>CALNHX010000113.1:0-508376 GCA_940337035.1 Agriotes lineatus
TGTAAAATAGATTATCTGACCTCAAAATATGCAAAACTGCACTGCGCTTTACATATAAAAATCATACAGTAAATTTCAGAGAATATTTAACGGAAATTTGACGGGAGGGCATGAATAACATCAGTGGTAACAAATTACTTCTTTCCGGGCTTTATTACGCTGATCTTCACACGATAGTGCGTGAAGTGAAGTGCAAAGTGGTTAGCATAGCGAAGTGTATAAATAACCGTAAAAGGGTTATAAATAGTAAAAACGGAGAGACAGTATGACGGTAAATATCCTCGAGATAGGAAACTGAGGAAGAAAGCAAGTGGTGATGGTAAATAAATATAAATTAAAAGGATCCAAAATTTACGTTGATAATAACATGACCCTCAAAGAAAGAGAAATGCAGGCTGATACAAGAAAAATCGCCAAGGAAGATATAAGGTCAAAATTGAAGGAGTATACTACATATGGTATGAGATAGAAAAAGGAGTAATAGAGCAACCAAAAACTAGAAGGAACAAAAACAAAAACAATACAACGACCATGGCGCGAACATGGACAACGAATAGGGAAAACGAAACAGTAAAATATAAAGAGTGTAAACACAAAGAAGGAAGAGACAAAATACAGCAAGGTAGGAACATGGAACGTAAAAAGTACAACCGGAAGAGAAGAAAAATTAATAAATAGAATAGAGAAGATAAATATTGACTATCTAGGAATAACGGAAACAAAAAAGCAGGTATATGGTACCATGAAATTAATTAACGAATACTGGATGATATGGTCGGGAGTGAAAAAAGAAAATTTTGCAAAATCCGGAGTAGCAATGATAATTAGAGAGGAGAAATTGAAACTTATCGAGGAAGAAAAATTTATCAGTGAAAGAATTCTAGCGGCAAATATAAAAGAGGGAAAAACTGGAGTTAAGTACCTAACGATAGTGGCGTATGGGTCAAATGAGGCGCAAAAAAAGAAGTAAAAGAGAAAATTTTCCACGATTTACAAAAACAACTGGATGAACGCAAATTTAATGTTATTATAATGGGGGACTTAAACGAAAGAGTGAGAAAAACCCAAACGGAGAGAGAATTCTGAATCTCTGCATAGAGAATAAATTGATTGTGCCAAATTCGCATTTCCAACACAAAAACATTCACAAGATTAGAAGAGAGGTAAAGAGCAGGGGGCAGAAATCTATAATAGACTACTTTTTAGTAGGAAAGAAAATACGAAAAAGAAAAAATATGTAAAAGTTATGAGAGCACCGGAAACAGGGAGCGACCACTTTCTACTGATAACGAAATAGCACAGTAGAAACAAGATCAACCCGGAGAAAAGAAAGAGAAAGATGGTAAATCAAAAAATAAGATGCTATAAATTGAAAGAGACAGAAACTAGAAAGAGGTATACCAAGAATGTCTAAGGCGAAAGTTGGCGGAGATAAACTCACAAGAAACAACAGTTAAAATATAAAAAAAATCAAAGGCATAATACTAACGAGTGCAGAACAAACATGTGGAATATCAAAAATAACAAATGCACAAAAAGAAAGAACACATTGGCGGAAGGAAGAAATTAAGCAAGCCGTTAAAAGGAAGAAACTAAAATGGAAAAAATATCTAAACACAAGAAACCAAAAAGACTACGTTGAATATAAATCTAAAAGAACAAAGTCAAGAAACTGGGGAAAGAAGAAAAACAAAAGATTTGTAGAGAAGAATGAAAACAGCATTAAAAGAAAACCGGAAATTATTTTTGGAAAAATTTTCGTATTGTCCGTCTATCTGTTTATTGGCGGTATAACTTAAAAACTATTTATTGGAGGAAGACGATATTTTGCATGCATATTATATGTCTACCTAACATGAAATCGAGAAAATTTAGAAGAAACATATAAAGGGTGAGCATCTTAAAAAAATAAATTTTGTTTAGCTTTGCTTTAGGAGAGAAATTAATAGTTCCAAGCAATAATTTGAACATACCTCGGGCTTTATCAATGGAGAAAATGTGACTTAAAAGATACAGGGCAAACATCACAAATTTTCTAAAATAGTATGGTGAACGGAGTGGGAATTCCAGAGAACTACATGTTTAATTCCCTCGTCTAAAATACGAAGACATTTTTAAATTGCAAAAGATGAAAGTAATAATTTGTACATAGCTCCTGCTTTATCATTGCCGAAAATGAGATATAACAGATACAGGGTAAACACCGCAAATGGGACAGAATAGTATGGTGCTTTATAACGCATTAGGAACACGTGCAATTCAAATACTGGAATGCAGCATACCGTATGAATGATACATTTAATTAAAATAATATCCAGATATCTAATGTATATCATGTGATGTAACAGTTGTATGTTTTTTAACTGGTGGTGTTGTAAAGGGCAACCACAGGGTTGTTTATATCAAGTAGTAAAAATATCTTGAATTGATAATCTGCAATAAATGGTCACGTTAAGGGCTAAATTCCCATTAATTGTGACGAATAATAATTGATGATTTGATATGTAGTAGTAATATAGTATTCTCTACGATCAAAGTTGACTATAAGTCACAAATACGATTCAAATATAAAATTCAAGATTGTTTGATTCCATTTAACGTGGTATTTTACTATAAAGCCAGTAAAAAAGTGGATGTGAGTGTTGTGGTATGCTGTTGAGCTGTCTATATACATAATAGAGGTTTCAAAGAGCTACAAGGAGCTTTATTTTGGTCGGGAACAACCCAGGTAAGTGTTTGCTGACTAGAATTTAGCCAGTTAGGAGCTCAGATAACACATTCAGGTACAAGATAGACAATCAGAAAGTTAGTGCTCATTTATTATGAAAGATTAAGAAGTTATATAGCAAGTTTGGTGCGGCAAATCATTAATATAATTGTAAATATATTTATAAATTAATTTAGCAGAATTAATTTTCTAAATTTAATAGTGATTCAAGTACTCGACGTTTTTCGATCATTATAATTTGAAATGTACATTTTGGTATTTGGTTTGGATATTTAACATTTGATTAAACTAATTTTGACAATTTCTATTTATTTTTGTAATGTCAGATCAAACTTCGATGTGCTACTATCAAACTGAAAGTATGAATTTAGTTTCGTGAAATACCTGAAACGTGTATTTGATTCACAAAGTCAAATAATTATTATATTTTAAAAGTAATTCAGACTTTAACTACAAGGGAAAGTTGTTAGTTGAAAATCTACTCATTTAGCTGGAAGTCAGGAATCCCATTGCTTGTAAACTGACTAGTCGAGGCTTTGAAAAACTATAATCAAATGGCCTAATTCTAAATTTCAAACACGTCTGTTGTTCAGTTATCGTAGCGGCAGACAAGAAAATGGCTCCCAATATTTGCCTCTGAGCGAAATTTGTTTCCGTGCATTTAGAGATGAATTCAGAGATATGTTCTATAAAGCTTAGGAACGATGGCAACAGACTTTGGTTTCACTGCGTTGCAGCGTTCGTTGTCAGGAGGCCCAAATATTCCAAAATACGACAAACAATTTCTTTGCCAAAAAAGACTTACGATTGTAATCAGTGATTTGTAAAAGTGATACCCCATAGTTTGTATCTAAATCAAAGTTCCAGGGAGGGAGTTATCTGGGAAAGACGTTTTATACAGACGACCTTTCACAAAAATTTACGAAGGTGTTATATCAAGCTTTAGAACTATAATACCAAACGTCGATTCCAGTGCCATATACGTTCGGTGAGAGCAGGCCCAAATAAAAAAAAAATTTAAAAATATTTTTTCCATAATTACTCCTATTTTGATCATCTTCACAGACAGCAGTTTCCTTTTACTTAGAAGTGATACCCCATAGTCAACATCTACTCAAAAGTTCCAGGGAAGGAGATATCGGAGAGGCGGTGGAACAGATTTCATATATACGAAGTTTTATGTAAGTTTACAGAAATCTTATATGAAGCTTTAGAACGATGATACAATACTTTGGTTTCAATACTATGCACTGTTCTGTGTGAGCAGGTCCAAATACCCCAAAAATTACTAACAAGCTGGATCATCTATCTACCTACAAATTCCAGGACAGACAGACATATTTCTACCAACATTTACGGAGGTGTGGGGTGGTCCAAAAGTGAGAAAAAATCAAATTATATATTTGCCTAAAAACGTTTTTTAAATATTTTTATCATTCTACAGACGATTATTACACACAACTATCACATGACTGATATCATCCAATGAGAACCATGCATTTTTTGAAAATCGACCAATCCCGAACTGATTACCTGATAAGCTCCCTAGGGAGCTTTTAGTGCTAATTATCGACCCCGTAGATGGTGTCATAATTAGAAATAGAAATGCAAGATACAAGTAATTTGAGTTTTTTCGGCATTATTAGATCAATTTTAAATCATAATTCTTATACAGGTTTCTGTAATAATCTTCAAAATATAAATGCGGGCGACAAACTTACATATAATTTTGCCCGTGCCAAGAGTCGTGCTGGTTGCTCTAGAAAACTGCCCTCAGGCAAGCTCTCCGGACAGTTTTCATTGCAACCAGCAGTCGATCCTTGGCGTGTGCAAAATTTTCGGTAAGTATGTCCGCCCTTGGTATATTACTATTGACTATTGCATACATCTGTCAAACGATGTCATTTGACTAATGATAGAACTCGCTTTTTTAACTTTCAATCAATCAAAAACGACTTGCGTCGATAATTATTGTTATATAAAAACTTACCGGTAATACTGCACTTTACTCATTAAAATAATGATCCGTTCGTTTTTTTATCGATTCAAGCAATAGTCACGCAAAATATATTGCCTGCATAGTTACTTGCTTCGATAATGCTGACCAGGTTGCACTCCCGCTAAATTGCTTAGAAAATACGCCCTCCAGCTTCGCTGTCGGAACATATTTTCATCGCAATCCAGCTGGTCGTGCAATCTGGCCAGCATTATCGGCAAGTCACAATGCACTTAATACATTACTGTTGATAATTCCCTCTTATACATAAGTAATATCCCAAAGTCAGTATCTATCCAAAAATTTCAGGGAAGGTAAGTCTGGGGGTACAAATTGTATTTCGATAGGTACTGAAATTATAGGGTAGAAGTACTAGTTAACTTGGAAGGCAGACCTCCAGACCGATACCTGGAGAATACTCAACGTCACTGCACTAGAAGATGGCGGTAGAACGTTCGCAGCAATGATAGATGACAGGGCAAAACAAGCACTAACATCCATCAACTGTGTAGCGCACCTAGGCCTCAACAAGGTCACTTTCCTTATCCGCTCCAAGGATAGGAAAGAAGCACCTGAAAGTAGTGCAAATTAACCTCCACCACTGCAAATCAGCCACTGCAAGTCTAAGCAGAAAGCTGCTAGCAGATGACATCGATTTAGCACTGATCCAAGAACCATGGATAGTTAAGGAACAAGTCCCTGGATTAGGGGGTGCTAAAGGTAGGCTTATTTATAATCATGCAAGTCCTAGAACATGCATACTTATAAGAAATAATCTAGACTGTTTACCACTAATGGAATTCTGTTCTACAGACATAACCACAATTAAAATAAAATGGAATAACGATGAAGGTTGTGACCAAGCCATTATAAGCTCCGTCTACCTTCCATCAGATTCCAGGGACCCACCGCCTAGCGAGGAACTACAGAACCTAGTATCATCTGCCTTCCAAGACGATCTAGACCTCATCCTAGGCTGCGAAGCGAACTCTCACCACACCATTTGGAGCAGCACCAACTGCAACATAAGAGGTGAGTCCCTTTTAGAATTTATCTTAACTAACAATCTAGTAGTAGTCAATAAAGGTAACACTCTAACATTTTATAACTCTAATAGACATGAAGTTATAGATATTACCATAACCACTATAAGAATTAGTCAATCAGTGAAAAAAATGGCAAGTTTCAGACGAACCATCACTCTCTGACCACAATTATATAACCTTTAAACTGTCTCAATGGGAAGTAAGCCAAAGAGTTTAATACAACCCAAGAAAGACAGACTGGGACCTATATAAACAAAAACTACAAGAGAAGATAGAACACCTAAGGTTCAGATCTCCCAATAAAGTAGTTTTAGACTCAAATGCTGACCGGTTAAAAGAAGCCATGATTGACTCCTTTCAGAGTAGCTGTCCTCTACTAGACCCAAGTCAGCAAAGAGCAAAAAAACACACAAATTAGTGGAATAAAGACCTAGAAAAGACCAGACAATGCGTCAGACGTCTGTTTAACAGGTCTAAAGCCACAAATAACTGGGAGAACTATCACAAGGCTCTCACAGACTATGGCAAAAAGATCAAGGTAGCTAAGATAGCAGCCTGGAAAAAGTTTTTTCCAGGGAGGTGGAGACCACGCGATCCACAGCTACACTCCACAAAATCATCTCAAAGCAAGCCATGAACCCAGTAGGCACTCTTAAAAAAGAAAGCGGAGAATACACTACAACAGAATAGGAGACGTTATCTCTTTTGATAAAAACTCACCTACCCGGAGCAGTGGGACAACCTACTCTGGCTCTTGATCTCGATAATGGTAAAGGGTTAGGTGGCAGAGCAGGCGGTAGCTATGCTACTGGCTGAACCTCTCCCTGATATATTTCTTACATAATTCTGTGTAAACATTGAGAGATGTACTTAGTTAATAAAGGCAAATTATTATTATTATTATTACTATTAATCATACCCCTAGGAGGGAAGACTGGGAAACAGCTAAGAGAATAGTCAGCAAAGAAAGGATTAGATGGGCAACTAGCCTTTTCAGCCCTTTCAAATCTGCTGGAAACGACGACATACAACCCGTAATACTGCAGAAAGGGATAGATATACTGCTGAACCCACTCAAAGACATGTTCCAAGCAAGTCTTGCCTTGGGCTACATTCCCCAAGCCTGGAGAGTGACTAAAGTAGTATTTATCCCTAAGCCTGGTAAGAGCAGCTATGCAGAAGCTAAATCTTACAGACCTATCAGCCTAACGTCATTCCTCCTTAAAACGTTGGAAAGATTAGTAGACAGGTACTGGAGGGAGGAAGCCCTAACTTCACTCCCGATTCACAAATATCACATGTTTACCAAACAGGGAAGTCATGTGAAACCGCCCTACCCTAACTAGTGGGGAAAATTGAGAGAACCTTGCAGTGCAAGGAGTACGCAGTCGGAGCATTTCTAGACATAGAAGGTGCCTTCGACAACATCTCCTACCACTCTATTGAAAGAGCAATGACAAACCACCAGATCGATAACACCACGATAAGATGGACTATGGCAATGCTCAACACTAGATTTGTAAAAGTCAAGTTATTTGACAAGGAAAAGACAGTGCGGGCGATAAGGGGATGTCCACAGCGAGGAGTTCTTTCTCCACTCCTGTGGCGCCTTACAGTTGATAAACTGCTGATCCAACTCAATAACAAAGGCTACTACACTCAAGGATACGCTGATAACATTGTTATACTGATTCAAGGTGAATACCAAAAAACCGAGGACAATGTAATGAAATCAGCACTAAAGATAACCGAAGAGTGGTGTCTAGAGAATAACCTTAAAATTAATCCCAGCAAAGCCACTCTCGTCGCTTTCACTCGTAGAAAGAACATCACGAACAGAATGAACAGAAAACTGTTTGAGACAAATGTCAACTGGGAGAACGAGGTTAAGTACTTAGGTCTAACCATCGATTCCAAATTAACTTGGAACTCCCACTTAGACAAAACAATCACCAGGTGCATACAAACATTAGTAATTGGGAAAAGAGCCATAGGTAGTACGTGGGGGCTCAAACCGGAACTGACCCTCTGGCTGTACAAAACCATGGTTCGACCAATAATTTCATATGGAATAATCGCCTGGTGGCCCAAAATAAAACAAGCAACTGCTATCCACAAAATCAGCAGAATACAATATCTAGCTAATCGGTGCATCACTGGAGCCTTTAAATGCACCTCAGGACAAGCACTGAATGCTATTTTAAATCTGCCACCTCTGCACATCTTCTTGGAAGGTGAAGCCAGAATGGCAGCCTACAGATTACAAAGTACTGGTCGCTGGATGACCACAGCTAATAATCTAGGACATGGCAAGATCATGTCACACATCAACAACCCAATATTAGAAATGGGTTCTGATCTTATAATCAAAGCCTATGACTTTGAAAAGAACTTTACTGTACACACAAGTTGGAATCCGGACCAACTACCAACTCCAACAAATAAGAACATCATTTTTTACACTGATGGATCTAAGTTTGAAGGGGTACCCGGTGTGTACAGTACCAATCCTAGAACCAACGAAAAAGTCAGTCTAGGAAAGTTTTGTAACATCTTTCAGGCTGAAGTACAAGCTATTAACGTATGCGCAAACATCAGCATAGAAAAGAAGCTGCTCAGTCGAGACATACACATTCTCTCAGACAGTCAGGCAGCACTGAAAGTGCTCAACGCTTTCAGTACTTCATCGAGACTGGTCAAGGAATGCAAATCCAAACTTCAGACCTTAAGCCAGGGAAATACAGTAAAATTATGCTGGATCCCAGGTCACCAAGGTATTGAAGGAAACGAGAAGGCGGACAAGCTCGCAAAAGGAGCAACCCGTAATGCAATGACCGGTCCAGAACCTGGTCTAAGCATTCAGAAAAACCAAGCCCGCTCAGCCATTAATGAAAGGGTTAATACCGCACACCAACTAAGGTGGAGAAACTACAATCAAGCAACACACTGCAAAAGATTGCTAAAAACTCCGAATCCACAGACCACCAAAACCCTGTTGAGACTGAACAGAACCCGAATCAAGCAAGTAGCCAGTCTACTAACAGGCATTGGAGCATTCAAAGAATTTATGCACAGGGTCAATATCTATAGAGATGAATCTGTTTGCAGACTATGCCAAGAGGATGATGAAACAGCCTATCATATCCTCTTTGAATGCCCAGCATTAGAGCGTAAAAGACACCAACTCGATTGGAGCCTTAACTCTATTGACAACGGCAAGCTAGTAGGGGACATTGCAAGTCTAGTAAAAGATACGGATGTCGGCCTGCTAACTTGAAAACTCCCGACAGTACAAAAAGCCCAAAGGGCTGACGTGCGCATGCCAGCAAAAGGCAGTCGTGGGATCTAAACTAATCTAATCTAATCTAACTTGGAATATCTTGCGGAAAACCACTATCAAGAAGACAAAGACTACAATTGCCCTCCATTGACCGAGAGCAGGACTATGACACAATACTACCATAAAAACTTTGGGAAGTTCTAGAAGTATCTTAGCCTAGTACATACGATATTTATGAAATTGACGAAATCTAATATAACTGCGTGCATCGGATCAAATTATACGGGGATACAGGCAATTGATGGCTGAAACTTAACGGTATTCTTGCTTCAATAGATGGTTAGGTTACGGAGAAGTCGTGTCAGGCGGCTGGGCTTCGATGAAACCAAAATAGGCAGCTCCCAATTTGCTGCGAGCAGTCGGCGTCAGTCTACACGTGATGTACGGGAAGGTTGCTTTAGAGCTGGGTGATGCCAAAACTTACAAAAAATTCTGTCGTGTGCTTCCATGCCAATTTGATTCAAATATAAATTGAATATTTTAATTTGAAAGCCGCCATTGCGTAAGTTTTGGTACATTTCCCTACTCTTTGTCCCACTTTAGACTAATCAGATAGAGATGTTCGACACAGCATAAAAGAGTAGGCATAGAAGAGTGTAGCTTGTGGACGAATGGGCTACTGATTATTGGGAAAAAAACGCCAAAAACATTTAAAAATTAAGTCTATTAAAAAGAAAAATCGTACGTTACGTTACATTTACATCAAACCAAAGGATTCCCTGGTAACCTTTCTTAATTACAGTTGTATTCTGCATTAAACCAATCTCAGAATGATTTGAACAGTTACATTTAATTGACAAGCTTGTTACACCCTGGAAGGCAAGTGATGGGTAGAGCAAACCCCTTGTAATATATCTTTTTCTCTCACCCACGTTGTGAATTAAATTTAGAAAATATCTACTTCTCAGTCTCACGTTGTAAGCTAACTTTGTAATATACCACTCTCTCGCGGTGTTATTACAATTAATATTAAGTTAAATATACCCTTTTATTATTAACAAGAAGCAGGTATAGCTTCTTAAGTACTTACCTTACTTTTTAATGAAATAAATCGAAATTGACGTATCCCATAACTCAATTTTACAGTTATAAGTATATAGTTTTTTAATACCTCGGTTAGTCAGTTTAATAAGCAATGGGAGTCCTTACTCCCAGCTGAATGAGTAAATGTTCAACTAACAACTTTTTATTGTAGTTGAAGACTTATTTGCTTTAAAATATAGTAGTATATTATGTTAGTAGAAGCAAAAGTTATATTTTATGTGGCGAGGCTGGACGGGTTATCTGCTGAGCTTGCGAGGCAGATAAGTAAAGCCGAGCCACATAAAGATACTTTTGCTCCGAATAACATATAGTATTTTTTTCAAACGTTTTTATAACAAATTATTTACAACTTTGTGAACAAAATTCGAAGAAAATTACTTGATCTCGTCAGTGGCAGATAATATTATCTGGCGCTTGGCAATAAAGTGACAGTTTAGCATCATCAATCCAGCAGTACAGTGCCATATTTTACTGCCGTTTGAAGAAAATAATTATTTGATTTCGTTAGTGAAACACACTATTTAGGTACTACACAAAATTGAACTTATACTTCAGTTCGTTAATATCGCTTCAAAGTTTGGCCTTACATTACAAAAATTACATAGATATTGTCAAAATATTTTAATCAAATGTTTAAAAAGCAAATTATGGTTGTAAAATATTCTAATCCAAAAATATAAACTTCAAATTATAATGACCGAAATACGTCGAGTACTAGAATCACTATTAATACTTAAAAAATTAATTATTCTAAACTAATTTCTAAATATATAATTACAATTATTTAAATGATTTGCCGCACTAAACTTGCTATATACTTCTTAATGTTACTGAAGAAATGGACACTAACCTTCTGATAGTATCTTGTGTACCTGAGTGTTATCCCAGCTCCTAACTGGGTGCTAGTCAGCAAATACCTCCTTGGTTGTTCATGGCCAAATAAAAACTCGTTGCAGCTCTTTGACCCACTTATTATGTGGATAGAGAGTTCAACATCATATCACAAACACCCACTTGCACTTTCTTACTGGTTTAGAAGCAAAATACCACTTTAAATGACTTCAAACAATCTTGAATTCTATTTTGAATAATACTTGTGCCCCACCGTCATATTTGATCGTAACGAATACTATATTGCTATTACGTATCAAATATTCACTTATTATTCTTCACAATTAATGGGAATTTAACCCTTAACGTGATTATTTATCGCCGATTCTAAATTCAAATTATTTTTTCTACTTCATATGTAAACAACCACTCTGGTTGCCCTTTACAACACCACCAATTAAAACATATTACTGTTACATCACCTGATACCCATTTCAGTGGCGTAACTAAGATTTTGCTCTGGGGGGTGTTCTGGGAAGTGATCAACCTTATTACAATAAGAATTTAAAAAAAAGTGAGCGTACCATAAAGTATAGTTGATTTTATTTTTATAGGACTTGCGGTATGCCTTGATTTAACTTCTTGGCAGTGTAGACCACCTAGTTACATTTAAGAATTTACTAAGTGATATTACAGACGTCTATTAAAATAGGTAAATAAATTAGCTAGTGTGGCATTTTATTTGCTTAAGAACTATAAAAAGTCAGAAATAATTATTTGCTAAATAAATAATAACTTAGATTGCGTGTAAAACAAAATTGCAAGATATGCCTGTTCATGCAATAACTCTAACCTATGAAAATATTAAATGAATTTGGACTGTAAAAAATTTGTTAAATTGACAGCAATATAATAAGAAATGAAGTAATACATCTGGCAGTACAATGCTCAACTTTCCCCGCATTCGGGATACAACGTTAGAGCGCGCCTTTTGTGCTTGCCCAGCAACCATTGTGTGAGGTGTTTATCATGGTGATATATTTTGTTACGGTCTAAATCGACTTTAACGACACCGCGCCGTCTCATACAAAAATGAAGTAAAAGCTAAACGGCCGGTGCGCACGATAATTCTCACAAAATTGGGACAGATAACGCACCTGGGACCGCTGCCCTGCCCGTAACAAGATATGCCGGCTAAACATCAGTGAAGCGAGGGGTGGTCCTACACAAAAATTACCTACGGGCAACAACCTAAGAGACGGTAAACAATGACAAAATAAATTGAGCGTTACCCGGTTTCATCAATGAGAACGAAAATGCCAAGATAGAGCCACTATGAAACCGGGAAATCAATGTGCCTACCTTCCAACTTTAAACATTGGCGAAATCCAAAGCTAAACGGGGATAGAATATTTGTGCACAGCCTCACGACTCCCGACACTGCAGGATCCACCGTACAGAAATCTGACACAGTATATAATTTAACCTGAAAATAAGCATGAACAAACACGTGCGGAAATCATAAGGCAACGTTCAGTAAACCAATTTATTGGTCTAAGCAGATGGTCAAATAGGTACAACGGCGCCGACCTGGTCAGCGTACACAATGAAAACACAACATAATAAAGGGCCTAACCTATAAGCCCAGCTGGGGACGCTTTACCTGTAATCGACCAAACTACAGGCGAGGTAATGAAAGTTAGCACACAGCCAAGTTAAATAATTTACAGGCGGCCTCAAAAAGATGTGGCCGTTTAGCAAGTAGGCACATGAATTATTAGCAAACAAATAAGTTGATTAGTTTACAGGCGGCCTCAAAAAGGGGTGCCGTTCAGCAAATAGGCACATAAATTATTAGCAAATAAATTGGTTGATCAGTTATTACAAGCTACACACACCTTATTGGTTGATTTTGCCTGGCGTGCGTCGTGATCGTCGGGGAGCCCGCCACTGCAGCGAGCGGACTTCAGCCATAAGCGTGGGTGTCCTGCGGTCCGAATATTTCCTTAATTGGCAGGAACTGATGTGAAATCCTCACGGGGAAACAACGATGAACGGTCAATACCGAAATGTTAGCCCGTTCTGCAGACTGACTCTTAACGTATCGGAAAGATGACCCAAACGGCCCTCGAACACTTGCAAAACGGCGGTCGTTCAATAAACCGGACACGCACAACCCCAAACAAACACCACCTAACGCCAAGACGGCTCGTGACGAACTCTGCGAAGCCCAGCCAACGCGTTTCCCGGCAAACGCGCTCTCTCGCCTCACCACCTGCAGCCAATCCCGAAGCAGACAATCATAAACGGTCTCACGCAACCCGACAGGCGATCCAGCTTACGACGAAAGACTGCGATTGAATGCAATTATTTAGAAAAATCTCACACTTGCTCTTTTGGACTGCGCTACAAATTTGATCAAACAAACACGCTTCAACGTGACGAAACAATCCAGGGGCAAATAAGATGGCTTGAGACCAGAGCTGCTCATCGAACCTTCTAGCGAAAAGCTGTGTGCATATTCTTAAAAATGCCAAATAAGCCAGAAAAAGTAATTATCAACGACAGAAAATTACAGCGGCCGTTATAACTGCTTGTACACAAACTGATGAACTATTGGGCTTGAAAATACAACAGGAAAAGCCTATATACAAGCAGAGTCAGGATGTTTGAACCGAAAATACTCCAAAATGTCTCATATTGGTAAAATTTATAAATGTTAAGATGAATTTTAGTTATTCCTAAAGCCTCTGGGGGGTGTTCCGACACCCATATCACCCCCCTTAGTTACGCCACTCTTCCCATTGGATATCTGTATACTATTATTAAATTAACTTCATCATTCATACTGTATGTTGCATTACACCCTTCACAAAAGTTGTTAATATAAACCATAATTTTCTGACTTGTATTCCGTGCCGTCGGATCTTTCATATGATGGGATTTTTAATTTACAATTTAATGAATCGAAAATGGTTATACTGATTTTTTAAACCGCTGAGCCTCCTCCCCGATTGGCTGTTGCTGGTTTGCGCTTATCACATAGTTAGAGAGGATTTAGGCACAAAGTATTTGTACGCAAAGCCTTGCAAGGCGCCTGTAAATAAGAGCGGATCGCAAACCGAGGAAGACTGTCGCACCCCTCGAGGAAATTTCGCTAGTTAAGCCCGTTCTTCTCAAAGAATGCATAATTTAAACATATAGAAATTGAGAATTTTTTTTATACTTATTTATATTATATTTAATTTATTCAATATTGTACAATGATGGTGACTAGAGCAAAACGGAAATCGGAATTTCAGATCAGGAGGCCTCGTTTTGATCTCCGGAAATATTTAACAATCATCGTAATTTACCGAAATTGGCACAGTGAATGGCTTTCCAATAGCCAAATTCACGGAACGATAACACAAAAACTTAAACTTGACCCAAAAGTTTAACGGAACGTTAATCCCTTCTATTTTGTCTGCGCCAAATGTAGTAACGGCTTGAATTTTCTACCGGGTGTAACAGGTTATGCTATATAACGATGAAGAATATCTTCAAGACTCTTGGTTGGATATTGAACAACAACTAAAATTGGCGATTTGGAGGAGCAGAAAAAATCAGCTACTCGTATCTACAAGCAGTGATAGTCTAGACAAGTCAAGAGCTGTTAAACTACACAAAGTGTGTTCTACTTCTCACCCTCGCACCCCTGTACCAAGTTGCCTTTGATGTACCACTACTTCCGCTGCGTTATCATCTAACAGTTCTCTACATCAATTCTGATCTTACCATTCGAAAGTATAATCAAAAATTATTTCCATCTAGTATGGCTATGGAACTCTTCCTAATTTATGAACGTAACTACATTTATACTTTAATTTCAAACTTGACATTTGCTTTTTCAGTGAGTTATAGTTGCATTCATAAATTAGAAACTGTTCCATAGTCATACTAGACGAAAACAATTTTTGATCATACTATACTTTTCTATTTAGCCGCAATCGTCCAATATTCGCTATGCCGCATATAAAACGTTTTTCACCACACCTACTTTCGTTACTTTTAATATTTCTGTTTTTTTTAATTTCTTAACGTATCAAAAGTATTTTCTACAGATGATATGTGTTTCGAGGTATTTGAATTTTCTTACTTGCTATAGCTCTACTGCAATGCATTTCATTGCTTCATATAGTAGCCAGGTTGTGCGTAAGTGTGTCCCCGATCTACTATTATCGCCATTCTACTTTATGTTTCCTAAGTTTTTGTCTACTTTCTTTAACTACCCCATGTATAATAACTGCAAATAACCGGGTTTATCACGCAGTATTGATATAGTCATTCAGCTGTTTAGACTTCCTCGTCTTTACTAAATTTGTTATTTATTTATTTAATTCGCACTCAGCCAACAGCCGTTAGGCCAATTATAGGCGTCGCTGTGCAGTTATGAGGACTTCCAACCCCACTAACGACTGTCATGATGTTGTTATGACCGCCGGGACCAACTTTTTTCCGCGATAGCCGTACCACGAGGCGCCGAGAGATGCAGCCGTGAAACTCCCATCCAAGTTCTGACCAGAGAGAGCGTTGCTTAACTCTGCTGATCGAACGTGGATGCATGTTCAAGCTACACCACCCAGGACCTATTCTTTACCTTGCTATATAATAATAAAGCTATCTAGCTTTGTTGCTCATATATCTTTGCGTTCTCGTGTTCTATTTATAATATGGAACGCTTCTCATTCGTCTGTGAAACCACTCTGATAAATAAACATTTACTTACGTTGTCGACAACTATTTTAAAAAGTAGAATAATTGTTTTTGCTTCTTGTAACCTATGTTACATATAATTATGTTTGACAATTAAGGCATCTAGTTAACCTATCTTTATCGAATTTAGATGTTGGTAGAAACTGGAAGAGCAGCAAAATGAAGAAACAATAAAACACACAGTTGCTATAAAGGCACAGCTGCTCCAAACGCTGTATAACCTTCTTCCATATTGTCGCTGCTATACGTTGTCCCTACTTTAACCATAATCTGTGTTTCAACAAATAATTTTAATTATATCTTAAACTTCTTATTAAGGTTAGTACACCCTCTTAGTATTACATGTTCGACTCAAATTCCAAATTTGGCCATTTCCTCAAATATATGCTCAGTTCGCAATATGAACTAATAGAAATAATTAAAATGCAGTCATATAACTATAAATTTTACAGTCAAGATTAAATTAATAAAATTAATAAAAAATTCAATTATTGTTAATGAGGTTTTCACAACGCTACGTTAATACTGAAATTCAAAACTGATGTTTCTATTTTGAGCTTGAATTGCAGGTTCTAATTTAAAATTGTTCCAGATTTATTTCAAGAAGAATTTTATACGAAATTGAGAAACACATATTTCTGTAGTGCATTGTACGACGGTCGCTCTCATATAAGACCCTCAAAATATTTTTTAATTTTACTTATTAGAAATAAAGAGGTCACCATGCTGTGTTATGCTCAACGGGGAACTTATTTCCTTCAATAAACTCTGGGAGGAATTCCTTTCAGTTGGATGAATATGAGATTACCTCGAAATGAATTAAACTTCCTACGAGAATTGCATACACTATTGTTCGGACGCTAAGCAATTTATTAAATTTTAATCTTAAAAGGTTGAAACCTTCATGTTGGAAATTACTTTATGTTCTAATGAATGCCAAAATAGTACAGTTGAATAATGCAACTGGCTTCCAGTACACCTGAAATGAATCTGTTAAATTTATTATGATAAAATCTTATTATTTCTCTATATTGTCAAAAGTTTCTTGCAATTGAAAATTTGTTAATGGATGTATTATAATGTGCCTAACGTGTATCTTTGTAGATTAGTATTTAATAATAAATCGGTATATTTTGAACCCTTGTCTATTATGATATTAATGTATTTATTCTACAACAACGCCTTTTGAATTAATGTAGCACTTAGTATATTTAATAAAATACATATATGCACAAGTGATCCCCTTTCTTAATCTCTATCGAGCACCACTTTGCCTTTGCTAAAAATTTCTCTAAGTAGACCTTGACTAGTAATACTCACTTACCTATATTTTCCGACAGCAACTACATGTTTTCCTGTGATTCTGCTATGGTTTTCAACAAACATCTCTTTAAATAAAAGATGTGTGTAAACAATCGGCTATTATTTTTAATTAATAATAATTTGTAATAAACAAATATAAATAATATTTTTATGGCAAACACAAATTAGATAATAATATTTTTCCAATACATACTTGTAAAGCTGTATTTTATCTACGAAAATCTCCATGATAAAATATTTTAACAATGAGTGTGCATAAAATTGTAGTTTATTCACTAGTAAATATAATAGTCCATATTCCATAGCAACTAACAAAATAAATACGTGCTACCGTGGTAACTAGTACAAAAAAAAAACAGTTAAGGTGATATTTATTTGAAATTATTTATTCACACGGGAATAAAAATTTTATCCCTTCGAGGAAATTATCTCAATCGGCGTTGCCTCGTGAGCTAAAGTTTTCCCCTATGGACAAAATGCTACTTTATTCACTTGTGGCATACCCAACTATTAAATTGTTGTGTAAATTTATTAGCTACCTAAGAATTCGGCTAATTGAATCTTTATTTATTGTTTAATTAATTAGTCAGTTAGTAAACCCCTTTTATAAATTCAATCCTAAATTCATTATTAGAATGACCAGCTCTGGGAACATAAAACTCTCTCTCACAGGTGGGGTCTCTACAAAAATTGGTCCTATGACAACTTTGTTAATTAGTATGGTCAAATAGGTCAAATGTAAACAAAAGAAATTTTCAAAACTACATAAAACTTTATAACTACAAAATATCGAATATGACTTTTCTAGTATAGAGACCTTTCCAAAGAAATTGACCTAAACCTAATCGAACTCAATATTTCAAAATCGAGTAGGAAAACATACTGTTTATTTATTGAGCATGAAATTATCGCAAGCCTTCTAGATTCCTTGGCAACAGTAGCTGCCGATACTAGCCAGATGTATCATCTCGTCGTGCTCAGGACAGCAGGCTATCTGGATTCAGACAAATCAAGCCACACCAGACACCAGGCCCGCTCCGGCAACTGCAACTTTCCGTCTAGTAAAGTCAGCTTTTTACTATCTCCTCAGAAGTCCCCAACAATGGAATGCAACCCCAGACGGCTTCTAGCTTCTACGACAGCAACAAAGCTTCTTATGGTAGCTAGTACCGTGCAGCTCGTATCGCCTTCAAAAGATGCTCTTCTACAGCTAATAATATTCACCAGCTCGTTATCGAAACCTGCAGTTCAGATGGTGTTCCAAACATCTCCAAAAATATCAACATTAGCAGTCAAATTAACTCAAAGGTAAACCAACATTATCCAACACATTAAAACAATATTTATGGATAATGCAAAATTTTATTATTATCCCTTTCTATAAAAATTTGGGGACGCAACACAAACATTTGTTGATGGTGCCCCAGAAGTCTATTGATTATTATTTTTATCTTCTACTTACATAATTTTGGATTGTTTTATGTGTGTACAGACTTGATTCCTAAAATATTATCTTAATAAATGCCACATTTTGACAAATCAAACGAAGTACCTTTTCCAATCACAATATTAGTCCACTAACCCACGTTCTACCTCAGTATCAATCATATTTTTTTCAGTTATTGACGTTTGATTATGTGCCTTCCGCACATACTTATATGTAATTTTGAGAAAATTCTTACGTGTAATATATCATTTAGATGCAGTTAAGAATTGTTACGCATAATTTTTCGTTTAAATACAGATGCAGTTGAGAAAATGTTTTGAGTGACCTACAGTTCCTAAGTGTATATTTCGTTGCATACTAATTTTTGCATCTTTGGGATATTTTGAAAAGCCTTGAATTTTAGGGGATAATTAAAATTTTTAAAATAGATTGAGAGTACGATTTCCGGCGGCCATTTTTATGAACTGATTTGATGAGATTATTCCTCAATGGGCTGCATGTTTAATCTGGAATTTTCACTTCATGTGGATAATGTAATTCCAAAGTTATTGTAAATCCTGTTGATCAGCCTTATGAAATGCTGTGTAAAATTGTTGGAATGAAGCCACTTATACTAGGCTAGAGGCCACCTTCCAGTTCTGGTATATTTTTTTGCAGTTCCGTCTGAACAGCGAATTCAAAATTGTGCGATTTTAAGTCTCCTTTTCCTCTTTCCTCTTACTCGTGCCATAGTCTGCATGCCCCTTTTCGGCTGTGATGTCGCTTACTAAAGGTTGGTCCTACAGGTGGGACCAACCCACACGCCTCTCAATTCTTTTGGCTGCTATTTTGATGCTTGGACCAAAAGGTTTTTCTCAAGTGTGACAGCTTTCCGAGACTTGATCCACATGACTTTTCCCCAGTGTGAAACTTAGAGAGAAGCCGGTCGCTCATCAGGTTGCACACTCGTTTGACAGCATCCCCGAGACTACCACCCTACATAGCTACGCTGACGAAGGTGCGCTGCTGTGCGTCATCAGATACCTTGTGTATAGCTAACGTCTGATTAATTCACTATCTGATTTCTCGAAACTGAAAAATTGTTAATGCTGCCACTATGCAACTCTAAAAGTTTTGCCTACCGTTTTATGCTGTGAAACTCCTGGCCGATGGTGTGAGGAATTAAGAAATGAGTGGCTGTGATGCCCGTCTTGTGCATTTATTTATGCGGAATAGTTTATCTTCAATTTATAAGTATTTAATATTTTCTAGATTGGCTACCTTGTTAGCGTTTTTGAATCGCGTTCAGCTGAACTGAACTCAACACATTAAAATTTAATACCTTTGCGAGGATCTCTAGGAGATTAAACATTAGAAATAACTCCTTTTTAGCGCGGAAAATACACAGTTAAGTGTGGAACACCTTAGGCGTAATGGTATCATTCGGTTACGACGCGTTTATGGAAATTAATTGATCGTCGAAGTGATTTTATGAGACTCCCGTTTATCGATATAGCAGTACTTTATTTTTAAGTCACTATATCCTTACATTTGATATACGTGTACTCGAGCGAATTACGAGCTAAAATCGTAGAGTTTGGTTTTTCACTTAATAGTTATTTAACCAACAAGTGTGTTAATGAAGGCAATTAATAATCGAAACTGTTTAAAGCACGAACGAGGGATATCGAGTGAGTGTCTTTAATAGTTGAGATTATTAATCGCTCATTAACAAACGAGTTGATTACAAAAATTTTTCGTTGACCGCAAAATCTTTTTTTGTGGCGAAAAATTTGATTAATACAACTAACCTCCATGCAAAATACCAAAGAGTGTATTAATCAAAAACAGTGCATTAATAGATCTCTAATCCATCCTTTTTTAAAAAACAGTTAATTAATGAAAAAGAGTGTATTAATCAAAAACAGTGTCTTAATGACGTCTATTAATCCATCCTTTTTTAGGAAAAATAATTCATTAATATTGAAATTAACAAGCGGTCAACGAAAAACAAATAAATGTAAAATCATCTAGCATTAAAGCAATATCAATCCCTAAGTATTACTTTTTTGAGCATGCACCTGGCTTCATATATTAGTTGTACATGTTTACTTTAAAGCCCATATTCTAGTTACTATAACATACAGAAGTTTGTTTTTAATCAAGTCCTTTGCATTAAACAATATTAAATATTAACTATTGAATTATACACTGCCTTGTGTAATTTAATTTAATTGTTTAACTTTTGAACTAGCATCAGGACTGTTGCGAATACAATAGCGTACCAATACATGCTATAGTTTCTACCATAATCATCTTTTAAGAAATGTTTTTTCGCTAATAACTCGGATAAACAGCAAGTGATATAGCTGAATACATACGAAACGTTTCCAGAACAAAGGAGCCTTGAGAATGGACGTTCTAGATTCGTTAATATTAGCGATAACGCTTACAGCGAGTACCTCAACACTTCCACATATTTACCAACTTAAAGTAAGGGAAACCTATAGCCACAATTATTGGACTTTTTGTCTAATATTCGCCGATAACAAGAGAAATTAAAGTTAAAAAAATCTGTAAAAGGCTTTACCCAGAACTTCCCCCGCCCGAATTAGATCAATTTGCAAATTTTAAAAAATGTATCCTGCTGAGCTTTGAACCCGCCGCACCTGCATAGCGATCGCAACCGCATCTTCGCAGCGGATGTAACTGCAGCAAAATTCCAACTGCGCCATCAAGCCTTATAGAAATAAGTGCGGCGCGCGCCTCTCTTGAACAGAACTGGCTTATTGAAGAAACGTTTTTACTCGTTTGTGACATTATGCTGTATCGGTTGAGTCTTATTTTCGGCAAATGTAAAGCCTAACCTATGCGGAGGTTACTACTTCCTTGTATTTAAAAATTAACCCAAAAATAAACAAACTTTTTTATTTAAGGTGCTCACCCTATATATATATATTTGTATAAAATTGTACCGGTTTAATACGAGGTAGATATATAATATGTATGCAAAATATCGTCTTCCTCCGATAATTAGTTTTTGAGCTATACTGACAACAGACAGACAGATAGACAGACAGACAGACAGACAGACAGACCGACAGACAGACAGATAGGCAGACAGACAGATAGATAAACAGACAGACAGACAGACAGACAGATAGACAACAGACAGACAGACAGATAGACAGACAGACAGACAAACGGTATTAAGAAAACCTCTTTTTCGTCATCTAGGGACCTTGAAAAGTGAAGATCTGATGAAATCTGGTTATGTGATTTTTTGGTCATTACAATACTTCCTTCGTTTTTCAAACGAGGGAGGTAAAAAATTGCAGCGCCCTTCGTAACTGATATAAAAATTTCAAACACATATAATTATTTCGACTAGAGGTTTTAAGGGATAGTGTAAGCTGGAATGCACTGTACCATATCCAGCATATACCGCACAGCCTCTTCTACTCAAACCCGAGTCGCACCTGTAAGTTAGCAAACCCATATGTTATTTTAAATTTTTAGAATGCCCGGTTGATTTTCCCGCTCTAATCAATGTTTTAGTTTTGGTGGCGGTTTTAACAAATGTGCGACACCCTCACTTGCTGCCAACAGTTCAGTATAAAACATGGAGAAGATGCTGCTTAACAGAGCGGCAGTCCGCCCGAGTCTCTCGGAGGGCGCCTTATTATGTGGTTTTTGAAATTTTTGGGGTAAGATTCGGAAAAACGAAGCACGGTAATCTAGATTTTAGTATTAATGTAAACATTTATCTTCTTAAATACGTTGGTCGAGCTCGCGCCGTGAGTTGCTCTCCGTCGGACATAAAAAAACTACTCTGTAGTCGAATATGTCGCACACCCCTCATTTTCGTACCAAATCAAAATTAATGTCATATCCGTCGTGCCGACGAACATCTTCGATTGTCGTTTCATGCCAAGGTTTAAAGAAATCCCTTACATGCCTACAGGTATTGAAGCAAGTACCTATCTCTGTTCCTGCATGTTTAATAAAACATTTTCTTCCAGTAGTTAGAGCTTACCTACATAATACAGTTATGAGAAGTAAACCTCATATTAGCAGTATATGTATTGTTTTGCATCTCCGCTTTTTCTATTATGAAGAATAACTAATTGTATTTATTGCGGAAACACATGCCCTTGCACCTGCAATTAGTTTTTGAACCTGCCTTTGCAAAATAAAAGTAATTAACGGGTGGAACGAAAGTTTTGAAACATTCTTTATCGAGTATTTAGTTACGAAAACACGTTAGTTAATTTATTTTTTACACATTAATTAACAAGGTTTAAAGTTCCCAAATATGACTTAAATAACACTCAATGGTCCAAATTGTTCAATTCGACGCAATTTTGCACGAAACCCTTGGATAAGGCGCTGTCAACTTTCACCATCAATTCCTATGAGTTTAGTTCGGATCCTATTCCTTAAGTGTTCCCCAGTTTGGGCCTCCCAACCATTCTCGTAAACCTTCTTAATCAATATAGCCCAAAATGTTGCAATGGGCCTAGTAGTAGTTGTATTATTATTTGTGAGGAGACCAATGTCAAGCAAGTAGGCCTTTATACGCCCTTTTTGCCAACGCCGTGGACAAGGTATAGGCATGCAGAGTACCAGTTACTTTAGTCCTACTTAGAATGTTGCCGAGACTAAAGAGTTCCAACCCTAGCAGGGGATCTTTTACATGCTACACATCGTAGTGACATCGGACGCACGGCTTTACATCACTTCGGATGATGCCATTCTGCCGAGCTTTTTATCCGCATTTTTTTATTATTTAAAAACCCCGCCGGAATCAGGAATCGAACTCTCGACCCTTAGATCAGTAGCCAGAAGGCTTAACCACTGAGCTATGGAGCCCGGTTGCAATGGGCCTAGCTTGAGGCACGTTTGGAGGATTATGCATGCGAGTCACAAATAGTAATATACGATACAAGTGAGTAAAGCTAGTCTCCAATCACGAGTGGGGCAGAGGTAAAACGCGAGTGAGCGAGCTTTTTAAGCCCCGCAAGTGAAAAATGTTATTAAACAGTCGTTTTCCAAACTTAAAATTGCCAACTAAAAGTAAATTTTACACACGGTCGTAGATACAGCTATGTTGTGCGCTTCCAACGATTGTGTTGTGTCTCGGGCGTAATGACTTGAAGCTAAGTTTGGCCAAAACATAATTCCGTCATTTTGGTGATGCAAATTGATAAAGTCGACCAATTTTGACAAACACCGTTCACGTAAGGCCTAGAAACACCTCTTTCTGAACAAGCGCACTAGACTAACACTTTCTCTAGGAATTTGGTTTTTGTCGTACATTTTACTTCGAAAGTGGAAAATATTTTTCATCATCAATAATGATGATTTTGTTTCCAGCAAAATGAATATCTCTCAAAAATCGGCAACAACGAGGAACTCTCTGAAGTTGAACTTGTGTGTATTTTGGGCACTCTTGTCTTTTCCTGTGCTTCAGGTTATTTCTTTTAATCTCTCGAACTACAGTCGTGTGAGAAAAGTGAAATCGGCTATCAAGCTTGCAAGTGGACCCCCCAATACGGTTATCAGCAAAGTGAAAATGCCTTTCTTGGGTTTTAGCTGCAGCTAGCTGTCGTAGCCGACCACTTTTCTGTAGGTTTTGACAAGGTATAACTTCCCCACATTCTTGAATTGTACGATATATACTATACAGCAGTTCCTGAAACATTTTCGTCCGTAAACAAGGGTACAATTTATAAATATTCTTTCCTAGTTCTAATTTGTAAAACATTTTACAAAAACCCTATAAAAAAAGTCCCAAAACTTTCGTGCCACCCGTTATTATGTGCACAAGCAGCAAGTTTTCCACGAACACAAATTATATGAGTTTCTTGTTACATACGTAGCAACTCAGAATTATAAATGACAATACACAACATCATTTAGCTTCCTGGGTTCATGGAAGCAAACGATAGTAAATTATTTGAAAAGCTAGAAAGGAAAACTTTGTTTTTACTGCCTTTTTCAAACACCCACTTTCGCCAGCTTAATTATCATAATAGAACTCAACATTACAATAAAACACGGTAGCTATAAATTGAACACTAACACATTGCTATTGAGCTATGTGGTAATGTATAATAGTGTAGTGGCCAGAACAGCTTTAATACAATTTTCTCCCAGTGAAATGATGAAGCCTGAAAAATATTAACCAGGAGGTTATGTATCAACACAATTTTATCTGGTGATAATGTTGCTCGCCAATGGTTACCCTAGAATCTGTTAATTTGCACTTGCAAATGAAAAATGGACTATATTTGCCGCCCTAGATGGCAGTACAACCTTACTTGGGCATGTTTAATACTTTATAAGAAATATTTTAGGGCCAATGCGCTTTCACTTCTAGCTAATCATAACGACATAAGTTGTAATATGACATTTTCGTAACGATAAATATCAAGCTTTATATCGAATCAAAAGGATAGTAAATCCAAATAATATCCTTTTAGTAGAATAGTGTTGAGAAGCTATCCTGGAATAATATGGATATTCCTTTGCACTATTCAATTCACCTGTCATCAGTCAAAAAGTGACTAATGAAAATCCAGAATTTGACGTTTCTTGACCAATAAAAAAAATATCAGCGGATATATCTTCCTAAAAAGTATACGAGTGACTATTTTAAACAAATGTGGTTTTTATTAGAAAAAGTCAATATAGTGTTCTGTTACTATAGAAATTGCGTAGTTTGTTTCTGGATTTACTGAAAACTAATTTAAAAAGTAGTTTGGTTCATTGAATAGTCCCCCGAATGCCATTCTTAGTCAAAGTTAAGTAGAATATATTTAAGTAGAATATTAGGAGTAGGACGAATGCGCTAGCACTCGTCCTAATCGAACCTAAGCGCAATGGACATTTGTTATACCACAGCAAAAGTATTCGACATAACTTTGACTACTCACGGTATTATAAGTGATTATTTTTTGTATATGTACATTATTAATAAGTTACCAATATAACAAATTATAATGCAAGTTATTGGTATTTCTAATATGCGAATATATTGAACTTTAACTTACTTTTCTTGTCATTGGATGAAGCTGTAGATTAAATTTTCTAAAATATTATACTTTCAACAATTTTTAAAAATTAATGACGGATCAAAATATGTTCACTTTATTATATTTTAAAAAGTAAACAAATCATATAAATGGTGACTTATCATTTATTAATTGAAGGTAATGAATTTCAATTTATTATCATTGGATTAAGTTGTCATTTACTATAATTTACTAAAAATGTGCGTAATACACGAGAAGTGATTAATGTGTTCGTGGTCTAACTTAGAAGGTTTAGACATTTTAGAAAACCCTTGTCGTCATTAATTTGACGGCAACCTTTTTAGTAACACCCCGTCAAAATTTAATGGTTACCGTCTATTGGTTGCTGCGCTTTTAATTGTTTTCTAAAGCAATAAGTGTTAGGTTCCGTAAGATGTAAAAAGGTGAAATTCCTGCAGTAAATAGTTATTTGTTCAAAAAGAATGACACCCCTTAAAATCCACAGTTATTTACATAAGGAGAGTCTGCCATTTCTTACAGTATTGTCAAAAGGCGGTCATCAGAGTTTAAGCATGAAAGAGAATCTTCTAAACAATGCAGATCAAAGTGGTGGTTCAATATTGGTGTCGACTGAATCAAATCCCTGCTTGCAAAGAATTGTTGTACTTGAGCATCGTTTGATAATTTATTTTGCTGTTCAGGTTGATTATGTTGAAAAAGAAATGTTGATTCAAGGGTATCTTTAGAAGATGCACCTCAATGTGGTGGTCCAATATTGGTGTTGACTTAGTAAAATCCCTGCTCAGAAAGTTGCTGTGCGTGTGCATCGTTTGGAAGATTATATTGCTGTTCAGAGTGATTACGTTGAAAAGTTTCTTTACATGTTAGACTGCGAATACATTGAACATCCCTCGTATATGTAATTTTCATTATGTATGATGGTTTTCTCAACTTCGCAATATTCTAGTGCAGCTTGAGGTTATTCGACTTTTAACCTTTTGTCTACCAACCATTTATTAAGTAGTAACAGTTTGCTCCGCTGACAACATGGTGCCCATAACCTCAAATCTACCGAATTATAAACTATACTACAAAAATGAGTTCACAGAGACACAATTCCGGTTTGGATGTAAGCTTTTAGAATCCTATGATGGAAAATTATCGGAAAATAACTACAGTTCAGTCAAATACAAGATGGGGCAAAATCTGCAACCCGTTAGAAATATTAACAGTACCTAAGTTGATTACTAACATCATTTCATTCCAAATTAGATTATAAAGTAAATTTGTGTATAGCATAGAGGTTGTACAGAGTCCAAATTTGACAAGTGTTTCTGCAAAACTTGAAATTGTAAAATTGTTCGATGTGTAGCTCAAGGTGCTCTGGTGTTTCTCATTTGAAAATAGATTCCTCGAGCACATAGGGCTTAAGAGCCAATATTCACAGTACTTAATGGCACATTGGTTATGACATTCATAAAGACAAAAAAAGCAATGTCTCTGTGATCTACATTTTCTGTCAAGTCATAATAGTGATCGAGCTACAGCTGATATTTGCAAATTTGGTTGCAGCTTTTGCTTTATCTTGAATCTATAAAATAGAATATGCAAGAGTACAGATATGCCAAAAACTTAAATCAGAAAAATAATCATCTATACAGAAACGACAAAATATGTAAACAGTTGGAAACATCTCCACGTTTGTATGCATGCAAAGAATTTGGCTTTTTGGGTGTCTTTAAATTACTCTTTCTGAAAATTTTTAAAATAAATTTCTGGCAAAAGAAACAAGTTTGTAGAACTATGAGGATGAGGCATTGGTGAAAATTTTATATTAGTAGCGATTAAGCAGTAATAAAGATCTAATAGTAGAATCAACAGAAATATTGTTATGAATGTCAACCAACTTTAGTAAATCTGTGAATTTATATTTTTTAAATGATGCATCTATACAAGGTTTTGAGAAACTAGAGCATTATAACATTTCTGCGCTCTTCCTAAAGATGCAAGCAGTTATTTCTTAGAAATAATGTCAAATACTCAGCTGCACCCCCGTAGAATCGGTAAAATAAGATAGAGATACTTCTTGGCAAAAATGTGACGCCATGTATTGTGGGCTGTTGTTATGAAACAAGAGTAACGTGCAATTGAATTATTTCGCAATGTTGCAAGAGCTAATGCAAACGTTCACTTTGTATTTAAAAAAAATATATATTTGCATGGAAATAAAAAATTATAGTTGTAGTGTAATTAACGAAGTATTTTTGGAGAATAGAAGCGGATCGTAAATCATATTCTTATTGTTACCCCAAATTTAAAAAAAATGCATTAGGTGTATAATTTGAAGTACAACAGCTTTGTATCTGAACTCTGACAATTTTAAATTGATATTCAAATTTGTTATTAATAGTTTAAGACCTACAACGTAACACAGACATAATGCGCTAGTTTTTCACCACCCTGTATAATGCTGGAAGGTTTAATGCGGTTTGTTTTTGTTTAGACTGAATGTGAATAAGGCTTTACAAAAACACGTTATTTACGATCATGTAAAGAATGCCTACTTTCTACACTGATTGCAGTGCAATAAGTTAACTTTTAATACACTAGTGTTATAAAAAATGTTATCGCATTTCTACATTCAAAATCGTTCAGAGATGTGGTACTTTTCTGCATTAGCAATACTTTTCTGCATAGCAACGGCAATTCGTTTTACGTTTGGCAGTAATCAAATTCGAGGATAGCAGGTTAGGTTTTGCGTCAGTGTTGACACAGACTGAAGCAAAACCTAACCTGCTAAACTCGAAATACACATAGACTTACAGAGTCACTAACAACACACTTCAGTACTGCCAAACGCATAACAACTGGAGCTACTTATTGGGCTTTAGTACTTACATAGAAACGAGTTCTGCTCAGCTTAGTTAATATACTATATTCCACGTAAATTTAAAAATACAAAATGAAATGCGTACTTTCGTAAAAGGTTATTATCGTAGATAAAATGTTGTATGAAATACTTGTGAAAGTCTCTTCCTTGCACTCATAGCTTTTTTAAAAACTCGCCCGTACCTCGCTCGTGTTGAAAATCAGTTCTTGCAATAAAGCAGGACTTTTTACACTTGTATCTTAAATAACTATTAATTTACTGTCATTTTCTAAATCTTATAACCCTTAACATCCTAATATGATTTTGACTGATTTCTGAGGAGCGTTCTACTGAAAGTTGATTATTAAACCCCCAAAAAAGAGTACGGTTGGCCACCACGCACTCATGTCTTTGTCTTACTGACTCTCTTTCGGTATTTTCTGCTATTATTCACTACCGATTTTATCGTTACACGGTGCGTCTCGCTAGCAGGAAAATAGCGAAAGTCAATTCCTTGTAAGTTCCCAAAAGGTTCAATTTATTTTTCTGAAAAAGAATACTACCACAACCCCTGACATTATTAACTCTCGTTATTCTACTTATTTAATAATGTTTACTTAATACAGAAAGTTAATGCTAAATATTATCTACATATACTTCGCGCTTGTTTAGAACGATCACACTGGCCCCATCTCGAGGCAAGTAGAGAATAAGTCACATCACCTAGTTTTCAAACTGTAGATAATCTCTCTCGCGATAGAGGGCGCGTGCTTAGAGCGAAGCTCATTTTGCAACACATGCTTACAGTTTGAATAATTTTCCGTTCTTTTGCATTTGTTTCATTTCTTTCTACACGGAGGAAGCCATAAAATAAACCACTACAGCGAAAATGGCTGCAAAACGCACTATAAAATATTCACATTATATCGAGGTAAGATTACTAATTTCTTTAAAGGAAACCAACTCTTTAGTAAACTTTTACTAAAACTAAGGAAAATATATATTTTGAAGATTTAGTATTTATTGATTTTTATCTAAACTTTAAAAATCTTTTCATTTTAATCGTAGTAGGTTTGCTAACTATATTGTGAATATTTTCTGGTGGATCCAAGAAATCTGCACGATTGCCCGTTGATGTGTCGTGGCAATGATAACTGGGATCTATCTCAAAACCATGTTTGATAGGAATTTTTCATCTTCATATTGCATGCACATAACACGAAAGCAGTACATTGAACGTAACTGTGTATCTGCAGCATTTAACTGGTGGAATGTCTGAATTTTGTAAGAAAATAAAAAATTATTTTTCTACTAAGCGTACCGATTCCCTGTTGATGTTAATTTTTCCAGCTGCCTTTTTCACACAATCATTTTTGTTCGGTAGTAACCACCCTGTTTAACGCGGTTATTGCATACTTTTAAAGTATCAACAAAAGGTCGGCGCCACTTTTGCGGTAATTGCCATTTTCATTGCAACTGCTATGATGGTCTCAATTTCGATATCCTGAATTTATTGTGATACTGCACTTGTCTGTATTTTAATGGTAAACATTTTATTAAAGAAAAGTTTTTTACTTGCGGTAGAACCGGAAACTGTAAAACAATTTTTTACTTCCTTTTACAATAAAAGAAGTCTTGGATTCACCCCAAAAATTCGAAATTGAGTTTTCAACATATCTTCACGTTTTAGAGTCCACTGAACCAAATATGAAAAGAGGTATGACGTTGAAACTTCATATATAAATTTTGTGTACTATCTAGATGCGACAGCAAGCTTTTCAAGAAAGTTGCATAACTGGAAGTATGGTGCTTACTCTTGTGATTTTCTTTTTTTTCCGATTTGTTGAAAAACGGCCATAACAATTTCTTTTCAAACTTTACATTTTTAATGTATATTGATGTGAGATAGGTGATTTTTAAGTCAAATACCTCTAAAATGAATTTATTTTGTTTCTTGTTCCTTTTTTTTAGTAACTCCTATATTACATAGAACACCCGGTATATTATAACATTTTTTAATACAGCTTAAAATTTTAGAAAAAAATGCTTCTCAACTATCTATTTTGTTTCTGTAGAATTTGTAATTTTTGCAAATTTTTGACAAATACTTTAAATAAAAAATAAAATATTTGGCTCATATAAGATCACTGTAAAAGGAAGTTGTGTGCGTGTATCACACCAGATTTTTAATCATTATTACTATTATTAGCAAAAGATGAATTTCAATATGTATGTTAAAGATTAAAAAAGATATTGTGAGTTTCTTTACCATTCCCAAGCAGAAATATGCCACTGACTAAACTCGAAAAAATAGGCCTGATTGGAATAACATACCTTAAAAGGTATGTATGTATCGTTATGGTAGCATCTCAAGACTGCTAGTTTGTTTGTAAAAGTTAATTCCTAGGTATGAGATTATTTATATATTAATAAAAATACTTTATTATTAAACCGTGCAAAGATGAATTTAAGTAGTAGAAGAACAGCATAATTGTTCAAAAGTTATTTAATAAATTACAGACTAAAATTCAAATCCACTAATACAATTATGATTTTAACAGAAAGGTTCTAACATATGGATTAAATAATGTTGAATTTAGTAAGGATAGTTATTTGGTAATATCAGAGTTCAAGTCATAATTGAGATAAGATCACCGATCAGAATAAACCATAAGGTAATGTGAAAAGGTGAAAGGCAAGTCGAATAATTACTTCAAAAGGTCATTTAAACTATTAAATATAAATAAGTTGTACTTATAAGTAATCTAGGAGTCTTAATTTAAAAAAAATATGGATGTATTAGTATTACTATGGTGAATTGTAATTTTTAAAAATAACAAAAAAAATATTCTAAAAATGTAAACGATTTTGATTAAAATCAAAATTTTATAATAAAAACCACGTTTATTAAATGATTTAATTATCTGATGGGCACATAAAAGGCGGATACTAGATGGAAAATTAACGAGACGAAGAAAAGGTAAATTTAAGAAAAACAGCAGACGGTACGATGGGCTAATGGAGGAGGAATGGTATCGTAGTAGCACTAGGAGAAGTTGAACTGCAGCAATCTACAAAAATAGTATTTTCTGGAATTGGTAATGGAAGTCTGCTTTTCATTGTTAACATTTAAACCTGAATTGGATTAGGGGGTACTGGATAAGGTTTATTGTTGATTGATTACATCTGAATTGGATAAAAGGACATTGCAGTTACTGGCGGTGGATCTCATCGAGCTTCCTGTTGGAAGATATAAGTGTGTTGTGAGATTTGGATAAAGGGCATTGCAGTCACTGGTAGTTAATTACATCTACACTTGAGATGAACTTGGAAGCAGTTGATACGCAGTAGAAAGAAAAGCGATCCCTGCAGACCGGAAGCTGGCAGTTTTGGTGTTTATTTTGAAGTTACCCAAGGAGCAATTAAAAACGACGGGTGTTGCAGTTAGGTAAAGGGACGTACTTGCATGGGCATGGCGGAACATCTGTGAGCGGCTGGCCCACGAGAAGGCTAGTAAAAGTGATTGGTGAAGTAACTGCATGTATTTGTATTAAAAATAAAGTGAATAATATTTGACGAAACTACTTCAATTTTCCATGTTTTTCAAATGATAAGAATTAGAACAAATATGATTTCGACTGACTTTTCACGTTCATAATTTTTGACGTTGAGAGTTGTAGAACTGTCATATTTTTGAAGTAATTTTCATCGTACTAATCAACTATCAAGTAATAATTTTTAGAATGCATGAACCTAACGCGATTTGAATGTGATTGTTCTACTGGAGCTAGCATAATTAATAAACTCAATAATCAATAATTTATATAAAAAGGCATATATTTTACATAAAACCATCTAAACGGAAATTTGTTTCCACCTAAAAATTATACCCATACAAGCTTTGTTCTACTCGAACTAGTTAAATTAAATAAACTAACGAGCATGAGTAAAGAAAGGTAGGGCATAGTAGTATATGTTGCCGGAAACCTCATTTTACCTTGCGGAGTATAGGCTGGTACTTTATACTCTTGCGTCTGGCGGTATAATGCTCAACTTCCCCTGGATTCGGGTTACGTAGTTGGAGAGCGCCTTTTGTGCTTGTGCAGCAACTATTGTGTTACGTGTGTGTTTTGGTGATGTGTTGACCTTGTTACTCTATCTCTTAAATCTGCGGTTCTGGGTAGTAAAGTAAGAAACTAAACTAGAGGATGCTGAGTGGTTGTATCTGGCACGATCACTCGTGGATACTTGAAACGACAAACCACTAAGTGACTCAAACAAAAACAAAAATTAAGTAAAACCCCAAGAGTAACAAATATACATATAATAACAAACGTGTGAAACGGTAAGTGGTATACCATAAATAGCCATAAAATATTAAAGTGTATAAAAACTAAAAATTAACATTTAAATGTATATTGTGGTTAAAAACAACTCATAAGCGGAATGGCACCATCAAATTGAAATTTACCATAATTTGATTAAAGAAAATGAACTACCATAAGTCAGAGAAAACTAAATTATTTCTTGATCTTGAACTATCCTAAAAATATACAAAACACTTAATAAAAACAATATTTTTGACAGTTATGGTTAATACACTCCTTGTTTTTTTAAATTTAATTTATGTTGGTAGTGGTTGGAAAATGTACTTAATAATATAAACTATACAATTTTTTCAAGATCCCTGAACTCTCTCAATATGTTTAACAATGAATATAAGGTGATGCTGTGTACAGAAAGTGAAGGAAATTCCTTTGAACATATCATGTAGTTATTCCTGTTATTAACATTTTTATCTATTTAAGAGAAAATTGTATATATATATATATATATATATATATATATATTGATACTAGGTAGTTAGTCACTTCAAAAGTAGATATACTTTCAACGTTATCGCTTCATATATAACGAAGTGACTTCCATTTTCGGAAGTCACAACGATTTGCTTGTTTTTTTACGAATTTCAGAACTGCAGGTGAAGTAATGCCTAAATACAAAAAATTTTGTGGAAGCGACTATGACCCCCCTATATCTGCGGATTTGTCTTTTAGTTCAACTGTAGACCGCTGGCGCTGGCATCGTTTTGTTAACATGAGAAACGGCCAAAACGAAGTCACGTCCGTTAACTAGACGGCATTTTATTGCTTCCGTTTATCGGCAACGCTGTTTTCGCATCTATTTGGCTGCTTACATATTATTCCCGCTGCATATTGCGATCGGGGTCCTGGCCGCGATCGCAATATAAAGTTTTATGTTTCGACGTGGTGATCTTAGTGTAATTGAACTTGAAAAGTTAAGGTGTGTTCTCAATGCAAGTTATTAGTAGCGCTGTTAGATAGCAAAGGTAAGAAAAGATCTATTTGTACCTGTAAATAAAATAAATCTCCTTGTTTATCCAGAAAGTAATTTGCCCTTACTCGTATAATGTATTTTCAATCAGGAACATGTTTCATATGCAATATTATTTGTTTTAATTTATTTCATTGATTGCAATGTTTAAAAATAATATTGCAGTATGTACTAAATATATCTGCAACAAACTTAAAGTAAAACGTTCTAAATTAACAAAACCTAGTCACATGGCTTCCACTCGCTAACCATCAGAAAATTCTGTCATGATATTACAGTAACTTCTAGTTTATGTTAATTATTTAGCTGCATTCTAATCAAGTTATTCTCAGAATCATCGTTTTCCGTATTTTCAAGTTAGTCAAACACCAAACGGATCCCGAAATACATGTAAATAATTATTCTTAAGGGCAACTTTTAATATTAAATAACCTCAGCATAATTAAATGTACAACAACGAAACTTGTTATTTTCAAACTGCATTTATTCACATGCATTGTTTTCTAAATTAGTTCATCTTGCCTATATTTTATTTTTGTTTCCGATTTATGTCACAGGTCATTTATGAGCCTGACATCAGATCATTCGGTCCAGATAAGTGAAGCTTTTAAATTTGATGGTGTTGAAGTTGGTCCCAGATGTTGCCTTTTTGCTATTGAGCCTGTTACTTTATAGTTTCACAATATTTCATAAACTCTTAACGCGATAATTGCAATGGTTTGAAATTTTACCACAGATAAGTATTACCGTAGTGTTCTTATAATCTCGATTCCCGAATTTTAAATATATGCTATGCTACAGAATTCAGGCTGCGATTATTTTAGTGTTATGGAGTCTCAGCATAATCCTAAAATAACTGCGTGTGATACTTTAAGCGGAATTATACTTGTAAGCGCAATTCGGCAATATCTGTATTTAACAAATAATAATTTGACACGCTTGCTAAGGTACGTACAGTCATTCGTTTACGGGTTGTAAGGCGACTCCTGTGAATATTGATTGTTGAATTTGAGAATTGTGCATTGTGTATGTTTTCCTACTACTTTTGTAATTAGTTATTGCTAAAGCTATTTAAAATATTGCTAGAAACTCCTACAATTCTGATTTAAGAATATTGGCCAAAAACATTTTCCTTTATGCGTATAAAATAAAGTTTTGAAAAAAACCTGAAAAATCTTAACTAGGTGAAATTATGTGATTCTGAATTCATAGATGCAGCATATTCTTCAGAAAGAAAAGTTACTAAAACAATTAATACTCATTATATTTAAGGCGGAACATATTCACCTTTCTGCACATTCTGCTTCGGCACGATACAAAATTTTAAATTGTTTTTCCCCGAGCTTTGCAGTTACTTACTGCTATTAAAAGAAAATGTACTAATAATATAATAATTATATTGTAGACGAAAATCTGTTGAGTGCAATATAATTTGTAATTCGCGTTGGTAGTGGTGTTTAAATATATATTTTTTCAAATATCGTCTTACTTGTAGTAATTGTGTATTTCACTTATTGAAAACATGATAGTGTTATCATTATTATATTTTTAACATGAGAAAAACTTAAAAAGGAAGGAAAGTAAACTTGAATTGCAAAGAAACAATTCAAACAAAAAACTTTGATATAAAAGAAAAGGTTACCCTAAAAGATAAATATCCAACAGAAGAGATTGAAAGCAGAGTAGAAAAATATGAAGAAATTCGTTTTAGAAAAACACGTGTAAGTAAATAGTTTAAAATTGGGGTTGGACTAGTAAGTGCTGTTTTCTTTTTGACAGTGAAATTGAAAAAATTAATACCTGCAGGAGTCGATTGATAATAGCAATTTTGAAAATAGTCCGGTGGAGCCACAAAGATTTGCAGATCCCGTACAAAAGAAATTACGTCAAGACGAAATCAAATTTGTTGCCTCTTCAAGCGATAAAAGATTCACGAATCTTTTTCCTTCCAAAATAGCGTAGTTTGTAATACATCTGATGATATGAATTTGAAATCTAGCTATAAAAGGCATTTAAAAATGTGTAATCAAAATGGTAATTGTACATGCAGTCATGTATCGGCCTCAGAGAGCATTGACTCGAACCACGAAACAATCGATGATGGCAGGGACGCAAATTTCAATGTGAACGGCATTATAGACGACCCTGATGGTGGTAATTCAGAAACGTCGTCCTGTAGGTCAATAGATAATATCCCAGAATCAGTAATTTTAGAAATCGATAAGACCCTTGAGGAGCCGTTGTCGGAAAAAATTATAGTAAGTACAAAATATTTATATGACTATTCGGCTTTTTCAACATTATAACGCAGCATACATTTAATTTTTGTAATGAATTTATTGTTTGTGTCCGTTATAGAAAAGAAGAAGAGAACAAAAAGTAGTACGTTGCAAATATTGTGAAAATAACGTATCCACCAAAAACTTTATGAGACATTTAGAAGGAAAACATAAATCCCAAGATGAAGTGGAGAACATTTTTCGATTACCAAAGAATAGTAAAGAGAGACGACGGGCGTGTGCGCTATTCAGAAACGCCACCAATTTTGGCCTTTATATAAATGGAATAACTAGACCCAACCGCCAAGTAATAAAAAACCTTACAAAAATGATGTTACCTATTACCCTTGTACATATTGCAAAGGGCTGTTCCTTAAGGAGTACTTGAAACGTCATGTAAAATCATGTTTCGTTCAAAAGCAAGCACTACGTCGAACAGAGGGAATGAGAAACTACCATATATCTAATTCCCAAACAATCATTGCTTGTGCGATGGACCCAACTGAAGTAATTTTCAAATTAAATGTTAAAGAACAGGTAAAATCTTGCCTTTTAAATATTTTAAGATTACACACTGGCTACCCTATTATTTCCTCTATGGTTCAAGATACAAAAATCTTCAAATTAACTATTAATCAGTCACAAGTCTTAAATTTTCTTCACTCTGCCAATAATGATAAGTCTTAACAAATATTAAACTTATTTATTTATCTGAATAAACTTATTCTCGATTTAGTCGTCCTTACTCGGCAAGCTGTAGCGCGTTTTTCATGCACTCGCTTCTCGAAATGGTTACCATGACAATCAAACAACCGTATGAAAAGAAGTTTATCCGTTAAAAAAATCGACCTCTTGTATATTTACTCTTGAAAATAGTATACAGTGCTTTCGTAAAGTAGTGGATAAATTCGTTAAAAACTTAAGGAGTAACTTTTGGAAAACGCTCGGACCCCTCGATTTTTATTTTTATTTGCGCATTTTTTCAAATAAAATCTATACATACAGGGTCCGTGTAAGAGATATGACGTCATCGATATTTTTTTTAATAGCAACCTCTTTTTTTAATACGGAATTTGAAAGAAAGTATCTTTTTACTTACGTTAAGCTGATTTTTGAGTATAGGTCAGATGATCAAAAATTAAGACAAAAAATTTAAAATTGCAAAATACTAAATTTAAGTAATTGCAATGATAATTTCAAAAACGACTAAATTAAATGTACAAATTGTGCACCGTTGTCTGCCTGACAGTAACTAAGACCACCGACATGTTTTTTATTGATTGCTGGCATTGATAAAAGCGTAAAATCATACTTCTTCAAATAACATTTAGTATTTTACAAATTTCAAATTGTGTTCTTTCAAATTCCGTAATAAAATAGGGGGTTGCCATTTAAAAAAAACATCGATGACGTCATACTTGCTACGAGGTCGACGGGTCTCAGCATTTTTTCCAAAAGTTATTCTTTGAATGTTTAACGAATTTATCCACTACTTTACGAGAGCACTGTATATTAGAGCAGGATATGATTTCTAAATGTTTCAAGAAACATTTCAAAGTAGGTAATAAACAATTGTGATTATTTTACAGATTCCTACGAGAATGACGATAACGTTACAAACACGATAATATCTAATAATGAAAATGACCGTGATGGTGATAAAGCATTCTAAATTGTATAATAACTTTTCAAACATTTGGCATTATTTTGCAGATTCAGACGAAAATGAGAACAAACTTCCCACAAAAAAAAAGAAAAATCAATTCATTTGTACATAAACAAAAACAAAGTAAGCAAATGTTTCTTTTTCTAAACAAAGTAAGTAATCACATTTTTAAAGGATGGTCTGATGAATAAATTAAATTAGTGCAGGAACGATTTAAGTCTTCTATTCGAAAAAAAGTGTATCCGTCGGGGAAGGAAATAAAAGAATTATTCAAAAAGACAAAAATAAACAGAACAGTCCCTGTTATAAAATCTAAAATAATACATTTAAAGAAAAAAACTTACAGTAAAAATACATTTATATATTTCCAACATTTTTTAAACATTGTTATACTTATATATTTCATCCATAATGAAATAGTTCAATCATAAACTCTATTTTTTACTAATTACATCTTGCTAAGTAACGAGAACTTAGAATAAGCTGTATTTTTTAACAAACTCGATGCTGCAATAAGAAGTAGGCGTAGTGACTTCTGAAACACATGGCAACACTGCTGGAAGCAATTACGCTTTAATCGTGTCTATATATGGAACATATACAAGGAAGCGACTTTGTATTTTGTAGATATACAAAATATATATGAAAAAGAACTTTACAAATGTCTTCCCCACTTTTGCTGGACATATTGTGCAAGTTCCCCTCAAGATATATTGAAAATTTTGTGCATCTAGGGTAAGTGGAAAACCCGGACGTTAGGTCGCCACCTCTACATACCGGAAGTGACAACTTAACAGGTATCAATATATATATATATATATATATATAAGGCGAAGAATTTGACTGGGAAAGGGGTTATAGTGAACACCAATCTCAGTACTTGGGCAACGATTACAAGAGCTATTAATGGTTTGTTGAAATAAAACCACTTGATGCTAAGGTCGACTGTTTCGAAATATATTTATTCCATTCTCAAGACCTAAGGAGAGGTTACAGATAAAAAGCGATGTTGGTACCTCAGTACTTGGGCAACGATTACAAGAGCTATTAATGGTTTGTTGAAATAAAACCACTTGATGCTAAGGTCGACTGTTTCGAAATATATTTATTCCATTCTCAAGACCTAAGGAGAGGTTACAGATAAGAAGCGATGTTTGTACCTCAGTACTTGGGCAACGATTACAAGAGCTATTAATGGTTTGTTGAAATAAAACCACTTGATGCTAAGGTCGACTGTTTCGAAATATATTTATTCCATTCTCAAGACCTAAGGAGAGGTTACAGATAAGAAGCGATGTTTGTACCTCAGTACTTGGGCAACGATTACAAGAGCTATTAATGGTTTTGGTGTTGACTATAACCCCTTTCCCAGTCAAATTCTTCGCCTTCTGTAGTAACCACCGAGCTGTGAAAAGGACTTCTACCCTTAGGTGTAAGGCAACCAAATTCTAGTTTGTTTTCTCGTCATATATGAATTTCCGCCATTTTTTCTTGTCCATTGCCATGATTGCAGCATCCGTCATTGAAACTCCTCTAGCTTCTATGATTTTTCTTATGTTTTGGTCCCATGTTGTTTGTGGTCTACCCCTTTTTCTCTTTTCTTGCCTTCTTGCCATCCATATTTTCTTTACCGGCCTTTCTCTGTCCATTCGCTTTAGGTGGCCGTACCATCTAAGTTGGCAGTTTTCTATTCGTTTCAGTACTGGTTGAACCTGTAGACACTCTCTGACTTCTTCATTTCTAACTCTATCTATCCTTGTGATTCCTAGGATTTTCCTCAGGTACTTCATCTCCATAGCTTGAATCATACTCTTGTGTCTCGTGGTAAGAACCCAGCTTTCGCATCCAAACGTTAGTATTGGCACATACGTTGAATGGTACACGCTTAGTTTGGTTTTAATCGAGACTTCTTTTTTCCCTATAAAGCTGTTTTTAATCATATGGTATAGATAGGTAGCACTTTGAACCCTTGCAATTATTTCTTCGTCTTGGTGGCCTTTGCTATCCATTTGAACACCCAGATATTTAAAGGACTTTACTTGTTCTATTCTCATGTCGTTTATTTTGATTTCCACTGTTGCTTCTTCATATCCACTGACCATTATTTTTGTTTTCTTTTCGTTGAGTTTAAGTTTTTTCTCTGCTAGTTGATCATTCCAGATCTTCAGGTTCTTTCTGAATTCTGCCATGTTTCTTGCAAAGACAACAATATCGTCGGCAAATGCGCATTCGCTTATCCATACAGGCTCCAGATTATGGAAACCGATGAACAGTTTGGTTGTCTTGCTTTTGGTTTCTTTAATAACATCATCCATCACAAGATTGAATAGGAGAGGGCTTAGGACACCTCCTTGCCGCACCCCCTCTTGAACTAGAAAATCATCAGAATGCATGTTGTCGGTTCTAACATAGCTCTTGGTGTTTTGGTAGAAGCTCATTATTGCCTTTATTAATGTTGGGTTAACGCCTCTTCCTATTAAGCTCTTCTTAACCTCTGCTCTCGGTAAGGTGTCAAAGGCTTTTTCAAGATCAAGGAAGGCTTGATATATTGCAACGTTCGTGTTTCTGGATTTCTCAGTGATCTGCCTGAGTGTGAATATATGGTCGTGTATGCTTCGCCCTTTCCTGAATCCACTTTGCGATTGATCAAGTTGCGGCTCCACTTCTAGTACAAGTTTAGATTCTAGGATTCGCTCGTACACTTTGGAGGGGACACTAAGGAGGTGATACCTCGGTAGTTATTACAATCTCTCTTGTCTCCCTTCTTGTGCACTGGAACAATAACCCCCATTTTCCAATCTTGGGGTAATCTTCCCTCCTTCCATGATATGTTGCAGATTTTTGTTAGTAGCTCATAGCCCTTTTCTCCCATGTTCGCGAGCATTTCTGCAGTTATATTATCATGCCCAGCGGCTTTCCCTTTTTTCAATCTCTTTATGCTATCCTTAATGTCCTCAGCTTTCAGAAGTTCTTCTCTTGTTAGGTTTATGGGGTTCGTGGCATCGTTGGTAGTGGTCAATTGGAGGTTTATGTGGTGGTTATTGTTTAAGAAATTTTGGAAGTAACTCTTCCAGCAGTTCATAATGTCCTTTCCGTCTGGAAGCACAACCCCTTGTTCATTTTTGAGTTGTTTGATGGTTCCATTTTTATTGGGTGATCTGAGATTTTTGATAACTTTATAAAACAGTTTTTGGTTTTGGTGGTGGTCGGATTCCATCTTCTGTCCAAATTCTTCCCACGTTTTCTTCTTGGCTTCCAGTACAATTTTCTTAACTTTTTCTCTTTGCTTCTTATACTCTTCGTATTTATGTTCAGTTCTGTTGGTTAGGTATTGTTTCCACTTTAACTTCTTCATTTTAACTTCTCTTTTGATGTTCTCGTTCCACCACGCAGTTTGTTTTACAGATTTGTTTATTTTTATTGTCCCGCAAGTTTCTTTCCCCGCCGACATTAGTGCGTTTTTAAAGATTTTCCAAAGGTCTTCTAGGTCTTCATTTTCTTCAGTGGCAGCTGTTTCAATTAGTTCACGTATTTTATTTCTGTATTCCTCTGCGATATTTTTATTTGATAGTTTATAGGATTTGATTTTTTCCCTGGTGTGGTTGTTCTGCGGTCCTATTTTTATTTCCAATTTGTTAAGTTCAATTTTCGTTTTGGCTACAACAAGGAAGTGGTCACTGTATATTTCAGGGCCTCTTCTTACTCTGACGTCATTAATATATCGGCGAAGTTTTTTGCTAACTATTATATAATCTAACATAGACTTCTCATCTCTACTTTTAACTTCTCTCGTATATTTGTGCACTTCTTTATGTCGGAAGAAGGTATTCATTACTAGCATGTTGGTTTGAATGCAGAAGTCTATGATTCTATGGCCATTATTGTTTCTGGTTATTTCTCCGTGAGATCCAATAACATCCGCCGTTCTTCCGTCTTGCTTACCTACTCTTCCGTTCAGATCACCTAGTAGAATGATGTCGCCTTCCAGGTTATCTACTACTTCCGACACGTCTTCCCAGAATGTGTCTTTAATTTCAGTTTTTTCATCCTCATTTGGACCGTAAAGTACGATTATACTTATTGCCTTCTGGGTATCTAGCTTAAGCACGACTTTCATCATTCTCTCGGAAATTGCATCCCACATGGATATATATTTGGTGAGGTTTCGTCCTATGATGCACCCAACTCCTGCTTGTGCCCTTTTGTCGTTGTTAACTCCACTTAATATCATTAAGGCCCGTTTGTAAGCCCCTTTGTATGTTTTCCTTTCTTCTTGGTTTCCGTGATTGCGAGGAAATCCAGATTAGCTTTCTCAAATTCATCGATCAATTCATTGTCTTTATCGTTCAGTGATCTTATATTCCATGTTGCTAAAGTCAGCCCTTTCCTTTTCCTTTTTTTTAATAAATCAGTACCATTGACTTTGCCTTGTTTCGTATCCGTTTCGTCCGTCCTATGGGTGTTCTCGTACGTTCCTATAAGTTTCTTGAAGTGCGAGTAATTTTTCTGAGCTGCTCTTCAAATTTATCGGACTCGGGCGATCTCATCTCAATCTTTCGTTTGCTGATTGTGGAACCGCCGCTTGTTGAGGTTTCTCCTTGGGGTTTGATATTGCTTGCATCAATTACTTTACCTTCGATAATTAATTTATTATATTTGAGCTGCGCACGTTGTCCTTTTGCCCATGCCTTTTTCAGTTCTGGGATGAGGAGTTTTCTCTCTTCTTGAATTTCCTTTGTGTAATCCTCGTCCACCCAAATATTTGTACCCTTCAGGCCCTTTGCTTTCTTCAGAATTTCCCATTTCTTGTCGGTTGTTGTTAATTTACATAATATTGGTCTTACCGATTCTGGGTTAGGTTTTCCCAATCGTTTAGCTTCATCAATATTTATTTCAGGGTTGATATTCACCGCGAGGGATTGGCAAATTTTTATGATTTTCCCCTTCGTTTCTTCAATATTCTCCTTCTCTTCTTCCTCTACTCCTTTGAATATAAGGTTCCTTTTCTGTGCCTCTCTTTCTAGGAATGCAATTTTCCCTTCCTGCTTACTGATGATTTCTCTCATCTTTCGATTTTCCGCCTTGGTCTCCTTCAATTCGCTAATTACCTCCGACAGTTTACCATCCACTGCTTCAATTTTCTCGTTGATGGTTGACAGCATATGCAGTACTTCATCCATGTTTTCCGTTTTGGAGGTCTGTTCTGATGCTTAGAGATTGCGTTAGGAGCTGACCCACTTCAGCAGTTCGGAGGTACTTCGCTCCTGCTTTTCCCTAGATTTATAGATTTTACGGCAGTCTGGCAACGCTGCTTTAAAATTTGGTGCGCCTCGCCTCTTATCTTGGAGCTCGTTATCATTAACCTTAATTTGTTGTTGTTTACTTACGTATTAAGTTGCAATCAGTGTGTAAGTCGCCGAGATTTTTAGTAGAAACGGACCTTCGTGTTAAACTTTCACTCCGGTGTTTAGGTTGTAAATTATTTAACACTACAATTCGCGGAATTCGGGATAAATGTAGGTGTCAAATAAGATACGTATTCAATAGGTCTCAAAAAAAAAATTGTATTTGTTAAAATGATATTAATAATATAACCTTAAACTGACAGACGTAAACTGCGAATGTCATATTTTCTACCAACGCCTGCCAAAATAAATTTAAACAAAAATAAGTCCACAGCGCAGCTCTCTTGAAGATGAAAGTTTTCGATCATATGGATACTTAACAGGTAAGTATCTAAATCTACATATTTTATTGGAAGCCTCAATTTTAATACGTTAGTTATTAAATTCAGATTACATCAGATGAACTAGATTAAATAAATATGGAAAACAAAATAAGAAAAGAAAAAGCTATAACCCGATAGCTGAAATCTCTGCTATGGAATACGGCAATAAAGGATGACACGAAAAGGAGACTTTTTAAAACAATATTTGATAACTGTGTTATACACTGAAAGTAGAGATTAGGTGCAATGGAAATGAATTATTGAAGATGATGCTGCAAAAAACACTACTGGACTGGGTACGAAATAAAGAGGTAAGAGAAGAAATGGACATCGAACAACCTTTGATAGATAGAATAGAGCAAAACTAACTCTATCGGTGTGGCATCCTAAAAATTATGAGAAACGAAAGATGACCAAAAAGAATATTTGAATGAATTCCACCCCGAAAGAAAAGGAATGGGATGACCTCGCACTAGGTGGAAGGATGGAGTAAAAAGAGTCAAGCGCAGACAGAAAGTTGACGAAAACACATGAACGGAGAGAGATATATAGCGTTGATATTGCGAGAAACTGCCATTGCGACTATAACCAACTCACGAGTATATAATACCTCTATTGTTCCGAATGGAAGAATTGTAATGAAATGAATTCGTAACGAAGTATAGCGTTAAATTTACTTTAACGTATAATTTTTACTATTCGGTGAGACACATATTTTTATGGGTGAGACTATTTCAAACTGATTTTTTACGAGCACATAAAGTTAGGGGGGGGGGTAAATCCTTGCACCAACAATTACAAATAAAAGACTTGAACTTTTCTCTCAGGATTTGTAATTAATTTGAATATTAATTGATCGATATGAATTGTAATCATTTATAAAATGTATCTACCTTAAAATACCGTGGCGTAGACTTCGTCACAACTGCACCGCTTTGTGTCAGGAGATTTGCTAACTTCAGCTCAATCGACACCAAAATGACAACATGTCACCTGTTGCTCATCCCCTGGGTCTGCATTCGTACCCTTCTCTAACTCCAACCTGGATACCAGCTGCTTGGCTCTGTCCACAAAGAATGGTAATACTCCCTGAACAATTTTAACTTTTTCGATGTAGCTAAACTAGATTTATTTTTAGGTAGTCACCGAATCATGGTAGTCACCGGTACATACCTCACATGTTTTTGGATGGATCCCTTCAAATCTGATATTTTATAGTTATCGCTACCTCACTCGGGAACAACACCGGTAAACAACTTTCACTATAGTAAACTTTTATTGTTATTTGGCCACATGGTAAAGACACGTTACCCGTCTTCTTAAATCATCTCAATAGTCAACATCCAGACATTAACTTTACCATGGAGATAGAAGGTAACGGTTCTCTTCCTTTCTTATATGTACAGGTCTCTCGCCAACCCAGTGGCAAACTTGGTCTTTCTGTATATCGCAAACCCACTCACACTGATCGCTATCTACATGCCGCATCGCACCATCATCCTACACAAAAACTTTTCGTTATCAATTCGCTTGTACACCGGGCTGTTTCCATATCCCAACCCGATAATATCCACGCTGAATTAAATCACATTCGGAAAGCTCTTAGGAATAACGGTTACCTTGCTAGGGATATACAGTCTGCCATCAATCGCCATCTTCATCTACGGCCACCCAAACCTCCAAAACCCGATCCTCCGGCAGCAATAGTCTTTCTTCCCTATATCCACCAAGTCACCGACCGCATAGGAAAGTTTCTTCGAAAACAAAACATTAAAACAGTATTCAAACCCCCGAGCAAAATCCCACAGGTTCTTCCTTCATCTAAAGCTAAATTAAACACTATGTTATCTAAAGGTGTTTATAGAGTCCCTTGCTCTAGTAATGCTCTATACATTGGAGAAACAGGTCGGTCAGTGTAAACTTGCTTCTCTGAGCATCAGCGCTGTCTCAAGTCAGGTCTCGTTTCATCATCGGCCATCGCCGACACCAACGCGATACTGGTCATAAGATTCTTTTTGATGAAACTTCCATCATCTAAAAATCCCCATTCTTCTTTAGCCGAAAGATTCTCGAAGCCATTGAGATTTGCAAACACCCTAATAATCTCAATCGGGAAGAAGGCTTTCCCCTTCCTTCTATGTGGAAAGTGCTAATTCCTAAGCCCCGCCCTCCGCCACTGAACCGCGACGGCATTTGCTGAATCGCGACGGCGCTTGCCTATAAATTCTCGCCTTTCTTCTTCCGATAGTCAGTCGAGTTTCGCCTCTGACGTGGTTCACACGTTGAGTTACCGTGCTCTTCTGTCCCTTCCCTGCAAAGAGTTTCGCCTCGGGCGTGGTTAACACGTTGAGTTACCGTGCTCTTTTGCTTTTTTCCTCCTGATGAAGCCTCTTACGAAAGTGGGCAAAACGTTGAGTTCTTCGATCTCAATCATGGCACGGTCCAATCCCGGAAGTCGTTTGTTACTTAACTTTTATTGTAATTTTGTCACATGGAAATATGTAATTAGTAACTAGAATAACTGGCGATAGTCTTTTTATAGATAAATATCTTAAACAAAAGAAGTATGCAGCTTACAAAGCGATTGACAGCTGAGAACTTTGTTTGAATTAAATAATCTTATATAAATTCAATTGTACTCTTATACATAGACTAAGTAAAAACGAATGCCGTTATATAGCAATGTCAAAAAATTTTTCCTTTAGTAAATTTAATTGTATTAAGCGAATTGACCCTGTCTCCTAAATTCTTTTCCTAAACTATTATTAAAATGTCAAAATTTTCACTTATAATACCATGAGTAGTCAAAGTTATGTCGACTATTTTTGTGGTGGTGTCACGAATGTCTATTGAGCTTTGGTATGATTAGGACGAGTGCGCTAGCACGAGTCCAAATCCCAAGCGCAATGGACATGAGTAGTGATACCACCGCAAAAATAATCTACTTAACTTTGACTAAGAATGGTATTCGAGGGACTATTTAATGAACCAAACTACTTTTTCAAATTAGTTTTCAGTAAATCTAGCAAGAAACTACGCAATTTCTATAGTAACAGAATACTAATATTGACTTTTTCTAATAAAAATCACATTTGTTTAAAATAGTCACTTGAATACCTTCTAGGAAATATATCCACTGATATTTTTTTGATTGGTCAAGAAAGGTCAGAATTCTGGATTTTCATTGGTCACTTTTTGACAAATGACAGGCGAATTGAATAGTCTAAATTATTATTTCATCTTTAACGCCTAAGAGTAAGTAACAGTCTACAAAATAAAATCTATACACAGAATTCGCTTTAAGCTTTAAATCGACACCTCATTTGACCTATATCCAACATGTGACACTACTTTTGTTGATTTTATCATAATTTGCTGTTATAATACTAACTAAATATTTGTATTTATTTTCAGAGAAAACAGTAAAGGATGCGTTTGTCTCGAATAAGGTGTACGCCAATGTTTTGCAGCCAAAAACCATAAGCTAATTTAGCTTCTAATTTAGGGGTTTGGCAGTCACCAATCAGCGTAGGGCCGGTCTGGTAACAAAATTTCGAGTTTTCGTTAATGGTTGTTCCCTTCGCAACTCGGAATGGTGGGGTGTTCGTAATTTGTATGAAAAGCATTTGAATGGAACTAGAAAGATCCAAAACCAAGGTCTGGTGCATGTCGTAACTCAACAAGTAATCAATTGAACTGCTGCAAAAAATCATAAATTGTTTAACTCGTACCCTTCTTGGTGAAGCACAATCCGACACCGCAGCTAACTGTTAGTAAGATTGTGTGCACCACCGACTCTTTGCCTTACTCTTACTCCCTTATCTGAAGCAAAATCCGACACCTTAGTTATAATAACTGTTAGTAAGATTGCGTGAACCACTAATTCTTTGTCTCACTTTTACTTCGTTAGATGAAGTACAATCTGACACTGCAGTAATATTAACTATTAGTATGGTTATGTGTACACCGACACCTTATCTAACTCTTAATTCGCTAGGTGGACCCGGATCTGACACTACAGTTATCTTAATTGTTAGTAAGATCGTAGTTACACCAACTCCTTGTCCCACTATACTTCTCTAAGCGGGCCACAATCCGTCACCGCAGTAATTTCACTGTTAATAAGATTGTAAATAGCCCTAACTTTTTTCATTGCTGCTGTTTCCTCCACGTGAGGCATCAGACGAGCGCCCATCCTTTCTTGCTGCTGAACGAGCCACCGACAACCGACTTACTCTATTATAGTCTTCGAAACACCGCCACGTTGTTTCTTTCGATATGGGAAGCGAAGGTCTCAAACCTCTGTAACGTCCTGAGCAGAGTTACCATAAATACCGCCGCTTAGAGTAACCGTTTGTAATCCAGCCTAGGCAAGCCGTAATACTCAGAAAACCGTACACACCGTAGGTACATCCACACATTAATCCCAAACGGAGTTTGCAGAGTTACACATTATTAACATAATAACTACTTTACTATTTTCCTATAAGTCCGTTTCTATAGCATCAAAATTGTGACAGAAGTAGAACATTTGCTCCCTAGAGACTAAATAAGACAAAAATTTTCCTAGGGAGTTTTCATTATGACTGACACAACAATTATGCCAAACTCGAGGTTATAAGGTTAGGTTTTGCGTCAGTTTTGACACAAACTGACACAAAAACTAACCTGCTAACCTCGAATTTGTGAGCTCTTGTCATAATGACTTACAGTGCCACCAACTGTAAAATTTACCATAGGTTACTAATTTTAAAATAATTGTAACTAAAATGTCAATAAATGACGTTTAAAAAACGGGTTTTTCGTTTTCAATCTTCATGCAACCTAAAAAAAAATAGTATATGCAACTCGGAGAGAATGCTATTTTGCTTCAGTGCAATTTCTCTCCCTTATTGCATAATCTATTATTTTACATCTCAAACTACATAATATTGCAAGTCTGGCCTGGTCTAATACATTACTTTAGTAAAATTATAATTTCTAGGTGTTCGGCTGACATCAAAGAATGCGACACAATTAAAATAGAATCAAAACCTAGAGCTACCTACTACAAGAACCCACAATCCAGGCATCATTGATTGACAATTTGTTAGCTAAATATTGTTGCACTTCTTTAAAAAAAAACAACACGAAGTTAAGTAGTTCAGGAACTGGACTTGATTAGAAATGGTGAAAAACGTAGAAATATGGAATATCTGCTAAATAAGTCGCTGAATCTAACATATCGAAAGTAAATTTGTCGGGTATAGAAGTTTTAGATGTTCCAGTTGTAATTCGGAATTCTCTATCAGTTTGCGTACGGACTGTAAAAGTCTCTCAGCAACCTACATTGGAGTGGAATTGAAGTTGTTAAGCGAGAAATATAACGAGAAAAATGTTCTTGAGATAATCTCTCAAACCTGTTTGTGGCAATTCATACTCATGAATTCGGAAGACAGATCTACCTCCGTCTTCAACAATTAAGTAGGAGGGCTAAACTGCAGAATTCGGGGAAGATTTCCCTCCTTATATTTGCTTCCCTTGTAAATTTAGTTATGGTTAATAATAATTAATATTAGCAATAGGAGGAGAATGTGCCCCGGATTCTACATTTTTCCCACTAGGAGAACTTAGCCTATTTTACCCGAAATCTAGCAGAATAAGATTAACACCTCCGATAAACAGCTTGATACGGACAGCTAACTACTTGATTGTATCTGTAAGAATAGAGAGCCAACTATTATTTAAATCAACTGACTGTGTGGATTCGTCTTTCATCAGTTTCTTTAACTACGCCTTGTCGAAACGTTCATGTTCTAATATTTTTCATTGTGTAGTATGGTGAAATACCCAAAGAAATAGCATAAAAATGCGCTTAAGAAAATTGCTTTGGACGAGAAAGACTTTTTTTAAATTCCGCTATTTTCAAGTGATTCAACTATCAGTATACATTGTCAAAGGCGACTATATTCATTTTATACTTGTTATATAGTGGTCGTTAAAACAGTCATTATTTTATACGCTTACAAACAGTATTTAACAAGGAATCACACGAACTCGGCTCACTATTTAAATCACTATTCAATGATTTGAAGGTACTTGCTATACTTTGTGACACATATAACGACCAAAATGAGAAACATAATTGTTCTTATTATTATTGTTAAAGCACTTTTCAGCACTTTATGTAGTTACAATCTAGTATCGCATACTTGTGTACTAAGTCTGTCGGCCGCGTTTCCTAAAATATACTCGCACGATATATGGCATCGTCGCTACTTGTTATGTAATGTACTATATCATGATTCCACATGCACACATACGAAAAAAATGCTTTTGCGTTTATAAAACATTTGTTTATTTATATAGGTCGGACTTATAGAAATACAAACACCTTGTTCAATATTGCAGACCTATTAACCAAAACTGCTCAAATCCCGTAGAACACCTTGTGATGTGGTTGGTTCCAGATTAGTAATTTAATATTGAGTCACAAAAATGTTCTAAATCAATACAAAGTTGATTTTGAATTTCCTTATAATATTAGGGTTTATCATTTCTTCCAAGTGCTTATTTACCTATCATTATTTCAAACAAAAATCCTTAAGAAGAGAGCTTCAGCTGGCCTGTCCGGCAATCCATTGTTATGGGTAACTGGCAGAAATGTTATTGCCAAGGCACAACTTAAGGACCCAATAAATGCTGGCATATGTGCTATGGTGTCCGATGGTGGTTCCTGAAACATTTGTTGTACTTTGAAAATAATGTATTAACTTCAAGTATTAATTGCTGTTTGCATTCATGGTGATAATAAAAGTAGCAAAACAAAAAGTTCAGATTAACAAGTGCCTCAAAGTAGTGAAGAAGCTAGACCTTATCCAACAAATAACCTTTTCAATGCGGGTTATGTCAAACTAGCCAAATGTAGTTCTATAGATTTCTTATTAATCAACATTAGACAGAATAAAAAAACAAATTTTCAATAATACTTACAAATATATGGTTAAAATAGTGCTGCAAGGCTTCTCCAGCTCCTAAAGTCGATAAGCAAATCCCCAACGCAGTTCCTCTGAAGGGGGTAGGGAAAAGCTCCACTGTGTAAAACAAGACTACAAACACCACAGAATGCGAAGCTGCCATGTGAGTGTACAGCATTAGCGGGTAACCAATAACTCCTGCACAAATTTTCTAGCTATGATGTGCAAGGCGATCGCGTACATACTTACTGTCAAAATGACGATGAGCCATGAAGACTACCAAATCCAGAATAGACACCGCACAGTGAAGGTAGAATAGAGCTCGTCTCCTGCCAAGCTTTATAGCTATGAAGTAGCTGAACATGTAAATCATTATCTGTGGAAAATATTGCTATTTTAGTAAGATTTGGGGCTAAATCATTCTGGGGAAGAATGTCATCCGTTAACCTTTTACAGTCTAAGACTCAATTAAGACACAGTAATAACGAATGGGAGTGCACTGATGGCTCTGTCTAGATGAGTAGGGTACCTTTGTAGGTTTTTTCATCTTACGTTAAAACCAATTTTACCAGAAAGAAACCTGATAAACTCGAGACAAATTTTTACTTGCACCTAGAAGCCTTCGCATCGAATAATAGCGAAAGATAAGCTGGTCTGCTCAAGGAACGACTTATTTTTGCTTTATCCTGAAATTTTCGAGGTTGATTACAGAGTAGAGAAAAAATATCAATATAAAAATACAGAGCAAAAGAAATCGTAATTTTGTATCGTCGTTCGAAACACAATTAATTAATAATTACGATATAACTCCTCAACACTGTCTTCGGTTGTGGGGGGTGTTGAAAGGCGCATTACAACGTGGTAAAATTTAAGACGCACATTCGCAATACAAAACTACAGCATTTGATTAGGGCTATGGCGTCACTCTCCCCACTGTGAAAAAGAACGCTACACTCTACATTGTAACGTAACACTACATTAAAACTAATTTGATAATACATGTTAGGTTATGCGACGAGCTTGGTCGAGCCGTCGCGTCGTTCAGGAACTCTGAGGCAGGCGGTCAAAATGGACAATGTTGGCAGCCAGGAATGGCGAAATGCGGAAAGTTTACTATCAGAGAGATGTGCCAGGGGAAGAATACTCACAACACGATGACGGCAGCATACTAGAGCCTTGCACGAGCAAGTACCACGGGAGCACGCAGCGACAATTTGTGCCACGCAACAAAACTCAGATATCTTCGAACCGGCTTCTTTTTAAAATCCGTAACAACGGTTGATGCATAGCTTATGCAATGACACGATGCAGACAACCGAATTATAAAATTTATGCTAAGCCGAAACGTACGGTCACCTTCCCCAACGGGTTACCACCGCGTCTTCGACACTGGGTGTACCACTGCACTGATCGACAGCTAGAACTCGAATCACCCACAGCGGGCTCCAATGGCCAGAGCTGCGGAGGCCGCTTCCACAGAACAATTCGGCTGGGCTACCTCAGGTGAACGAGAAAAGAAGTCGCGTTACCGAAATTGAGAGGAGCTGCAGGAACATATGATCAACTTCCTCGATAAACGGCAAGGGTAAGGCAAATACATTTTCTCACTCTCTCTCTTTCACTTAAACAACCGATTTATTCTATCGCCGCTTTCCGGCTGCACCTTTGCGTAAAGCAATGGACCGCCGCAGGATTGAAGGAAGCGGTTACAAATAAGCAGAGAATTTGAAATGCGCTCTACGAGAGCGAACGGTCTAAATTCGTAAAGGAATGCGGGATTTGTACCTGGGCTTAACAACACGCAGAACGAGTAAGATTCTCTCGTATAACCTTTCATAAAAGTAGTACCTACTTAAGGAGCTGCCAATTGAACTGATGGCCAACCATAACTTTTATAGAATGTAATTTTTCAATGTATCATCCAGCAATTGTTACCTTGAGTAACTCAGGTTTGGAATGTACCCCAGACACATACAGAAATAGACTGTGTATTTCAGGGTTTATTTTGACTAGCAAGATATGCAGAAGCTGCAATACGTTGGCTATGGCATTTGTGTGAATCCTAAAACAGATTTTACTCTTCGCACATTCATCTAATGATCACAAAAAAAAATCAAACAAAACTGGTGACTAAAGTGATTAAAACCACACAAATATGCAACCCGCGACTGTCTTAAAATGTTTTAACCTATCTGAATCCATCCTGGAAGTACAAGGTCTGTAAATTAAGTAATGAGATTGATAATTACAATTCAATATTGTCTCCCTCAAAATAACTTCCTTGGGAAGCCACACAGCACCGGAGAGATTCTTCCAATCCTCATAGCAGTGCTAGAACTCGGATACTGGAATAGCCTTCAGCTGGTCGGTTACAGCCGTTTCAATGTTTTCAACTGTCCCAAAATGACGTCCCTTAAGGTGATTTTTCAGGAAAAAGTTACAAGGACTCGTCGCCAGTAATGACATGTTCCAGAAATCGATCCCAAAACGCCAAGGCACCTTCCCATCCTGATGTCCTTTTGGTCCTGGGAAAGGTTTTTTGCAACCATTTCTGCGCAGTTGTTTTTCATCCCCAATTCATTGGTCAAAATTTGATGAAAGGGGGTGTGTGTCAAATTCAACTCTTCCCCGATCATTCTGACTGTCAACCGACGATCTGTACGAGCAATATCCCAGATTCTGTCGATATTTTTATCGGTTCTTGAAGAGGAAGGCCTTCCGCTACGTGGTTTATCTTCAATCGACACTTTTCCTTCTGAAAATGGCTTAAACCACCGAAAAACCTGGGCTCTTGACAGAACACTGTCTCAGTAGGCCTGCTGAAGTTTTGCAAACGTTTCCGTTGCACTGTGATCAAGTCTGAAGCAAAACCTGAGAGCAAACCGTTGCTCGAAATTTATGTCACTCATTTTTAGAACGCACTAGAAAAAACTATTTCACGAAAAAATTCACTACGGACAACCAAATGACTCGAGCGAGTTCAAACTTGTACTGAAGGCGTATCACATATTCACCTACCGCCCCTCCAAGTCCCACATCGCCAGTGTTGCCAGATCGAACGATATGTTGCCAGTCTCATCACTTAATTTATATACCTCGTATTTTGGGGTTTTTACACTGCCGTTTTGGTTTTGTGAACACTCGGAGTGAGTAACTTCAGGATAGACTCTCTTCCAGTACGCATATTGAGATTTTTGAGTCTTTACTTTAGTTTCGATGCCACAAGACACATTTTTGGGGGACACTAAAAAATCGATATCAGTCGGTTTTAGTAAGTTTTATGTAACGGTTTGCCGAATTTTGGAAATGAGCAGACCTTTTGGTCACATAAAATTTGAGGTACGTAACCGGTGTATCGTTCACCTTCAGTGGTTTAATTTTTTATTGCATATATTTTAAACCTTTTTCAAGTAACCCTCTATAATCTTATTGTTATCATTGATGATATTTCATTTATAGATTTATCAACATCTGTTCTTGCTATCCCCCATCTGTTGTATATACTGCACATTTTACAAAGGTGAAAAGTCTTGCCACCGGGTGGCAAAGAATTCATTCTGACTCGAATGCTACTCCTTCTGCCTTTCGACCAACATAATCAGTGAGTGGAGGCCAAAAGTATTTTACTCAACTTCATGCGACATCTGTTTTGCGTGGAGATTGGCCATGGAAATTTTACCCAATCTAGCTATCTAAATTACTTTAAGGTCATTACTGACCTTAAAAAAATGAAAGAATGAGACATTACCAACTTTTACTTCCCACACCGGTTCGGAAGTGGGTTACCATGAGAGCAGGGTGTAAGTAGTCGTAGCAACGAATTTTTGGCCGCGTTGATTATCATTAGCTTAACGTCAGTTTTGAACAACTGTTAAATCTATTTTTCCAATTATTGTTTGAAATAAAGGGGTTGTGAGTACAATAGTATACATACCATTGTGAAAAATTTTATTCCTATCCACTTTTCACCTCGGTAGGTAATATACTATTGTTGTTTTTAAACGAGGCTTACATTTGAGGTTATGGTTTCAAAATGGATTTAGGTTAGAAAACATGACACAACTACTTGAAATGTAAAGTTGTCATGTTTAAGCAGAACAGAAAATAGAACTTCAGTAAGGGTTATGCATGTATTAAGTTTCAGTAATTGTGTAATTAATAGTGATTTGCATTACAAGACCATTACTTAGAACTTTACGGGCGAGCACTGTATTTAACGAGTAAGCGAAGCGAGCATGTTATCCGTGCGAGCCAGTAAAGTTCTAGTAACGGTCGAGTATCGTACATTGTTTTATGGTATTTGGAATCATAAACACTTTTGCCGGGGTTGGTAGCTCAGTGGTAAGCATCCTGACTACTGATCGGGTCGCGAGTTCGATTCACGGTCTCGGTGAGGTTTTCAAAAATAAAAAAATGCAGATGAAAGCTGCTACAGAATGCTATCATCCGGAAGTGATGTAAAGCCGTGGGTCCCATGTTACTACGATGTGTAGCATGTAAAAGAACCCTTGCTAGGGTTGGAACTCCTTGGTCTCGGAAAAATTCTAAGTAGGACTTTGACCATATGACCAAAGCAGTCGGTGTCTAAGGTACCTGGAAGCACTGAGAGGCAGTCGCTCACTAATAGGCGATCGATGCGTTAAGTTCAATTACAAGGGACGCCACAGGAAGAATTGTGTTATTGCGAATATATGTGTTGACCTGCGTTAAAAGCAATCGACGCCTCATTAGTCTTTAGCCGAAATACAGCTTCGAGAGCAGCTAACCACCTTGGAATCAACATCGAAGTACCGGTAATTCTTCATAGCCGGAAGCCGCTATACTAAGTTCGGAGCAGGCGATTTGCTTAATGTACGAGATCATTTGGAGCAACTATAACGCAAGGTTAGTTCCTATAATTACATTCTACGATACTAAGATTCTATTGCAACAAATTGGGCAGTAGCCTGAACGAGCAATTACGCGCTCAAAAGCGACGCACGCGTACTTGCTGAATCAGAGAGTGCTTACAAAGCGCTTGCATCATCCGGTTGACACATCCGTCAGCTGATTTCAGGGGACCGAAAACAGGGCCGCATCGAGTGGCATTTGTGCGGGAGAGTACGCCTCGTTTTGGAACTTAGCGTTGCGCATTGGCTATCACACTTTTATTTCAGGTATAACTAAGCAGGCAGTTTCAGCATTAAGTTTATGGACATTTCTTAGCTATTGTTGATAGCGTATATTTTTATATTACCATTATGTACCCTTTTTATGTATTTTCATGTCTTTATGTTTCTTTCCAGAATATATGTATTTTTATGTAAACTGCTTGTTTTTTATTTCTGGCATGGTTTGCATGTATGATTACAAAATTGTAGTTGACAATGGGCAGGTCGCAAATGTCTATATTGATAAATCCCTTAGCTGTGCTGTAGTAAGAGCTGGTGTTGTGCTTCTACGGCTGGGCTAACTAGCAAGCAAAGGGCAATTGAAATTCATAGCAAAGTAGAGTATAGGTCTAGACTAAGGTACCATTAAAACAAGCTCGGAGTCTTAAAATGTGGCCATCATGACTTTACAAACACCTTGTTTTCTAATAGACACATCCTTTATTAAGCAATAATATTATTTTTTTGGATTTTCAGCAAGAGAATATAAAACTTTATACGCAGCTTGCTTTAAATTTGCCTTTATTGGGGCTCACAGGATTACAGGGCTCGCTCCTACGTCACTCACCCTGCAAATAATCCAGCTCGCCCGTAAAGACTAATTTACTAAGTTTGCCAAGCAAACAACTACTACTGATCTTGCCTGTAATGAGACTTTTTAGCCGTAAAAACATGCCTCAGTAAACGGGCGTTTACGATTCAGAACACCGTAAATATATTTTTAATCAATTACTTTGATTTTTAAGTACTTCTCCACGTGTATTGTCAAATGAATCTAAATTTGTTGGATGTTATACAGATTATACAACAAAATAAAATTGACGTGTCTGTTCTTGCGCAACATAACATTAAAACTTTATGGCCAACCTTCATACAAAAAGCAAGAATGGATTACACCTGAAGCCGCTGCTACCGACCGTGTGTATCTCGCTTCGATTGAAATGACGCAACTTATTATGTTTTTAAGGAGGTCACCTACTATACATTGTAACTCCTTGTATTTTTTTTATTTAGTAAACAAATATTTTCTTTTTACCAATTTATCGTGTCCCTTTTATGATGTATTTTTTGTATTTGTCAATAATCGTAAAGCTTCACTGATATACGCGGGCAATCTGCCGGTTAAGCGGATCGATTGCTTTAACGCGATAAGTACAGTAAGCCTTCCTTCTTCTTCTTCTAGCCCGTCTCCTGACATAGGTTGGATATCATCATCCCTACACGGATCCTATTCAGTAGTTCGGAATAATTCAATACTAAATCTCCCTTGTGATTGCGTTATTAAAAGAGGCCTCGTCGTGCAACGGAATCGGCGGACTATTGTATTTAAGAGCTTTTGAATACTAGGTAATACTCATTTCGTTACATTCACTCTACTCTAAGTTTGCCGCACTTCTTAAAAACTGTACCACAACAAACCAGCATCTTACCAAGCAAGTAAAGCTTAGCCGTTTCACCTTCATACGCCACTCAATTGGAAAATGTTAAAATCCAGCAAAGTGTATAATATATAGTAAAATTTATTTTGTTATGAGGAAAGGTTCATATAATGTAGGAAAACTTATAATTTAGAAGAAGGTAATTGAAAAAGAAATCGAATTACCCAGCTAACTGTGAAAATTATCCCTAGCGTAAAAAGTATAAAGAAAAATAATAAACTGCACCGCAGCGAACTCTCCATTATTCAAAGCGATTTAAAATTGTAGAGAAAACCAGCAAAAAAGCCAAATAATTGATTAATTCGATATCCTTTAAAGATTAGTTGCAAGATCAATGAATTGCCAAGTTTTAACTTCCAAAAATTTAGAATTTTATATTACACATCGACTTACTTGAAAAAATGTTAAAGCCCAAAGAAGTTGTGCCACTCCCAAGTTAAATGCTTTGATGTCCGCTGTTCCTGCAAAACAACATGTCATTTTTTTAGTCGAGCAAATACCAACGAAACTTACTATTAACATACAAGGAAATTGCACATAAGAGGTATAAAACCATGCAAATTAATATTCTGTCCCTGAAGACCATCGAGCGAAAATTGCATAACACCTTCATCACAGTAGGTCTCTTGGCAACAGGCTTCTCCAAATCATCAGGATTGGGTTCTACAGGTCCACGTTTTTGAACAGCTTTCCAGGCTGCCGGTCTATCTCCAACCATCATCAACCATCTAGGCGATTCGACCATGTACCTAAACTTGTAAATATACGGCTGTATGCTGGTAATACCTTATTGCAGCCGTCAGTTCAAAACATACCACAACGCAAATGGACAAACAACTAGCATGCAGGTTTCTCCAACGTGCACCAATCTCCAATTTTTTGTCGCGTAACGGAGAATGAAGGCGACGAAGTTTGTAAAAGGATGAGTTAGGAATGCTAACAAACCAATCCATTGTACATTGCGATTACTGCACTTTTCTAAAACTGTGGTATCAAAGTTTAATAAAGCACGACAGTAAATCAGCAATTTACTCTACCTAAAATGTATTGGATGATACAACCAACAGTGCCGAAACCACCCATAAATTCTCCGACTAGTACCCACCATTTATTGGGATAGAATTCGATCAGATAACCTGCTAATTGTATTAACATGGCAGTTGCACAGGCAGGCTTACGACCATACCTGCAGTATTGTTTACAATAATGTCTTTTGTAGTAATTCTTTCTGAGTTCATAAAAGGAATAGATTTTTTCCGGAAACGTTCGCATTTTTATTAATATTTTTTCCCGCTGCTGATCATGTAAGTCATTGATACAGCCTTAGTAACAAAACCTGCAAGTCGGCCATTATATTTTTTTGCTGCTTTCCCTTGACAACGAAACTTAATATTATTATTATGTTCCTAGGATAATAAAATTAACAACGCAAGATGCAGACTCAGACGTCTTGTTTATAATTGCAAGTGTTTATGTGACATGTGACACTCACAGGTAACACTACTCACAAAAATTAATCCTGATGACAGGTTTACAAAATCTAGGAACATTTCGATAAGCAGCGGGAAAAATATAATAAGATAACCCGGAATGTATCGCCTATTAACATTTCTTGTTACTTAAATAGCTATTAGTTCCTAGTATGCCCATATGCCCAAAAACACCACTAGTGTAGTATTAGTTGACAATTAGTAGTTGTGAATAAGACATGTTGAGCACATACAACCCCAAACTTATGTTTCTATAAAACAAACTAGGTATACTAACATATCTGCCGCAAGTCCCACTGAAACACCTGCAAATACTCGTCCATACATTGCTGATAGCTTTATCCATAGAGACCAAATCTTACTATCGCATCGAACTGCAAACTAATAAAGATGAAAAACGATATTAGAACTACTGTTGTACCTTAAATTTCTTACCTCTGCATGTATAGATCGTGCGGATAATAGAGATGTATAGGAGACATCATACATTTTTCTCAAATATTTATCGCATTCTGTCCGGTTGGATAAATACACATTTTCCTCTATAAGATTCATGAACGCTCCGTAGAAAGCGCAATAGAAGTCTGCTACCTCGACGTAAGTAGAACGGCTGAATTGGCGAAATTCATTGCATCTGAAACGTACAATCCCAGCTCAATTAGTCTTAAGGAATATATCCTTTTCACTGAATATACAGGGTGTCCAACGACTCGAAGGTCATACCTTAACGATTTATTGGCGATGTCATTAGTGTTATGTTCTAGCGGCACAGAGATATTATAGTAACACCTTCGCATGGTATACAAATTACTGAAATCAGCGGAAGTAGTTTACATGGAGTGCTTAATTTCATAGGATTTCTTCTTCTTTCTCTTAAAATAACCAGTGGCCTCTTTTTAACCACAAAGTGGTTCCATAAGACCTCTCTACCATTACGCCTTGCACGTCGAAAATGATAAAGAGTTTCCTTGTTAGAGGTTAACGACTATCACAGATAGTGGGAGTGGGGAGGGTACGATTTTTAAACTCTAGAGTCGCCGGGATTCGAACCCTGGCCGGCCGGCTGAAAGGCGGTCATTTGCTCGCTGGGCCATCCGCTAACTATTATTGGATTTAAATATAAAAAGTATGGAGGACAATAAAAGAGCTACAGTAGGGAAACTAACATAGCTGTAATAGCGCCGAACTATTACTACATCGATCCACACCAGTCGATTCCATTTGAAACACTAAATGTTCCTCTGCAGGTGGTAGATAGAAAAAAATCTTGCAGATACGGATGCTAGGAGGAAAATCAAATCAATTGAGGATCACAGCTCTAATAAAGAACAGCAGTATGCACCAGTATTTCCCTAGGGCTTAAGGAAATGTTCCGGTTTCGGTTCATGCTAAGATTATTGCAAAGCAGCAAATATGTTCTGCGCACGGCTGTACTACTACTAATGCAGAAGGACAGGGGAATGTAGTAGATCGTTACTACCAAGAAAATCTTTGCATGATTTTGTCATCCGCAACAAAGCCTCGGGCAAGCCTTCACAAACCAACTAACAGACTTATTTCAGAGGATAAATTTTTTGACTCGGGTATTAAAAATTAAAGTTTAGGAACAATCACAATTAAAATGCACAGGTCAAGCTGATATAGGTGCCATGGTGAAATTAGAGAAAAGATTGCCAAAACCTATACCATGGTGGCAAAAACAATCAAAATACACCATAAAGTGGAAGTACTTAAGGTCGCTTGCGACCCATTAATCAAAATGATGCATGGTCAATATTCTTACATCATAATTGCAAACGATTTTAGCAATATTATAACAGCTTTAGCAATAACAAATTACAAAAAATAGTCGGGAAACACTAACATTTGGCCCAAACGACCAAAATATCATTTCCTTCACCGTAGCATGTTTTAGTTGAAGTTAAACAAGCTATTTATTGTTTAATAACATATAGACAGTCGTGTGTCTGTATTATTTTGCAAAAACGGTACGTGGTAAAGCTATTGTCAATTTGTTGAATTTTGGTCATTCCTGTGGCAAAATTTACAAACAATTGCAATTATAGTATTATGTAATATAAATATTACACCAGCAAATTTAAGAACTTTAGGGATCTGAGATAACTGATATGATTCTGGGCTCGTATATTTCTCTCCCATAATTTTATTTTTTTTACCTATACCAATTTCTCGGCATCGCGGCAATGATCAAAAATGTGTAGAATATCTGTAGGTTCTGAAAACTTATTCACATTGAAACTACTTGAGTGACGTGACGATTTTACCTAGCAAAAGTAAAATGGTTCTTTAGCTGTGCCGGAATATATCGTGCATTTCCCACGCTGCGCGGACTTTGAAGGGCTGTCACTCGGAGACTATTTAAATCAATCAGATTATTAAAAGAGAATCGTGCATATTTTTTCAAGCACTACCACTTTCATATTCGCAATTTTCGGAAAAAACCACCCCCACCGACCTGGTATGACGGAAAGCGATTTTTGGTAACCTTGTCGCCCTCTACCATTTGAAATACCAACTTCTCGGTATCGCGGCACGGATCAAAAATGTGTAGAATTTTATATCCAATATTTTTTTGTTCAATAACTTTTTCTGTGCGACCAATGGATGGCGAGAAAAAACAAATTTAATTATTTTTAAGATCCCGGCTGTTTGGTTAATGGCCCTAAACCACTGGGCAAGAGGAATCGCCGCGGCCAATGTTTTTAAGGGAGCGGGGTATTTTCGGACAATTTTACTGTACTACGAGTAGATGTACTATATGAGTTTATACAAATAGTGGAGGGCAAAGCTCAGGAAATGGTTTAGAGCTAAACACGTCAAGAGCAGAAATAGTGATTGTCAGCATGGCAAATACTAACAGTCCGTGTTGAGGTAGTGAATCAATACATTTTCTAAGCTTCTTAGATTGTCAATATTGCGTGCAACATCTAAAGGACCAAAATCTCCATCTTAAAAGAACTAAATATCCGCCATACACTATACAGTGTAATTCAGTTAAGGATTTTAAGATATTTCGGTCAGACCATGCGGATAAAGCAAAACATAATAATAGTGTATGGTAAATTAGAAGGAAAAATATCAAGGACATTCTCCGACCCACTGGATCGACCCAAATTACTACACCACAGAAAAGCCCATTTACACACGAATCAAATACATGTAATACATGATAGAGATAGTTGGGGCCACTGAGTTCACGATATTGCAATGACCACCGCATTTCCTACAGGGAATAATTATTGAAGTGAAGATTGAACACAAAGATGTAGAACGTATAATTGTTTCCATTTTTAGAATGGCCATAGAAAAGGCAAATACTCCAAGATAAAACAACGATGAAAGTGCGTTTTAATAGTACGTGCAACTTCATCCTGCTGATACGGGCAACTTCAAGTCAATAGTAAACACACAATTTTACTTACAATAGGTAATCTATGACCATTGACTTGTTGAACACAATGCAAGAATTAGTATTAGATGAAAAACGTTTTTCTATCTTTTGACTTAAGTAAAGCTGTAGACAGAGATATTTCAAAGAAATTGGGAAAATGGTTACATTATCTATTTGGGCAAAGTAAACATAACGGTCCTAAAATACAGATTCAAGTATAAAAAACCGTTTTTGCTTTTAAATGAAACTCTAATAGCTGAAACTTTTGATCGGATGGTGTTCTTTCAGAACAGGATATAATATATTATTCACTTACTGCGAAGGAGGATTAAAATCGGCTGTAGTATTTCCGTTATCTTCACATATAAATGATTTCATGTAATCCACACCAAATGTAAATTTATGGGTATAATGACAACTTGAGTACCATATCATGAAGAGGTAGCTGAAAACTAATCTAACGGAGAGTTTACCTTGCTCATGTACAATGTTTATGAAGTTGACTTCCGCTGTAAAAGATCGCTATCAATATTATATTTATTAAGGCGTAGACGGTACTTGACGGTGGCCAGTCAAAAATTATTGGAAAATTCGATCACCCATCTTGAATAACCATCAACAGCTTTTATTAGGCTTGGGTTCGCATTATTCCTTTTTAACAATAATTTATTTTTGTTTGGAAAAGGACCACGTTCGATGTAAAACTACTTATTGTTTGATTAATAACTCACATTGTGTTTTCTGATGCCCATATGTATTTGAAAGCTTGTGCAAAAACTCCCGACGAGCCTAAAATGCCATTATTAAAGGATATAATTTTAAGAAAGAGTCAACTTACCGCCATGAGTTCCTGACGTCGATTTCGCGACTCGATTCTTCTAACAGGCTGCATACTGAAGCCGGATTCATTTATATTCTATTGTCCATAAATCCAATTATCCAAGCTACTCCTCTGTGTGGTGCTGGTGGCAATATGGTAGGATGGCGTTCCCTTTGATAACCCTCAAAAACCCATATGAGTGACAACTGGCGTGCTTTGAATTGACACTGTCTCATGATATGACATTTAGTAACCTTGATGTTGAATATATTAAATACGCAATAATTGCTACGGTAACAAATGACTTAATTGTGTGCAGAAGTTGCAAAACCACTCTAAGTCAAAATAATGATAAAATATCCATAGAAATGAAAACGTTCGTCACAAATCCAGGCAAAATTTAAAATGTGAAAACTATAGTATTCAAAGCATCGTTAGAGAAAGACCAAATAGGTAAAACCAAAATGCAAATAACAAGCTCGAATAAAACAGGGGTAGACAACCCTCAGGCTACATTAAGAGGAAGAAGACGACGCTTTTCAATGCTGAACATCAATTTAAGAAATCTGGTATTATGTACGCACAGAAATATCCACACGTATCAGTTGCTATGGATGTTTATAGCTATTAAGGCAACTAGTGTTTTACAGAGGGTTTAAAAATCGAGGTCGATCATGTTAAAATTCGAGCGAAGCGAGAATTTTATGATCGACCGAGATTTGTAAACTGTAAAACACGAGTTGGCTTCAATATTTTTTCTACAGCCGAGGAGTTTGTTAGCTTAAATGCCCTCGGGGCTTCGCCCCTCTCCAAAGCGGCCCTCGGGGCTCCACCCCTCTCCAAGGGGGCCCTCGGGACTCCGCTCCTCTCCAAGGGGGCCCTCAGGGCTCGGCCCCTCTCCAAGGGGGCTCTTGGAGTTCCACCCCTCTCCAAGGGTGCCCTCGGGTCTCCGCCCCTCTCCAAGGGGGCCATCGGGCTCCGCCCCTCTCCAAGAGGGCCCTCGGGACTCGGCCCCTCTCCAAGGGGGCCCTCAGGGCTCGGCCCCTCTCCAAGGGGGCCCTCAGGGCTCCGACCCTCTCCAAGGGGGCCCGCGGGACTCCACACATCTCCAAGGGTGCCCTCGGGGCTCCGCCCCTCTCCAAGGGGGCCATCGGGCTAAGCCCCTCTCCAATCGGGCACTAGGGGCTCCGCATACAAATCGGTCCGATATAATAACTGTACTTTTAATCTTCACAAATAAGGTTTTATAAACTCTTAAAGTACTCCGTGCTTTAAATGGAATGGCGTGTTTTATAGACAACATAAAGCACGCCGCATATGACCCTAGAAAACAGTTTAAAATCACGGCTGTAGAAACAGTAGTTTTGAATTCCCAATAAAATAAATTGAAAATCTGAGCAACATATTGAAAGAACCACGACCTGCTGGATTGTTTGACAAACGGTAACCAGTGTGACGAAAAACAACAATATTAAGTTCGAGAGCTTTGGCTAGATTTTCATCCATTACTATATACAAACTAGTATGCGAGTAGTCTACCTAAAATGAACTAACCGTAGTCTAGTACAAAGCACTTTACACCTAAATCAGCTTATGGCATGTCATGGCATTGTATTTTGTATACTAATGGAATTGGGGAGTGTGATAACCTAAGTAGTTGAATTAGAATTCGGTCAGTTTATTTGAGGTAGACTAAACACAACTGTAGAAATATGATGTTCTAAATCACATAGCAAAAGCCGCTCATCAATTTTTGAGTAACGGAAATATTTACAAAAGCAGAACATTAACACAATTAATTATACCATAGTAAAAATTCTGTCTACTGCAACTGCTCAAAATCTTTTATTCTTGAAAACCGCTGTTGTTTTTAGTGGTTATACGAATTTGCACAGTTTCGATCAAGTGAAAATGGTAAGAAAAAAGTTAATCAAGAAATGGAAGAGAAGTAAATGTGGTTTTATGTCCGTACAAGTGCCTACTTCGAATACGTACGAATAGTGACGAGCTCCAGCTGACTTCTTAACAACTGTGAAGCAGTTAAACCTAACCGGCTCAGTAGGTTTGAAATATAATTTTTATGAAAAGTCCTGCAGTAGTGACTAGCTGAAATAATGGTTGTTAGATCAGATTGAAAATTGCCACCGACATCGCATTTTTATGCACTCAGAAGTAATCCGCCGAACTTCTTCCCGCTGGCTTACATTAGAGCGGAGATAGTAGTAGTTAGGTTACCATGTACACCGATGCACTTCTAGCTGAGTTAAAAATGTTCTATTACTAAACATTGAATATATTTTATAAGTTAAGCAATGTGTGTTGTGAAATACTGAAGAATTTAAGTGCATTCCAGTTGGAAGTGTAGTTTGCTTTACCGGAACAGGTTATCAATCTTGTATTCTAAGTAAATATTTACCATGTCAAACACCTGCTTCATGTTCTTCCTATCGCGCAACATAACATCACGTGTAGGTAAGATTCTTAAACATTTAACTTGTTAGCAATCTTTTTTACTGTTGTGGAATTCCGTTGGGTCCCGACTAAATTTTTGTTTATGCATAATATCTTAACATAGATTTTCAATTTTATACTGTGTAATTCGTATGCGAAATAAAATGTGGTTTTGCAAATTCTTGAAGTAATATACGCATATCAAAAATTGCGACGTAGTCGTATATTACAGCTGAACACACTTATCACCGCCTAATTGCATTTTCCGAAAATACATCACTTGGTACCCATATACTACACGGAGTTGTTCCCGTGTCTCTAAAGTAAGCTGGTTGTAATGACCGAAGAAACCATTGGTTTCTTTCAACGTACAACCCACTCCCTCCCATACCACTGCGTAAACGCGAGCACCTTTTGAGATTGTTGTGACTTTTAAAGACTTCGATATCTAAGTCGAATGGATAATTTTCTTTTCACAAGTATATTACCTGGACAAGAAATCTTTGCAGTATTGCTCATATACCGATGGGGACAAAATTATATATAACAGCAATTAGATAACATGAACCAAGAAGTAACACGTATTGCTTGAGAAAGAAAGACATAAACATGGTAACAAATGGTCGAGTAGGGTTGACGCCCATTTCAATTATGACATATGCCATCTAAACATGCCTACTAAAATAATGTTTTCGTATAGTGATTTCTTTCTGACTTGAGCATTCTATTTTGTTATTCATGTTATCTTATTGCTGTTACATACAAATTGTCTGCTGGTACTAGGTACATACGATACCTAGATACAGAGACGGTCAGACTGTCAGACAAACAAACAGTCTCTAGTTGCCGTGTATAAGTAGTAACTGCAGACAATCTGTATAATTATGGTCCTATCCGTATAATGAGCAGCACTTTAATAATTAATAATTAATTTTTCTGAGAGTATTATTGGATTTTGTAAGGTTGGGCATGTAATAATTCACCCTAATGTGGATGTTGTCATCATAACGGAAGGCCTACAATCAGATGGAGTCTGAACACTGTAGATGGGATTAACCACTCAACGCAGAAATTGCGAAAAACTAAATCCAAAGAGGGAATATATACGAAATCTGTAAATGATGACAATGTATGAACTAGATTAGAATTGCAGCTTGCACCCTAACATTGAGTACGCAAATCAACGCTTCGGTACTTGTATAAAGATGCCAATCGCTGATCAGTTTCTTCCATACACTCCGCTTTATCTGTTTGGGAGAAGTCGTTCCTTCTCGAACTTACTTATTAATACTTCTAACTCGTAGGGACTGCAAAATATTGCTACTATAACGGCACTATTTCTCACTACCGATAATGGCTTTAAAACTAAGGGTCAACCAAGGATAAAGTTATCAGAGTAATAAATACTTTAGAAACAATTGCTGTAACAAAAGGAGCTATGACGCTTATACCTTGGATAGCTTATTCTAGGTATATACTTGCATTTTAGAACCGGCCTTAAAAAGTACAAACGACCGCCATAGGAAAACATGAAAAATGTTTGAGAATAAACACCAGTATAGTTAACTGGAGACAGCAATAAGAAACACAGAAGGAGAAACCAAGTTGCGGTCACTGGAAACACGGTATTAAACAATTTATTTCGACGAAAAATTTTAAGAATCGACTGGAGAAATACACTCAAACACCATTTCATGACAGCATAAGATTTCGAGACATTATTGGGACGAGCGGCCTGTCTATTCCACATAGTTTAAAAGTTGAAGCTCTAAACTGTGTAAAAACCGGGAAAGCTGCAGCAGCGAGAGTAATCTTTATGAAACGGTAAAAGGCTTATAGGATGAAATATCGGCATGCTTGTGACTCTCATTGAAAGAAAAACTGTGAAAATGGCGACGATCCAGAAGGTCGACTAAAATCAATTATAATATAGTAAAGAAGAATATGTGAGTAAAGCGTAAGTTAGAAACAATTTGGTTTTCGAGGATATAGTATATAGACAAGGAAAACGCAAAAGTACAGTAATGAGGTAAATGATGTGTATGCATTTATTTCTTGCGTGGAAGCCTTCATCCACATTGAATAATTGTTGGGATCTTAACGGCGGCTCAAAAATGTTTATGTCCCTCAGTGCTAGGAGAGCTACACATTGGCATACAACATGAATTGAGGCTTCTTTCTCCAATTGACACTTCTTACAGGCGGCATCATTTGCGATTCCAATTGTAACTAAGTGCTTGTCTGGGTGACCAAGTCTTGTACGATCCTGATATATTTCCTGCTCATTGACAGGAGAGTGGAGGTGTTCCAGGCGACTTTTTCTCAATAAGAAGTTTTGTCCAACGTAGTCTTAGTATCAAAGCCCAGTTGGCACTGGATTGGTTATTTAGCCAGTGCACAACCTGTCTTTTTGCAGTAGCACTGGTAATTTATAATGTTGGCTCAGGGCCAATAAGCAGGTAGGTTGAAACAATAAAGAAGCCGACCTGCGATTAATTAATAAAATTGATCGGTGGTAGTAAAAATCGCAGATCAACCCCCTCACAGTTTATACACCACGGCAGCTCTGAAAACTCTTTACTTACCGCGATGGCCCTAGCTAACTCAAATTTCGGGGGCCTTGGGTCGTAGGTTCAAATCATTAGCTGTGTACCCTGGAATGTCTTCAAAAAAGGAAAGGAAATGGGCGCCAGAAATCAAAAGATTTCAAATAATAAGAGGAAATAAACTGCAAGTGACTAACGTTTAATTAGTAATCAATAAAATAGTCTTGTAGTGTCAGTGGTAAATTATCAGAACGATTAGAATGCAAATAATGTTATAACAAAATTGTGTACGTAAACTGAAGGTTGCGACACGCATAAAATTAAAAACCCCGTTCGGGATATTTTAATAACTTTTATGTCCTACCAGTACATTAACTGAAATTAATGACTCTATTTTAAGGTATCTTAGATACAAAATAACGCTCCAGGGCAATTATTTTCTTCATAAGAACACTAGAGTTATTATGAGAAATTAACAGTATTTGTTTCCATGGATACAACTTTATTATGCACCACTGTCACAATTAAAATTAATGACAGCTCAGCTAATGTCACAAATCTAACTTAGATCAGCTAACTAGATCAATCTTAGATACTACATAATAGTAAGTATATGAATTCAATATGAATATGAATTAGGTAAGAAAATTGGTAGGACATAAAACCTTGAAGGCACCACGGGCATTATGAGCTAAGAGCCCGCGATTGTTGTACACACCTCGGGCCAAAACCCTCGGTTACTATGCGAATAACAAAACAGAAAAGCGCCATCGTACCTGATCATAATCAGTACTTAGAAACACAAATCTCATAGAAATTGGTTGAGCGCACGTAATTTGACTTAATTAAAATCAAACCTCAGTCGCGCCGGTGACGGCGGGCTTAGGTGAAGACAGCAAGTGCCTCGGACGAAAATTCCTTTTCCTAAAAAAAGCTTGCATTACAGCGGCCTGCGATAAGAGATAGCACAGGTCAGAAAGGGCATCGCGCAAACGAAAGGGACTCGATACAGGTACAAAATAAGCTGCTTTGGATAATTTACGAATTCGAAATGCAAAGGATATATAATTCAAATAAAAATATACAGGTTATGCCTGAAATAATTGAATAAATGGCTAAACAATTAAATGGAGCCAAAAAATTGTTTCAAGGTCGTGAGATACCCTTCTGGCCCGAGCATCAGCTTCTTCGTTACCCTCTATTTCACTATGGCCCAGTATTTTGTGCCGAGTCTATTGGGTGTCTGGTAACATTACAGAACCAACCTAGAGTTGATCCTGGGCGCATATAGTGCTTTTAGTGTTGCCTGACTATCTTTGTAAATATACAGGATATCCCAGACTTCACTCTCCAGGCCTACAACTTTGTTATTTTTAAGAATAGCTTATAAGCTATAGATACTCTTAAATGGGAACAAATTCTCTATTAGATAGCGAAAGAAACTTTACAAAATCGGCACCTGAGCAACGGTAGCTACATTAAAAAAAAATTCAAATGACATGCTTTTTTCAATTTTTCTAATAATAATTTTTATTCTTTTTACAACAATGTAAACATATAGTTGATATACTATAATGGTCTTAGGCCCACGACTCGATTCTGCTAGCAGTGCATCTTAAGAAAAAAGTCAATAAGCACAGAGTTGGAATGTTTTATGTAACTGCAATACTAAGCTTAAATTTCAATCAGTAAATGCATTAGAAAAGAGATGCCAATATTAATAAAGAAATAGAGTAAGGAACGCAAAGAGCAAAGCTTGCTTTTTACAGGGTCGAAGTTGAAGTGCAAATTATTTAAATATTATGTTTGTGCAGACTGAATAGCCGAACCGAAAGAAATAAATAGTCACAAAAAGGTTTGCGATTTGTATGTTAATAAAGCGTAGATTTCAATATAGCTGAGCAGGGAAATTTGTGAGCAACCTAAATAGGAAATAGCAATTGGAAAGTCAAGCAGCAATACATGAAAAAGCAAGTGAAAAGCAGACAGAAGGATATGGAAAAGCAATTATGAAGAAAGAAACTCTATAAAGTAATCAGTACAATTAACGCAAGTGAAAAGAGTAGAGCACATAATAAAACGTGTTTGTGGCGCAAAAAGACATTTTAATATTAAGAAATGGACAATATTTTAGTTATAAGAAATTTGTAAATTTAATAATTTGTAATCATACCTATTTACAAACTGCACTTAATTAGATCAAAACTAATTTCCGTTAGCTTAGTAACCATAGTGATAGATTTGTTTTAATAACGGACAAACAATGGAGAACAAAATGAATTAATTAAGAGCATGACATGTAGTTTTTGTGCTCCACTTTAATTGAAGTTTTAACATAATAAATTACCATATTTACACATAAAAAGTATATCATTGTGTTGGGAAATTGTCCTAACTCATGTGGGAATGTTTATGGCGTTTTCCGCAATAAAAAAATAAATTTTCATCGAGAGTAAGTCCGAGGTTTCCCGGTAGCCGATAACATCGGGATTACGACCTTCGATTCCGGCCAAAGTAAGGATCCTGAGACAGGAATTTCTACTTCGACGCATCAGGCAGGAGTGCAAGAGACCAACCAAAAGCATCAACACAGGAAAAAACCGTTCCAGAAGAAGATACCAGCTGGGGACCCTGTCCGAGCATTGCAACGAACACCACCAATTTTTAAGGTACCGTTTTAGCCTAAAAGTATCAGTGTTAGCATCCGAAAATTTGTGTGCATACGAGACCAGACTTTGCTTATCAAGATTCGTGCATATCAGCAGTTTATATTATAAGCGTTTTTCCAAATTTGAGGTTAGGCGAAGGTAAAATAATTGCGAGATTTAGACGGCGTCCCTTCTGACGACATAGAACATTAAAATGCCTGAAATAAAAGCTAATAGTCACCGCAATAAGCGCGAATATTTGAATCAATACCTCATCGAATCTTCACAATTTTGCTTATTTTAATGTCAACAACGCTGACTGCACGATACGAACCATTTTGTAGGTTTTGACAGTATTGCATGCATTAGCTACGACGTATTAGAACTAATTCAGGTGTACAGTGGAGCACCAGATAAAGTAAAAATTACAATCTATTAGAAATTCACCCTGGGATTAGACTTAGTTGTTCTACTGAGCTAGCGTTTCGATGTAATAAATTGCAGATAAATAAAATATTAAAAGGGCATACTACCATTTATTTGGGCAGTAAATAAGTACAGCTCACATTTTAACCAGCCTAATAAACTGATAACAGGCAAAGTTACGTACATAGTAAAATATTAACATACCATTGTGCAGATTGGATTTTGCTCTAACTTGCGATTAAAAATTTATTAAAACCAAGTTATCAGTGAGAGCATCCATTGCAAATTAATGACGTCCCAACGTGTCGGAGAATTTTAATTGAAAATAATAATTGTTATCAACAGCAAATAGACACAAATTGCTTAATTATTTAACATTGATCCACAAGATATTTAAATATTGTCGAATTTATCTTAGAACCATTGTATGTGTGGGTAGCATTGTCCGTAAGTAAAAGAGCTCTGATTTGTATCCTATCAACAATAAATAAAGTAAAATGACGGATAAGCGTTCAAGAAGACCGAAGAAAATGGAAGAAGGAAAGGAAGAAGAGCACCAAGCGGAAGAAGTTATTGAAATATCAGAACCACCAACAGAAAAGCAGCTACAAGTGGATCAGGTTAAAGAACAACAGCCCCAAGCATCAAGGCAAGGAACAGAATTAAGTGTAATTATGGAGGCGATGCTGCGAATGCAGAAAACGGCCAATGAAACAGCACAGAGTGTGCAAGGATTAAAACTTGAAGCAGAAGAGCAAGCAAGAAAGGATGAAGAACGTGAAAGAAGGCTACAAGAAATAATCCGGAGTGATATCCAAGTCGCAGTCCGAGATAATGTGCAAGAATAAAAACAGGATACCGAAAAGACAGCACAGCGTGTGCAAGAGATGAAAAAAGATGCCGAATAACGTGAAAGAAAGCTACAAGAAGCAATCCGGCTAGAAGTAGAATAGCGAGAGAGAAAAGCAGAGGAACGTGAAACTAGGGGACGTAATCATACCGATTTAATGGTCCAACCAAGTTATCAGAGAGAGCATCCATTGCAATACATAAGAACATTTTTGGGAAAAATACAATTCAAAGTTTAAGCGTGGTTTGCCATGGAAATCACTGACTATTGTAATTTCTATCTAGTCGGCGATGGAAACAATAGCGTAGTTTAGACAAACATTAGTTTATGCATTTGTTTATTAATGCAAATCTGTCAATTTATGTTGTCAAAGATAAACCCTTCGGGAGTAAGAAGCTGTCGTTCCTGTCACGGATGAGTATCTGAAATGCTTTATGGAACGTATGGAGCCATGAAATCGCTCCTTGGGAAAGTTCTGGTACCTTTCCAAATTGTTGGATGATTGATACGTGTCCCATTTGCTCCGCTTTTATGGCCTACATCTGTCCGTGGCTAAGTCTGTAAGCCGACCTCCTAGTCTGTCCCAATCACTTGGTGAAGGGGCGCGAGTTCCAGAAGCACCTCAAAGGCCGCCGTAGAAGCACCGCGCATTAGTTTCGTTATGCCTAAACATGTCAACTTCTGTCTGTTGAGACTACGTTTAATTGTTGCCTTGCCTGTTGCCGGTCACCAAATAAGAGCAGCATATTTTATTATTGGTCTTGTAAGTCCAGTGATTATAAAGATCCATCTGCATTTCCACAAGAAGGCAGTGGCCCTTTGAATTTGTCTTTTTCATGAGTCTTCCAGCTCAGCTTTAAATTCAAAATAAATTCGAGAATAAATCAGAAGGCTGAAAATTGTTGCCTAAGAGTGAGAGCTACCTAAAACCCTCAATTCTCCTTCTTCTGGTGACAATGACAAGTTCTACTTGGTACGATTAATCCTGAGCCTTGGACTTATGTACCACTTTTGTACAGCAGTGGGGGCTTTTTATATAATCTCACTTACTGTGCCAGTGACAACATTTCGAAGTTTTAAAAGTACAAGGTCATCGGCGTAACACAAAGATGCATTTTGCAGTGAGCTCCCTGTGTAGCCTGTCCACGACCAGACATCATTACATTGGGGGTCACGATTCCTTCTTGAAAACCACCACCAATGACAGTTCCTTTATTGAAGAGCTCGTTTATTGAGCCAATTACCTGTCGCTCCTATAACATGGAACCGATTCACCTTATCAACGAGAGTGATTCCGTCCCTCCTCGGCCGCTGCACAAATACAGTCAAATGAAATGTTTACGTCCCTTATGTGTTTAGAAATGCACCAAGCGAGAGCTCGTTATGATGTAGGGCTAGATTTATCTTGGAGACGATTGCATGGAGTGCCGTTTCGACTGATCTGCTTTGTTGGTAGGAGTATTGCAAGAAATGGAGCGAAAAACAACCAATGCTCAGTGTTTTATGTACCTTTCGAGCAGTCTTTCTTGCGCTATTTGCAAAAAGGATGTCAGACTGATAGGTCTAAAGTTCGTCGCAGTTTCGTGCTCTCGGTAGAAAAATTTGTTTGGCCGTCTTCCAGAGCACAGAAACGTGTTCTAGGGCCAGGCTAGTACAGAAAATGTGGTATGGGAGATGTAGCAGGACCCCTATTTCCTGCTGTAGCAGGTCCGAAAAGCTTCCGTTAGCAACACCACTCCTATATGGTTCAAAAGTGAACAGTACCTATTTCAAACGATCTGGACTAATTACTTCTGTAGCCCTTCTTCAGTCCATCGCGGTGTGTGAGATGTGAGGAGGCCTAGAGCCGGGGAATTAGACATCAACGAGATTCTTGAGTGTCTCTTCCACGGCATCAGTGAAGGTACTAGACGGAAGCATCATATTTCCAGCCTGGAACCTGTAGCTTTAGAAAACGCTTTCTGCAGTGTAGCTGCTTCTGATAGGCATTTGATACTTTCAGGGAAATCCAGCCAGGTCTCCTTTTTTCTGCGCATTTAGCTTTTATATGACAATTTGTAGTTGTCCTAGTTCAATTGAGACTTTGTGAGTAGTGCTCTGTTGAAGAACCTGTATGTTTCTTTACGGAGGGACTGGAATTCAGAGCTCCAACATGGAGCCCATTTACCTTTTCTGCATCGCTTAACAAGACACTTGGTCTCATATAAGTCTACAATAGACCGATGTACGAGAGCAACGTTCTCTTCTGGCCAATTCTAACCTAGGTCGTATTTATAGCCCTCCCAATTGGTTTCTCTTGGGTTTCTAAATATTGAAACGGTTCAGGCTCTTTCTTTGTTTTACCTATGAGTATATGTTTATAATTATCTTTTAGTCAATTTGCCATTTTTATTTTATTTGAATATTAAAAATAATTCTTTTGGCCAGCTCCTGAAAACTGCTTATTCTGAAATTTGATGTTCCGATTTTAATTTTGACAACTCAAAATAAATTTTGTCAAATGGTATGTCAAACAACTTTGAAAATTCAATGACAAATACCTGATCGTTACATTTGTTATGTAGCAATATCAAACAGTAGGTAATTCCTTAATAATTAATTCACTTTTAATCTTTATTTTCTTTCAGTGGTTATTTTAAATACCTAAACTCATTTACTTTTTATTTGAATTTATCAATGCCCTCGGCAGTAACCAACTCGTTCCACTCTGGTACCGATCACAACTGCTACACCCAATAAACACGGTGAAAGCCTCCACTGACAACCAACATGCTAAAACTGCCTAGAATCAGGAACGGAAGCTTCCTCACAGCATGAATCCAACCAGACCCTAGTCGTTGTCACTTATCTCCAACACCGTATGCAAAACCACTCTCCCAAAGTATTCCACCGACCGGCACCAAGGACCCCGCACAAGGACAAGACACCAGACCTCAATTGCCAAATCCTTCAAACATGTTCCCTCTGCCAACAATCTCCTCAGAACTCTCCTTCCGTGCCAACCTAACTCAATCGATGTGCAATGTTAAATATAATTCATCAATAAACTGAATTGAATATTTCTTTCTATTTAATTTCTTCTATAAGTTAGCACTGCTTTAGTTAAATCTTCTCACCATTTTCTTTGTCTTTCTTCATTTTGGTATAATCATCTTCTTATTTTTAAATTTCATTTTTATTCCACCACGAAAATTTTGTGTTAATTGTAACCCTTTTTATTTTCCAAACATTTTACTTTTTAAAAGAGGGTTTATTTCATAATTTCAAGTTACACAAATTAATTACAGCTTTTCATTTTCATATTTGTTATCTTAATAATCAAAACAAAGTCCTTAACGATATCATATTTTCTCCTTCCAACACACTATATTTAACTTTGGAAAATCAGTTGCATGTGCAGGGTTTTCTTTCGCGTGTGCGTTTCGGTAGTGCGGTTACCTTAGTTTGTAAGTGTTGTACTCATTAACATCAATCTTTCTCCTTGTTTATCTTTAAATAATTTTTAAATATAGTAATATCTTTAATTTTTTTTGCTCTTCTCTTTTATATATTTCAGTAGTTAATTGAAATTTTAAGTAAGATTTTTTTTATTGGATTGATGCGTAACAGGTTATTAAAGGTTGCCCATCTGATCATCTGCTCCTTAACTGCTCATTTTTCAGATTTTAAAGACTTTGTTTTTAGTAATGATTTTGATATTATTGCGATTTCAGAGACTTGGTTAACAACTGGGATAACTAGTAATACTGTTGCAGTAAAGGGATACAATTTTTATCGTGTGGATCGCCCTGAAAGAGGAGGAGGTGTGGGTATGTATGTTAGGACCATTTTTAAACGTACTATTTTACCTTCTGATAATGATATCGAGCAGCTGTGGATAAAAATTGCTATTAATAAAAAAGTTTATTGTGTTGGAGCTATTTATAAGCACCTTCACTTAAGTTCAATAACTTTTTAAATTCGTTTGAGAAGTCGATTTCCAATGCGGTTTTAGTGGGCGATTATGTTGTTTCTGCTGGGGACTTTAATGTCAACTTACTGCGTACAGAAAATCTTCATACTAATAAATTATTGCTATTATGTGACTCTTTAGGTTTAAAACAATTAATAGATACACCAACATATTTAACAAAAACTAGTGTGTCTTTGATTGATCTAATTTTTATAAGCACAAAGTTACGGTCTAGGGATAAAGGTACTTGCAGTGCAGGCCACGAGTTAATATTTTGCACTTTAGAATTTGATATACAACAGACAGATGCAACCCCGCACAGCTATCGTGATTTTAAAAATATTAACCATGAGCAGTTTCTTTTGGATTTGCAGCATGCCCCGCTTTATCACGTTACTGAGCTAAATGACATTGATAATAAAATTGAATTTATAAACAAGTGTATTTTGTATTTATTTGATTTCCACGCTCCTTTGAAAACATCAGTAGCTCATAAAAAAAACATATGCTCCTTGGATTACTGACAATCTAAAATTGCTTATGTCTCTGCGAGATAAGGCTGCTGCAAAATTTAAAAGAACTAAACTAGCCGCACATTGGAACTATTATAAGAGTTTAAGAAATTTAACAAATAAAACAGTCAATTTGGAAAAGAAAGCATATATGGAATATAAATTAAATAAATCTAATGGTGACAAAAAGATAATGTGGCGTGAATTGAAAAGACTAAGTGTAATTAATAAGACTAAGCAAGCCGAAAGCATCCCTAGCCATCTAAAAGATATAAACAAAATTAACAAATATTTCATTGAGTCTGTGCCTGTGATTGACGGTAGTTCTAAGCATAACTTAATAAATTTTTATAGTAGCAATAATAAAACTAATTTTACTGAAATGTTTAAATTTCATGATATTAACGACGAAACTATTTTAAAAATAATTAACAGCATTACAACTAAGGCTTATGGCATAGATAACATTTCCATTGATATGATAAAACTTTGTTGCCCGTATATAATTCCTATTATAACGCATTTAGTAAATTTTTGCTTTAGTAACTCAGTGTTTCCAAAACTCTGGAAACAGGCGAAAATAATTCCCTTGCCAAAAAAAACCAACCAACTGAATACAAGGATTTAAGACCAATTAGTATTTTGCCTGTAATGTCCAAAATTATAGAAAAAGCAATGGCACTTCAGTTGCGTCAACACATTGAAAGGTACAGGATATTACCTGAGTGCCAATCTGGCTTTAGACCAGGATACAGTTGTTCCACAGCTCTAATCAACATAATCGACGATATAATAGGTGCAATCGATCGGGGTAGGCTAACTGTGTTGATACTGTTGGATTTCAGCAAAGCATTTGACACGCTTGATCATGATATACTAACATCGATTTTACACTATATTGGGTTTGAGTTATCAGCCATAAATATCTTTAGCGCATACTTATCGCAAAGAATGCAGAGAGTTTGCCTTGATGGGATTCTATCTGAACCCGCATTGGTTTCGACTGGTGTACCACAGGGATCCATATTAGGGCCAATTTTATTTACTATCTATACATGTCACTTAATGGAAAATGCTCTTCAACATTGTCAGTATCATTTATATGCCGATGATACGCAGGTCTACTTGTCCTTCCCACCAGAAAGTGTAGATTCCGCCATTAGTAAAATAAATGAAGATCTGCAAAACCTTGCAGGTCAATCTAAACTACATTCGTTATCGTTGAATCCAACTAAAACTAATGTTATGCTGTTTGGTGGGAAGAATGATAGGGATCTTGTGTACGACAATGTAAAATTATATTTAAATGACACCCTCCTGCTCTTGAGGGACGAGGCAACCAGTCTTGGAGTTGTTCTCGATCACGCTCTGAGATTTAAAACACATATACGGAATTGCATAGGCAAAGCTTACTGCGCTTTAAAACTTATTTACGCCAACAGATATGTATTAAACAAAAACCTTAAAGTAATGTTATGTAATTCCTTAGTACTGTCTCAATTTAATTATGCTGATACCTTGTACGCTCACTGCATTGATGCAGAAGATTGTAGGAGGATACAGCTTGTTCAAAATAATTGTTTAAGATTGATTTACGGGATAAAGAAATACGAAAGAATAACATACAAATTAAAAGAAACTAACTGGCTTAATATGACAAAACGTAGAGAAATTCATTATTCTGTTTTGTATTACAAAATACTTATCACCAAGGTTCCACCATATCTCAGTCGCAAAATAACTTACCGAACAGATATTCATAATCTTAATCTTAGATATAGAGGGATCATATCTATGCCCAATCATAGTACGTCAACGTTTCAGAGGAGTTTTTCATATAACATCTCCAAATTTTTTAACAAATTACCCTCAAAGTTTAAGGGATTATCGGTAAGTAAATTTAAAAGAGATTTTAAGGAATGATTGATGGAGCGATATGTCTAGGTGGGCTACTATACTCTGGATGTGTGTACATGTATGTACATATGTAATATGTATAATATATTTAGTTATAAGGGGGTATAGATCATACATACTTTTTTGTGACCGCAATCAAAGAGTTAACAATTGTATTGTGTTCTTTTTTTTATTATAATTTTGTCGTTGTTATCTTTGGATTAAATCTGGGGAAGTGGAAGAACAGTAACGTCGACCGTTACTGAACTTTCTCCAATTATCCGATTTATATGTTTTTTTTAAATTTTGTAATATCTGGATACATTATTAAGTTGGATAATAAATTTCTTTATTATTATTATTATTATTATTATTATGTATTTCCAATATGTAGTTACATATTTTCTTGGCTAAATGAATATTTAATTAGTTTTTAAATAGTCTAACGATCGGATATGTCTAAACCAGCAATAAATGTTCGTATTATAAAATAGATACCGGTATGTATGTACAATAATTAGTAATTAAGGCATATCGTATTTACTGCTAAAAAATAAAAATGTTGAAATTGTTAAAGTAAATATTTTTAATTCACCAATGAATGTATATTATCAAGACCAAACTAATATTTTAGATAAAATCACAATTTTTCGAATTCAATATTAGTATAATTATTATACGATTCTGCAAGATTCCATAGTTAGTTCTATACATTTTGGTCTCCAATGTTTGTTGTAAAAAATATTATAAGCAGTGGCGTAACTAGGCACCCGCGACCCCCGCTATGCGTGGGGGGGGGGGGCGAGTTCCAAGGAGCACCAAGAGGTGCCCAAGGGGCACTAGAAAGCGTCCAAAAGAGGCCTCTTGGGAAGTCCCCTTGGTGGATATTTCTTGTTTCAAAGTTTTTCTATTATAACCAGATGCCACAAAAAAGAGGCTCACTCCTGTAGTTTTTTAGTTTTTGACATATCGAAATAAAACTCGGGGGTTATAAACTATACACAAAAGTCCATTTTCTGGCATATTAAATAATTTTTTAGCGCTTCCGGTTTCGCCGGAAATGACCTCAATTTTTGTTTTTTATATGTGATACCCTGTATATTTTTAGATATTTGGGTTCAGGATGAAATTTTGAGTATCTTAGGTTACTTTCATATCCTAAAGTTTGGTTTTCCTAATTTAAGTGTTTCAAAAGTTAGCATGGGGGGGGGGCTTACTTTACGAATGCAGTGTTTATACACTGCGTTCGTAAAGAAACCCCACCACCCCCCGCTTAACTTTAGCAAAACTTGAATTAGGATATGAAATAAGACTACAAATACTAGATTTTCGGTAAACAAAAAATTTGAATTCTGTTACGGTGGCGTCGTGACACTCAACGACGCCAGAATTTTTAATGGCAAGGGGTTCTAGTAATACCTCATTTGAAAGCTCTCGCCATTTTGCGTATAATAAGCTATACTTTTTCAATTTTATCGATTCTAATAAACTTGTCAAAATAACAAAATAAAATTTTCGAAAACCGAAAAGGCCCGTAGAAAGATTCATCATCAAACCTTTGAGCTTCCTCATAAGTAAATATTTCAGTTTAACCCTGTTTTGGAACTTTTGCCGACGTTTTCTGTTAATTTAGTTCCGAATTCAGTGAATTAATCTGCCAAAATCTTAATATTCACCTTGCCGGTGTTTTAATTCGAATCGACAAAATTTCAAAAAAATTGCCCATTATACGCAGAATGACGAGTGCTTTCAAATGAGGTATCACTCGACCCCCCTTTCCATTTAAAATTTTGGCGTCACTGGGCGTCACGACGCCACTGTAGCACAAATCGTCTTTTTTGTGTATTCAAAGCATATTTTTTGTCGGGTTATTTCTTGTCCTAAAGTTTGGTTTTCCTAATTCAAGTTTAGCAAAAGTTAAGCAGGCGGGGGGGGGGGGGTACTTTACGAACACAGTGTATACATTTTTGATAGGGTGGGTAGGGGCTTAATTGCGGGGGAGGGGGGGCATTTTTTGTAGTTACGCCACTGATTATAAGTTTTATACATCGTCAAAGATGGCTGGATACCGCATAATAAATTTCGAAATCTTCTTGTTATTCGTTAATTAAATTTTTGTTTTGTCATTAGGAATTGTATGCACCGGTGGTAGTTACGCGTGTTTGGCATAAATCACTTCTGCATTAAATATTCCACCAATCTCGAGTCGGACTTTTTTCAAACACCAGAAAACAGTATACACTGGTATAACGGCCTTAGCATGGGATGAAATGATAGAAGCAGGAAAAGAAGAAAAGAAGCTGGCAATAGAATCTTGTGAAAAAAAATATTGGTGGCAAAAGCGAAACAATTATATACATAATTATTTTCCACCCGAAAAGTCTTCTAATAATTTACTTATTTATTTTTATTCAAAATCTGCTGCAATTAACTAATAATTTTATTATTATTAAATTGGTTTTTGATTATTTAACGTCTGTCTACTTACCTACTACTTGGTCTCGAAACTAATTATAGATACATTCCACTCTAATATAAATAATGACTTCATTCTAGGAAATACTTAACTCAAAACTCCTACCTAATTATAAAATCCGAGTTGAACAATAATTACCAAGCTATTAGTACGATGTGATATTGCCTGTGTTTCAGTTAGTCGTTCTTAGTTTTCGAGAATGAGTCGTACAGAGTTTGCAAATTCGAAGCACTTGCGGTTGACTAAAACAAGACGTAGTGTCAAAGCAAAAATGAAGAAAATTCGTGCGGCAAAAGAAAGGGTGCGCACAGTTAGTGCACCATTTGTATCGCGTGTACACGATGAAGAAAGTGAAGTGAATATGTCAGTTTCTTCTGCTGAAGAATATTTTAATGATAACGAAACAAATTTCCATAGCGAGGAGGAAATATTTTCATCCAAAAATGAAGTCTGTTATTTTGAAAATTCCATTGTTTCCGAAAATGTTAATGAAAACAGTTCATCGACAGAATCTTTTCCGGATTTAGACACTGAAGCAATGGAACCAGAAGAACAAGAACAGCGTCCGGAAATTAGTGGTCGCAGAATTGTAGATATCGCGCACTTTTTCAGGACACTGAAGTCACGGCAGCACGATGGATTTGGGTGCTCGTTTTTCGATATAGATCTTATTGGTGAAAGACGCAAAGGCTTTGTGTCGGTATTTACTGTTAAATGTGCAGTGTGCAATAAAACCGAGACAATTTCAACGGAAAATTCAGAAAATCCGCGAATGAACATTAATTTATCGGCCGTATCTGCGATTGTGTCCAACGGTGCCGGATATACCCAACTTACTGAGTTTTCTGCGGCTTTAGATATTCCCAGTCCATCAAATGCTACTTACACCGTTTACCAAGATGAAGTTTGCGAAATCTATAACCGAGCTGCAATTGACGCGATGAAGAAGACCGCGGAAGAAAAGACGAAACTAGCAGTGGAACTAGGAGAAGTAGATGACCAAGGGTGTCCAAACATTGCAGTAGTAGCAGACGGAGCGTGGAGCAAACGGTCGTATCGCACTAATTATAACGCCTTGTCAGGGGTTGCTTGTATAGTTGGACTTCGGACAAAGAAGGTGCTGTATATTGCCGTTAAAAATAAGTTTTGGTTGGTGTGTGCACGGAAGGATCTGTACAAAGATAACAAATGTCCAGAACACAACCTGCTATAGAAATTGGACCGGTCCATCAACTGAAATGGAGGCTGCAATCATAGTAGAAGGTTTCCAAAAATCAATGGAGATGTACGGTATGAAACATGTAAAATTAGTGGGTGATGGCGACAGCAGCGTGCATCGAAAACTGGTGGAGTCCATGCCCTATGGTCCTTCCACTATAATACAAAAAGTTGAATGCAAAAACCATATTTTGCGCAATTACATAAACAAACTACGAGAAGTGGCCAAAAAAAACCAAAAACCAAGAAAAACGAATTAAAAGACATAATCTCAGAAAATATTCTCAGGTTTCGTAGTGCAGTTACCAAAGCCATTGAATTTAGAAAAAGCCAAGATGCAACTACAGATACAAAAATTAGAGAACTGGAAATAGATATTTTAAATGGACCGAAACATATCTTTGGTGATCATAGGGGATGTACACAGCGCGATTATTTTTGTATCGGTGGTATGAAGAGCGGCGGAAAAGATTGACAGCGTCAAATTTTGGCCTCATTTGTAAATTGTGCAATACAACGTCTTGCGCAAATGTAATAAAAAGTTTATTATACCAACAGTTTACTGGGAGGCGCTGCTACAAAATATGGGAAAGAAAATGAGCATCGGGCCATAGAAGATTTTGAAGGGGTCATGCATATGGAGGTTAATCCTTGCGGTTTATTCGTGGATGAAGCCCACCCATTGTTGGCAGCATCTCCAGACGGAGTGGTTGGTGAAAATGCGATTCTAGAAATCAAATGTCCGTACAGTGCAAGAATGTACACTCCGATGGAAGCCGTATTAAACAATAAAATCAAATTCTGTCGAGTAGAGAAAGGCGAATTAAAATTAAAACAAAATGACAGCTACATGTACCAAATCCAAGGGCAATTAAATATCGCGAAAAAAGACATTTGCTATTTTGTTATTTGGACTCCTAGTGATATTTCAGTGGAAGTGATAAAAACCGATCCTTTGTTTTGGGAGCAAAAAATGCTTCCGAAACTTGAACAATTTTATAACTCGGCATTGTTACCCGAAATTTTGGATTAAAGACAATCACGACAGCTACCTATTCGAGAGACATTTTTAAATTGATGTACGTGGAAGAAACTATATCTTCTGCAATTAAATGTAAAATGTGTATAGGTATGTATACTGTAAAAAATTGTTACTTTTTTCCCCCTTTTTTTAAATTAATTTATCTAGATCAGTATACAAAATACTATACAAGCTGATTTATTTATGAATACTTAGCATTAGTTAATCACTAGTTATATTTGTTTGTAAGATTGTTTATTTATGCACTGACAACAGTTATGTTATTGCTAGATGTATTATTTTAGTAAAGTATTTGCGCTGATGTATTTATTGTTTTAATTTTTTCTCGTTAGCACTATCAACACTATTAGCTAAGATGTCGTAAATATCTTGAGGAAATTTTCTTTTGTTTCCATTATGTATGGAGTTGATTCCAATATCATAATAAAATTGATTACTTTGAGAACCGTACTTGCTGTATTATTAGTTTGATTTGGATAAACAATACGTTACCAAGCTAAGTAACTTTCTACCTGCAGTTTACAGAAAGGTATAATGCTCTTATAATCCTCTTATTCTCTTATCAGTAATACGCTTGTTGTTTAACAACGGGTGGTTGACGGGACATAGCCCTGGTTAAGGTGTTGCCTATATTTGTACGGAATTTTAACAAAATTAATAGAACATTTTTTAATCGCTAACTGAATTAATTCGTCACTGCAGGGAACGCAAAAATAGATCGATGCATGTAGGTCAATAAAATACTTTTATTTAACGGGGCAAAAAGACAAAAACTTATAAAGATGAATTACGTTGGCAGTATCAATTAAAATTCATGTGCTATGTGTAACGCGACATCATCCACATTTATGAAAAAACACGCTTTTCGAGATTTAGCCCGTTGGAGAAAATGTTGCTCTAAATGGTCCTTAAATTAGTTTTTTAATCATACTGCTGTGAAGCGAGATATCCCAGTTAGCGTTTCACTATTCCACGGTGCAAGACGGCTTAACTAAATACAACCCTTAAGGTTATGTCAGGATTTTCATTTCAACAAATACAAACATTCTTGTTGAATACATAAAAATGTTAGTAACAAAAACAACTACAGCTACACAGAACCACCCAGTGCTCGGCATTAAACATCCTGTAGAAGTTAAGTTTTTCTATCAAAATTGTACAGGTTATATTATTAAGTAGCTTCACTCATCACTGCCAACATAAATTTAATTTTTAAAAAATCCACAGCCCTCTAGACGTCGAAAGTTTTCGATCACACGGTATTATTATCTGATGGTTTGTTCTTACTACCTCTGCTTGTATGGACAAATCTTTCTGAAACATTTGTTGGATATTTTTCTTTATGTTCGGCTCTACTTTTATAATTAAACCCTCAATAACAACCTTATCTCTTATTTTTTTCTCTTTTCATCCTCTCAAATCTATTCCCTAACTCTTCTCTTTTTACGAACTGGGTGGAAATTCTGTCGTTCAGTTCTGCTTTTCTTTTTCCCATATAACTTTGTTCTTTAATATTTCTTCTTTTATTCTTCTCATCTCTTCATTATTATGTATTTTCTAATTATTCTCTTTCATCTTCTCCTTTAATTCATGTATTAACGTGATTAATTGTTTAACATTCTTATATTCTTCTTGGCACCTATAACACAAACACTACACTTGAAACAAGTCTACAAGTTACAAATTATTTGTCTGTAATTGCAAATTTTGCTAATTTCTGTAACACAATAACATTTCCTAGTAATGTAGGTACGTGTGTTTTTTCACAAGTTGTCCTCGCCAGGTGTACGCATTTGTAACAAGTGTCTGTAGCATTTTAGTACCGTCTTATTCATATTAGAGATGGCATCTAAAGAAGTTGTAACCAATCGTAAAATGCAACTTTCAATGCAAATTAACAAACCAAAAAACTGGATCTCTTGTTAAATTCGTAGTTGTACAGAAAATTGAAGTCATTTCTTTTCCAAAAATGGTATAGATCAGCAGGGACATATTGATAATTTTTTTCAGAATCACTTGACCACATATTAACACAACTGTCCAAGCATGGTAGTTGTATTACAGAAGGCATCTACAACTGTAGAAGACTTGCCGTAATTACAAGTACTGCAGTTGTACATATAACTTACTTTGTGTTACAAAATCGTTACAAGTGTAGAATTTTCGTCCAGATGTGTTTGACTTGTAGTGTTTGTATTAGAGGCCCTTCAGATCTCCCAAACCTTTTGCTTTTACCTCGGGCGGTAACCGTACCGCCATCTTGCAACTCCTGAAAACTTCTTTTTCTCCTGAACTCGATTCCTCTGTTGTTATCACTCGTCTTATTTTGAAATAGTCGTCTATGTTTCCCACAGTAGGGAATTTCTTAATCTGTTTCAAATAAATATAACTGATTTAGTAACGTAACTAAATTTGCCTTGGCCTTTATTTTCAGATATTCCCTTTATGAACTCATAATTGTTGTTATAATGGACCTAGAACATGAACTGTTTGATGATACTTTGCGTAATGCAACAGGAAGCATGTTACAAGAGCCACTGCTAAAAGTCGATAGAACTAAAATTGGCGAGAACCTAATTATAAAACAAGAGATCGTCGAAGTCACTATAAACAATGACGTTTATCATGGATTGAATATGAAACAGGAAGAATTGCATATCAAAGATGAACTATTTGTTACACCTCGAGCAGATGCAAGCCTCTTTGGAAGAGAGCGTCTTCCAACGATGGAAAACATGAAGTCCAATGCAAACCAATCTTACTCAGGTCTTATATATAAAACACGACATAAAGTCAATTCAGTTATCAAGAAAAAGGCTTTTTTATGTTCTATCTGTAAATATGAAGCGCCAAAGAAAAGTATTTTAATGATCCATATGAGAACACATACTGGAGAAAAGCCTTACTCATGTTCTATTTGCAAATATAAGGCTCCACGAAAGGACACTATAGTTAAACATATGAAGATACATACAGGCGATATGAATATGAATACAAATACGGGAAAAATACCTTTAATATGTTCTATCTGTAAATATGAAGCGCCAAGGAAAGGTGCTTTAGTGACCCATATGAGAACACATACTGGAGAAAAGCCTTTTTCATGTTCTATTTGCAAATATAAACCTGCACAGAACGAAGCCGGACAACTCGGCGCCGCCATCTCGGCGCGGGGCCAGCTCGGCGCCGGGACAACTCGGCGCGGAGCCATCTCGGCGCCAGCCAACTCGGCGCGAGGCCATCTCGGCGCCGAATTCAGATTTGCAAACTACATTGTGCACTACGTAAGAAAATTATTATCAAAAAATAATAAATAAAGTGATCGCGAAAAAGCTGTCATCAAATGAAAAAAAAATATTGAGAATTTCTTGGAAAATCAAACACTGACGACCAGAGGTGGTTGCAAAGTGATTACAAATGAGCCAAACAAAAGTTGTCACATGACTTCCGTTATCAGTAAAATTTTACGTTTTTTTTAAATAATTACGAAACATGTATTTACTAGTCAAGATAGAGACACATTTTACGAAAAAAAGTTTTCTGGCCTTGAGATTGTTCAGTCAGCTAAAACTACCACAATAAAAAATCTCATTGAAATCTTGATTAAATTCCGAAAAATAGCACTTTTTGGATTTACACAATTTTGAAAAACGCCATTTTCTAAGTAAAGTGCTTTTTATATGACAAATATTTCTTTAATGTTTATTTTCCAAATCAAAAAATTTTATTTTTAACAATTTTTTTTATTATGATAGGTATAAAAAACTTTTTGAAAAATGTTTGTTTTTCCATAGCCGTCTTTGTTAAAAGTAAAATTCTTTGATATGGGACCTAAACATAAAAGATAATGTGAGAGATCAAAGTTGGCAGAGGATTTTGAAATTTGGTATAGGAACCTAGATGTTGATTCTAAACAACTTCTCTTAATAACTTTTTGTCGTATTTGCAACATAAAAGACGCGCTACTCTACAGTAATAGTTATTTACCTAACAAGTTCGTAAATTTCCCGAATGAACACTTTGTTTGCAGCACGAACGAAGGGAGTGCTGCATATAGTGCGAATTCGGGAAAATTTTTCCCGAAGGAGTTAGGTACAATGTTTTTTGTAACGAATAACTGAAAATATTTTTAAAAATAAAAAAATTATTATTTAGTGTTTCACTAATTTACTGAGTTGACAGCACAAATCACTAAACTTTTATACCTATCCTACGCACCTGTCAGTTTTTGTTGACGTTTACAGCGCCTCTGGTGTTTGCAGGCGCAATTAAACCAACGAGGGACAATCCTCTATATAATAAAGGAGAACGATCCAGACGTGTGTGTCCCGAGGGCCCCCTTGGAGAGGGGCAGAACCCCGAGGGCCCCCTTAGAGATGGGCGGAGCCCCGAGGGCCGCCTTAGAGAGGGGCGAAGCCCACGGGCCCCCTTGGAAAGGAGCGGGGCCCTGAAGGACCCCTTAGAGAAGGGCGGAGCCCCAACGGCCCTCTTGAAAATGGGCGGAGCCCCGAGGGCCCCCTTGGAGAGGGGCGGAGCCCCGAAGGTCCCCTTAGAGATGGGCGGAGCCCCGAGGGCCGCCTTGGAGAGGGGCGAAGCCCCCAGGGCCCCCTTAAAGAGGGGCGGATCTCCGAGGGCTCCCTTGGAGAAGAGCGGAGCCCTGAAGGACCCCTTGGAAAGGGGCAAAGCCCCGAGGGCCCGCTGAAAAATGAGCGGAGCCCCGAGGGCCCCCCTGGACAGGGACGGAGCCCCGAGGGCCCCCCTGGACAGGGACGGAGCCCCGAGGGCCGTTTGGAGAGGGGCGAAGCCCCAAGCGCCCCTTTGGAGATGGGCGGAGCCCCGAGGTCCCCCTTGGAGAGGGGCCGAGTCCCAGAGGCCCCTTTGAAGATGGACCGAACCCCAAAAGCCCCCTTGGAGATGGGCCAACGTAATAGGCCTAAAAATGGTGGTAAATTAAATAGAATAGACCGCGCAGTAGCGCGCGCAGCCCCGTTTATTATAAAAATTTACAAAAAACACAATTCCCCTAGTTTTTGTTGAAAAGTAAAAAACACCGCAGTGCGGGAAAAGTAACTTTCGGCGTATCGGGAATGACATGGAAATCTGAATTTTAAAGTCATGAGTACAAAAAATAGTTTTTTTGAAAACTTTCAAAGCATATTTGATTTTTCAAAACTGAAATGCTGTTAGAAATTCGCCTTTAACCAAGCAGGGCTGAACCCCAAAAAATTAAAATTTAAATCGAGAATTTTTTACCTTTTACAAGAGTCGTTTCACCTATCCGGGGACACACTGTACATACAGGGTGATTTTTAAGTTGATTCTTTCCTTTTGCCAGGATATAAAGCTAAAAAAAGTAAGCCATTTACCACTTTTGCGAAATATCAAAACTAACGGAGGTACAAGGTGTTAAAGTTTCAAAGTATGAACTAAAATTACTTAACGAAAATTAAACAAAACTTAATCTAACTTAAATGATCAAAATTATCGGCATTCGCTTCCACACACACATTCCGGTATAAGAGCGATGCGGCAGCGGCATTTTGACGACACTACCAGTAAATAATAAGCATATTCACTCATTCATTATTTTCATAAACATGAGTCATTATTGCAGCAATAACATTAAGAAAATTACAATGGAAAACTAATTGACAGATCATTGCTTGACAACAGAGATAAACAAAAATAACATTGTCCAGCCGCCTTTGCGCCAAAGTTTAGTTTTTAATTTGAAACTTTAACACCCTGTACCTCTGTTAGTTTTGATATTTCGGAAAAGTGGTGAATAAAAAAAAATACTTATTTTTTTTAGCTTTATTTCCTGGTAAACGGAAAGAATCAACTTAAAAATCACCCTGTATATAAATATATATATATAAAAAAATATTGGTAATGTTTATATTTCACTTTATATAGGATGACAGCTTGTCCGAAAACCTATTTAGCCCGTATTAGATATATTGAGTGATTTTTACTTAGTTAAAAGTGGCGTTTTTCAAAGTTGTGTAAATCCAAAAAGTATAATTTTTCGGAAAGCAAGATTTCCATACGAATTTTATTATGTGTTAGTTTTAGCTAACTCAACAATGTCAAGGCCAGAAAACAACTTTGTTTCGTAAATGTTGTCCCTATCTTGGGTAGTAAATTCATTTTTCGTAATTATTTTTAAAAAATGAATTTTACTGATAACGGAAGTCACGTGACAACTTTTGTTTGGCCCATTTGTAATCACTTAGCAATTACCTCTGGTCGTTAGTGTTTGATTTTCCAAGAAATTCTAAATATTTTTTTTCATTTGATGCCAGCTGTTTGGCGATCACTTTATTTATTATTTGTTTATAATAATTTTCTTACGTAGTGCACACTGTAGTTTGCGAATTTAAATTCGGCGCCGAGATGGCATCGCGCCGAGTTGGCTGGCGCCGAGATGGCTCCGCGCCGAGTTGTCCTGGCGCCGAGCTGGCCCCGCGCCGAGATGGAGGCGCCGAAGTGGCGGCGCCGAGATGGCGGCGCCGAGTTGTCCTAGACCCTGCACAGAAGGGTACTTTAAAGATACACATGAGAACACATACAGGCGAAAAACCTTACAGATGTTCTTTTTGCCAACATAAAGCAACCCAAAGAGGGAATGTAGTTAAGCATATACGGATGCATCATTTCGGCAACCCTTGAAATTGCTGAGATTCAAGTTGTATTTTTTTGTTAGACACATTTTCAATAAACTAACGTTTTTCGAACTTTTATTTTAACTATATTTTAATATAAACTTAAAAATTATCATCGTCATCATAGTCGATTCCTCTTGTACAGATTGGTGTCGAAGTTATCAATAGGTACAATAAAACTTGTAAAAAATGGATAACCAATAATGACCAGTTTTGCCTCCACTGTAGATGTCTTTTAAAGGCTTTACTTTTTTGGCAGAATTTATCAATAATTGCCTCGAAATATTCGTAGTTGTTTCAGATTCTTAAGCACTAAAGAATAACCTTTTCCTGTAAAAGACAAATACATAATCTTGTTTTCAATAATTTCAGTCTTGCAAATTACTTTTCACACGTGAGGGTGTTGTTAAAACAAAATTAGAAATAGAATGCAGTTGTTGCAATTCTAAAGAATATACATTGTACTCACACGGCACTAGAAACATATAAAGTATGCACGAAGAATACTGTTTTTTGATGCACTTCGAAAGCGCCTTGACAAAAGCGTCAGGTTCTATTTCTCTTTTAATTTTTACGTATCTAAGGAAGAAATTATGTAAATTTAATGCTAAGCTTCTGAGAGAGATAGAGTTATCTCGGAAAACTTAATGTGGTCGAAACATTCCAGATCACCGTAAAATGAATCGTGTTTACTGAATCTCTCATCAAAACAAGTTATAATGTTGTTCATAATAACACTATCTGGCTAAGCAAAAACGACTTTTTTCGTCTATTTCAATTTGTTCATCGCCAGTATTTTCTCTTGGCACTTTTTTGACAACTCTTTCTTTTCGTCGGCATCATATTCTCTAAGAATAAATCGGAATCCAATTTTTATAATGCAATGAACAAATCGTTTGGCAGATTTGAAGTTGGGACTAAAATTTCTTAGTTATGCTTTCAGTTTTTCAGATGCGTTACAAATTTATTGCTAAACCTGCACAAACCACGAAAGAGGTGGCCAATTAACAGATCCACAAAATGGATCTACGAAATGGATCTGTTAACTGGCCACCTCTTTCGTGCGATTTGACGCCGTTAGATAATTTTCTTTGAGGATATGTAAAGTCGCATGTCTAAGTCGATAAACCGGAAATAATTGAGCACTTGGAAGCCAACATTCGACGCGTTATTGCCGAAATACAGCCTGATTTACTGCGAAGAGTGTGTGAAAATTGGACCTCCAGATTACGTCATGTACACGCCAGCCGCGACGGTCACATGCCCGAAATCATATTCAAACATAAATACCATAAAATTATCTTTCAAATAAAGCCAAGTTCATTGATATTAATAACATTTTTCTGTGTTTTATTTCAATTTAAAGTTCTATCACTCTAAAACAAACACCATTTATAATCACATAAGAGCATTAATTCTTTCCTGATTTTTTTTTACTGTGTTCCAACAACTCCGTATTAATTAGGACGCCTTCCAGAGGCGAGCGTTTCTTTTCCAGAGACTTTCCATTTGAAAATATATATTTTGGAACTTTTCCATACTGCCACTCTCTAGTGTGCTTTTAAAACTATCTTTAGTGCAACAAAAGTTTTTACATTCGTCGTACATTTTAAATGCGGCATATGCCACGGGTTTCAGCTAGTTTTTAATATTCCATTTCTGAGCGAAGGTTGATGTTTTAGAGTTGTTTAAAACCAAAATAAAATAAAATTGAAAAGATTATGGTAGGGACAGCGATTACAGATTCTTGCTCAGGGCAGGCACGCCACCGGTCTGGGTGAATAATCCCTTTACAAAGGCAGGATTAAAGTGCCGTTGTCGTTCAAGCTTTCATCTTTGTACACGGTAGCAATATCTACGGTAAATTCGGTTTGTGCTACAGTTCTCTATCAGGTTTTAACATTTATTTATTCAGGGCCGTAGCCAGACTGTGTAATCAGGACAGCCTCAAAAAAATTCAGGGCAGGCTCAAAATTTTCCACATTTTATATCTACGAGTACATACACAAAGAGCTTTTTTTCGCAATACTTTCGTTACTTTTGTTCGTACTTATATAGAAATCTGAAAACATGCTATCATCACGGTAACTTTTTATTTACTCACATACTTAATGATAATAGTACTAAGTACATACAAAAAATTGTAAAAATTAGAAAAGTTGTAGGTAATCATCGGTTCTTCTACAGATTAAATTTTCTCAAAAGTAAGTCAAGGTTTAGAGTTTTTGTATGATTTTGTTCGTATGTAAGAAAATTCAAATTGGACATTTGTTGGTGGTACATAGGGTTGCTGTGGACGATTAATTATTTCAGTACAGAGAAGTCGCAAGTCGCGTGCTACCACCAAAAGCTCCGACAGTCGCCAGTAAATTATACGTTTCGGCGAATGCAACTCGTTGCTGAAAAATGATATCGAAGACAGATACCCCAGAGTTTTATCGCTTCTGGATTTACATAAATTTGTTGTTGACCACTGTAATCTCTTCTGAGGATAGAAGTTTTTACTCAAAGATTTCAAGAATGAGACTCTCTCTAAATCAATGATTTCTTCCTCGCCAATGAAAACTGCAATTATGGGCTTATCGTTTTCTACAAATCTTCTTTTTATTTTGATCATCCAGTGTTTGTCTTTCTTTGTTTTTTTTGTGGAAATATCATCTTCAACACCATTGAAATCGGTATTGATTTTGGCATCAATTTCTTTGTAAAAGGTGGTAATTTCTGTAGAAGATAAAGGAATCCACTACCGAGGTTATGACAACCATAGAGTCAAACTGGTTTCGTGCGCCTGAAGTAATTTAGCAGCAAGCGGAATAGTTTCTAATACTTTTTTCATTAACACCATGAAAAATTGACAACCTTTAGACTGAACAATTTTGAGCAAACCACTACTTTCTACAACAAAGTCACCGTTTACATCTCTGCTATTTGATATTTTTTTTAGTGCATGGATTATTTTCCCATAATTATTGAAAACTATGCGAGTAACGTCCAAATAACCGCTCCAACGCTGTTCCCAACGACACAGTGCGTGTGCACTGTAAAACTTCGAAATACCTCCTTTTTAAGATACATGTATAGCATAGAACATTGATCGAAATATTACTTAATTGCTGATATTTCTTTTATAGCTTTCACAAATACCAGGTGCAATCGATTATTGCGACAATTCACAAAGGTATTGTTCTGTTTAGACGATTTTGGAGTAATGTTTGCACTCCCCCTTTTTGTCCACTCATGACAGCTGTTCCAGCATAACACTGACTTAAAATTTTAGTATCTACGTTATAATCGTTAAGCACTTTGAAGGTTAAGCCTGTAAATATCCCAACGTTCAAATCAGTGGAAGTTTTTAACGTTAAAATATACTCTGTCGCTTTCCCGCCGATAACGTCTCCCATTGCAATGTTTTCTTGATTATTTTCATTGTATGTGCCATCCTCTAAGATACAAAAACATGGAATATCAGCATGGCCGATATCGTTACCGATGCTTTGAGAAACAATTTCCGCCATTATGTCAATCAAATTATTGTGTCTAACGAGACTAGCCCAATAAGTAAGCGTAGAAATTAATATCCTTAGCAAGCTCTGGCTAGCGGCCAGGGCAGGCTCAAAATTTTCCAGGGCAGGCTCCGCCTGCCTCGGCGTACCCCTGGCTACAGCCCTGTATTTATTACTTCTATATAGCTAGCGCCTGTAGGTGGAGAGGTCACAGCGTAAGTGAGACAGACAACCAATTCTTTTACACACTTGGTGAGCTGTGCGCAAGCATTGTCCGCGCGGTGGTCAAGTTTCAAATTCGCTTCTATAAAGGGGGCTTCAAATTCTCAGGCATGCGCACGAGACGCGTAGTGTTCAGAGTGAGACTATGTCGGCGCCGTAATGTTTTCGCCCGTTCCCAGACCCTACTAGCAATATAGAAGTAATACATATATGGGTTTTACAGAGATTCCATCTATGTAAAATTCGTTGCATTTACGAACCAACCAGAAACGAGTGCTAAACATGGCGGTCGTTTTTAATTTCTACAAGCCTTAAGGAGTAAACTATTGTCCTGGACTACTAATTACAAATCGCTTATTTGTAGTTTATTTTAGTTATATACTTTTAAATGCACTTGGAGATAAACTGATTTAGGTTATTTTGTATGCAAATTAAAAATGAGCAGTTTAAATTATGAAGTAGTAGGGTTACTTTGATTATTTTGCGAGCTTTTTTAATCACTTTTTAAAATGAAAGGTATATCAAAATGTATATCAATCTCATCACTTATCTTTAATTAACTACTGTTCAAAACCGCAGCCGAAGATATTAATTGGTTTGGTAACGGCCAAGGACATTTTAAAGTGCTGCGTTTTGTCTCCAAATTCCCCAGCCTTAAAACCGTCAGGCCGGTCAGTTTATATTTAGAACCACCGGCAACTACCTCATACATTTTGTATTTAGAGATTACAGACCCTTTTTAATCCTTACCGATAGTAGCTGTAAATTTGGTTCTTCAGTCCTCATCATTTGGCAAATCAGTTGACAGCTTTATTGTTACTTCCGAGAAGTACAGCTGGTAGTCAGTTCAAAACTTTCATAAGCCCTGTCGGAAATTGATTTTGTTCATATTTCCCGGTATTTGAAATAAATCATTCCGTTGTTATAGCAATTCTGTTGAATCTTCTATTTTTTTCGTCTGTCTCATATTTTTAACTCAAAAAACATCAATTTCAAAAATTCTTCACTACTACAGACTCACTACCTCACGCGACCTTGAACATGTAATACATAAGCACACACATTAAGATATTCGTATACCAAAACTTCAAAATTAAGATAAAGACTAACTCTCTAGCGAAATCATTAGTATCTAATTTATCTAAATAAAATTCAGAACTACACAGTATTGTAGGCTAAGATCATTATTTGTAATTATAAATCTCCGTGCGTAATAAAATATTAGGAATATTCTGACTTATATATTGTTATGATACACTTAGGGTAGTTTTAAAATAAAAATATAAAAATGATAAATTTGGAAGATTAGTACAATCAAATTTTGAGAGGTTTAAATAAGATTGGGTGTTAATTTCAAAATGAATGATGAAAATTAAAATTGAGACAATTAGTAATGTAATTTGAAATTTTAAATAGCAATTGAGTATTCAATTTTGCTGGTTGAGTTCAATATTAATAAAGTTCAAGCCAAGGTTACATTTGACAAATGTGCTTACTATAATAATAAGGAATTGTAGCATGTAATAATTAGGACATTGAATATTTTTTTAAGAGGGCAGGAATAATTGTAACTACCAGAGATATAAACATTTGTTTAGACAGTAAGAATAACAAACTCATAAAATGTATACAGATTTTTGAAAAACTCATTTTTGATACAATAAAAATTTGAAATTATGCCTTTATTTGTATAAATATTTGGTGATATGCAAATGACAGGGCTTTTAACAAATCTACGTGGTGCAAATATATGAAAAGGTAATTTTGAACTAATACAAGCATACAATCGGTGAAGAGATTGTGGAATACAGTTAATTAGATACAAATAACAAGAAGACTACAATATTTAAATAGATTTGGATTTATTGGTACATGCAAGATATAATTAGTGTTCGTTGCTGAGTTCTGTAGGTGTTGCTGGATACAGAGTACGAGCTGAGGAATAAAGAAGATTAGCTTGGGATCATCTATAATACTGAAACTTACCAGGCATCTATTGGGGTGACAGTAGCATTGAAAAAGGGAACAGGACCAGTTTCTGCGGACAGCCAGGGTTTTTGACAGGTTGGATATTGTTTGAAGGGCTGTGAACATCGGGTGCTGTGGACATTAGGAGCTGTAGTTTTGGACACTTGCAGTGAAAGCTTGAGGAGTGTTCAGGTTTGTTTTAATTATTCATATAAAAGCATTTTGAATAACAGACAATAAAAGAAAGAGTGAAATAAACAGAATATACTACTTACTTGAGTGTATGGATTAAAGGATATGTTATTAGAATGAATATTTGTCAATTCTTGGTTTGATTAAGTTTAGAAGTCAAGCTGACAGTTTTAAAGTCATTTAGTAATAAAAAATTATAATAAAATTTGAATTTCAACTAACAGATAACTAGATTGGCGAACCACCCTGAGAGTCTTAATTGTAATACTTAGTTAAAAAGTAAAATTGAAAATAATCGATTTGAAAAGAAATAGTAGGGCTAATACTAAATAAGATATGCATCTCAAGCATTGAGCCGTTGCATAATTAATGACTAGCACAACGTGGAGCTATAACTACATAAAATAATGGTCGCCTAACGTGGTGCTTGCCTGCTGGTCATTACAATATGTACTCATTTTTGTTGTTCCATTGAAAAAAGATTAATCGCTGTTAGTTATGATGTGATAATCAAACTGCATTTGATCATTTTCTAAAAATGCTGATTTAGTCAGGAGGGACGATGTCGGTTATTATAATACTATATAAAAGCAGTTAATATTAAGTTGCTTAGGCAGAATTTTTATGTTAGTTTCTTCTCATTCTTTTAATTGTAATTTTTAGTTTTAGTTTAATATAAGTATTGTATGTATGTATGTGTAATCGATAACCTCGTTTTACCTTGCGGTGTAGAGGCTGGTGCCTTATGTTCTTGCATCTGGCGGTAGAATGCTCAACTTGCCCCGGATTCGGGAACCAGCGTCTAGGTACACCGGCTGCTCCGAAGCTGCAGCCACGCCCATTTAGCGGCGCGCGGTTACATCAGCTGTCTGTCACTATTATAGTTCTGTCACTGGGTTGTTATTGTAAACTAAACTGGAGTTTCATTATTCATGTCATGCCTGAACTCTAAAAGGTAGTGAAAGTGATTTCTGCTTGGCCATGTCTTCTCAATATTCGGCAAAATGTGAATGTGGGAAAACATTTTCTAAAATGTCCAATTTAAGAACCCATGTAAAAAGGAAACATCCAGGTAGGTGCAATTAGTGTTAAATCATTCTAGTTCAAGCTCATTGAGGCCTCTATAATGTACAATACATTTTCGTTACTTAGTGATGCATTTTTTTTTAGACAAATTGGAAACGTTGGTTCCTAAAAAAATATATGCAACTGTAGCAACTTGTAGGCAGTGTAGCAAGACGTTTGTTAAAAGAAGCAATCTCCAACGTCATTTTAAAGAAAAACATCCAGGTACTTATATAAAACTTGTCTTCTAGGGATTGATCATCTTTATTAAACCGAGTTAAGGTGGTTTTATCAAAGTATTTTTATTCAGAAAATTTCCGTGGCGAATAAAACACGATCGGTTTAAGGTTAGGTCGACATACCCTATAATCTGCTAAAAACGCAGCAATTAAAGAGAAATTTATTTCATTTTTAAACATTTGTAGATAAGTACCAAAAAGTTGGAGGTAAAAAACCTGCCCAACTTTTAAAATGCACTTTGTGTGAATCCCATAATGGGGGACTACAACTTGATTTAAAAAATCACTATCGAGAAGTCCACGACGTTCATTTGGAGAATGAAGATTTTGAATTCTACTCATTTAAAGAATTTCAACCGTGGAAATCTAAAATGGAACGGGAAACATTTTCATACTTCGTCAATTATCATGGGTCACAGAAAACTAAAAATTATACAAGAAGCACATATGAATGTCACAGATCGGGAAACTTTAGATCAATAAGGAAAGGTCGCAGACATTTGAAGATGCAAAGAAGCAACAAGATTGGTGGGTACTGTCCAGCTAGCATACAATTAATTGTGAACGATGGATTGTGTAAAGTTCAATTTTTTAAGACCCATGTAGGCCATGCCATGAGCATGAACTGGGGCACTTGTATCTCACTTCATCTGAAAGGCAGGAATTGGCAACGAAAATAGCATCAAAAGTCCCATTTCCCATGATTCTGGACGATATACGAGACTCTGTAACTAATTGTAGACTAGAACGATTACATCTGTTGCAGAAAAAAAGACCTATTTAACATCAAACAAAGTTCTCAATTGAATAATTCATCGGTAAGGCACGCCAACGATTCCATTAGTGATTAATCTTGGGTCAACGAAATGACAACAAGTGGAACAGTGTTATTTTACAAATCCCAAAATACTGTTTCTACCGAGCATTTGAAACTTAAAGATGAGGATTTCGCATTAGTAATAATGACAAGAGGGTCAGAGCGGATTGTTGACCAAGTTTGAGGACGACTGTATATGCATCGATGGGACTCATGGACTTAATGGCTATGGTTTTGAATTACACATCCTATTGGTCTTGGATGATTTAAGAGAAGGTTATCCATGTGCATTCTTAATTTCCAATCGGTCAGATGAGGAAATTATGTATATATTTTTTTCATGTGTTAGAGATAAAATTGGCAAAAAAATTAAACCCAAAGTCTTCATGTCCGACATGGCGAGGTCATATTACAACATGGAAGCGAGTAATGGATTTAGCAGAATTCAGGTATAGAACATATCTGAATATAAAAACGTCAACTTTGTTATGAAAATATTTCCAATTTATTGCAGGTTATATTGCACTTGGCATGTCGACCATGCATGGAGAAAGAATCCAGGAAAAGTTGTAACTACAGAAAAAAGGGTAATATGTTTGATACATTTTTAAACTAAAATTTACCTATTTTGTAATTATTTCAGGCTATTGTGTATAAGATGCTAAGAACGCTTCTCCAAGAACGTGATGTTGTCGCATTTTCTCAAATGATGAATAATTTTATAAGTTGCTGCAAAGAAGATCCTGATTGTTTGGAGTTTGCAGAGTATTTTGAATTTTACGAGACAAAAGTACAAGCCTGGGCATATTGCTACAGATTACGAAGTGGTTTATACACAAATATGCACATTGAAAGGATGCATCGTACTATAAAGTACATATATTTGGGTGGCAAATTTGTAAAGCGACTAGATAAGGCCATTAATGCCATAATTAAATTTGTAAGGGACAAAATGTTTTAAAGGCTTGTTGTAATTCAAAAGGGAAAGTCTGTACTAAAATGACAGATTTGAGAGAAAGGCATAAAAAAAGTGAAAAACTTAATGTACATTTAGTAATTGAAACTGAGGTAGGATGGCAGGTACCATCAGTTTCCACGTCTGACATCTACCTAGTTGAAGAGGTGAAAACAGATTGTTCTTGCAAATTAATCTGTTCTAAATGTGAAGCATGTTTACATCGTTACTCGTGTACTTTCGTTGATTCACGTATCAAATGGAATATGTGCAAGCACATTCACTTGGCATGCACATACTGCATAAAGCATCCCGAAAATCCTACGCCTGCTATTTCAGAAGTTGAGCTTCAAGGTAAGAATAGAATAGGTGGGGATTTTTTAACAACAGAAGATTTTGGTTCATGGAGGTTGATAAAACAGTCATTTGATTGAATATAGGAGACAATTATTGCACATCAAACTAGTCATTATTGTAAGTTCTACATGATTTTATGTTGATATGTATACGTTAACGTCTCTACCTAAATGAAAAATAAATGATTTTATCTACGATCACTACTAAAAGTAGGCCTTTTAGCGCTAGCTTGTTTCACTAAAAGTGACGTTTTATAGTTTACCGTGGTTAAAGAAATCAGCTGTTTACTTTTAGCACATGGGCTAACAGTGAAGTGAGGTTATAAAACTACAATTTCGAACTGGAAGTGAAGTTGTAAAGTTATTCTAGTTGCTTCTTGCGTTACAAGTAAATTGTTTTTGAAATAATTAAAGCATTATGTAATGAATACAGTCAGATGTGGAGTATCAATAATTACATTTCGTAACTCACCTTGACAGTACTGGCGTGGCAAACAATCGCCCGCGCGGCGTGGGCTACTGTTTATTATGATATAAATTTAAAGTGTCGCAGATGCAAACCTTTGTTAAATCGATATTTATGAATTAATAACGGTAAAATTAAGGTCGTAGATAAAATATTGTATGCAACGCGTGCTAAAAGTCGTTTATGCACGAGACATGGTATGAAACTCAGCCTTCGGCTTTGTTTCATAATTTTCATGTCTCGTGCATAAACGTCGACTTTTAGCACTTGTTGCATAAATAGCTATTAAGCCCTATAAAACAGAATTATTCTGTGCCTATACATGTTCTGAATTATAAAGTGCTGACTTTTTTAATAAGGAGAATGAAACAATAGGATTGTGCTGACATTATGGTACTTTTGCGATATTTATAATAGTTTAGATTCAAGGTAATGTTATAAGTGTACCGAAGTGGTTTTGTTCTTGGCTTATGGCATAGCTTTAATCACCTTTATTGTGAGGGTTGTATGGCTTGGAGTTTCCTCTTCCTAACATATAACTTTATTTATTTGTATGGTGTTTTATTTTTTTCTGGCATGTTGATGGTTCATTTACTGGGCTGTGGTTTTAGTGTACCTTTTGTAACATTCAGGGCGAGTATGAAAATCTCAATTTAACTTTAAACACCATTTATTGTTTATGGTTTACAGTTTTGTTGTAACAATAAAGGTTGTTATGACAAATAAAACAGGTTTAAAGTTGAATTGAGAAGTCACATTATACACTTTTTAACTCCTTTGATATATTTGTTTACTTTTGTAGGTGAGGACGGTAATAGTTTAATTATCGACTTAAACACAGCGACGCACGAAAAACAGGAAGAGTCTTATGCTCTGGTGCAATCAATAAGTAAACCTCTACAACCTGAGGAAACTGAACTACATGCAAAGAAGTCACTATTTATTCAGGAACTTTTGAAAACAATTAATAAAATTGACTTAGTTGAACAACTTAATGTTGTAAAAAATATTACTGCCCCCATTGAACCAACACTGGCAGCCATGAAACGTCAGAAAGAGGCAGTACCTGTAATGCCACCAAAGCCGGTGCCGCATAACAAAAAAATTATCAAACAAAACTTTTACTCCACGCGTAAAAAGAATATGAAGAAAACTCAAGACCTGAGTAAGCCTTCTGCTGAGAAAGTTGATACCATAGCTATTCAGTTATTATTAAAACAATAAGTACTATTCAAAACTACATAATATACATCTTCTGTTCCAAAATTATGTAATCACCCCCAATGAGTTTTTCGAAAAAAAAAATACCTTCAAGCGGTATAGCGATAAATTAGTGAACATCCTTTGGTGACCTTGATTATATTGATGCTGTTAATTATCTCAAACGGCAACCCGTTTTTTTTAATTTTTAGATGCGATTTTTGTTGTATAACTAAAGCACTTTTTTGGTTTCATAATTGTCACCTGTTTGATTTTCTGAAGAAACGATAACTACCAAAAAACTAAAAAAATGGGTTGCCAAATTCACATTGCTATACCATTTGAGAATTTTTTTATGGAACAACTCACTTGTCAAAAATGACGGCCGTATTCCAATTCCATAGTTGTGGAACAGCCTCTTATTGAATTTTCACTGATTGGTAACAGTCATTTATGTTGTTTATAATATAATAACTTGTATAACCCTGTAAACTTGTATTTATATTCTTGTATTTTTATATTTTAATATAACGGTATTCTATATTTCCACAGTTGTGGAACAGCTTGTAATAGAATTTTCACTGATTGGTAACAGTCATTTATGATGTTTATAATATAATAACTTGTATAACCCTGTAAACTTGTATTTATATTCTTGTATTTTTATATTTTAATATAACCATTTTCCATATTTCCATAGTTGTGGAACAGCCTGTAATAGGATTTTCACTGATTGGTAACAGTCATTTATGATGTTTATAATATAATAACACGTATAACCCTGTAAACTTGTATTTATATTCTTGTATTTTTATATTTTAATATAACCATTTTCAATATTTTCATATTTTATTTGTTTATCGGTTTCAGGATATTAAGCCTTTGTTTACATATACAAAAGTAGGCTGGTAACTAGGCCATAACTTATCTGTAGGGTAAATGAATATTACCCTACATTACAATCATAACCATACCTCTTGTTAAACTTCTATAGGGCACATCGGCGTGTTGCTGCCTCCTCTAAGTTCAATAATAATAATAATGTACAAATGTTCCGCTTGTAAGTCGTTCAGTAACGCAAATATACAGTAACAGCCAAAAAAATAGGCATTATATGGGACAGTTTTTTTATTTTTGATATTTCATAAAAACGTTTTACGGCAAAATTATTTGTGCTTGTCTAAAAAACTATTTGGTCCCTATCATATATACGGAGTGATTTTTACTTATTTAGAAAAAAGCATTTTTCGAAATTGTCAAAATCCAAAAAGTGCTATTTTTCGAAAATTAAGTAATATTTCAATAATATTTTTGAGTGTGTAAGGTTTAGCAAACTGAACAATCTCAAGGCCAGGAAACACATATTTTATTTAACTTCAGCAAAAATTTCATTTTTCAATTTCTTAAATATTTTTCAAAATTTCACATATTAAGACTTTATTTTAAAATTAATTTTTTTAGGTGAAGATTTATAATTGGACAAAAATAATATAAAATCTTAATTACTCCTTTAGATTGTATATTATTTACCGAAAAGTAATTTGTTCACATAATTTTTACGTTTCTGATGCAAGACGGTTTTTAGGAGAAATATTTTTTAATGATAATTAATATCTAATTAAATTGCTTCTAAAAACTTGAATCTAGACCTGCTAATGAATTACTGTTACAAAAATCCTGTAAATGTTCTTTTACAGTTGCCTAAACGAGGAGATTTTTAGAACATGTAAATTGGATAAAGAGAAGTCTCCTCATAAAAATATGCTATTAGTCAAATATGGCTTTGTAAAAACTGCAACTTAAAAACTACGAATGGGATCAAGTTCAAATTTAATGTGATATGATTTCATCAATTTTCTCAAATCGTATGTAACTGAAATTAGATGTATGTGTGCGTGGGTGGCTAGCTACTCTACTTCCATTTGACATTGGGAATGTTTACCTTTACGTTTAATGAGGCTACAAATGTATATTTAAATGAAAGCAAGGTAAAATGGCACACAGTTTAAACATATAAAGGGTTTTTTTTGTAAAGTGGGAGAACTATAAATTGAAATAAAACATAGAAAAATGTTTTTAATATCCATGAAATTGGCTTTATTTGAAAGATAATTTTAGGGCATTTATGTTTGAATATGATTTCGGGCATGTGACCGTCGCGGCTGGCGTGTACATGACGTAATCTGGAGGTCCAATTTTTACACACTCTTCGCAGTAAATCAGGCTGTATTTCGGCAATAACGCGTCGAATGTTGGCTTCCAAGTGCTCAATTGTTTCCGGTTTATCGACTTAGACATGCGACTTTACATATCCTCAAAGAAAATTATCTAACGGCGTCAAATCGCACGAAAGAGGTGGCCAGTTAACAGATCCATTTCGTGGATCCATTTTGTGGATCAATTATTTCGGCCGCCGGCGACAAATTCTGTATCTCGGATACCGATTTACCATTGGAGCATATGGAGCATATGAGTCCACGTATGCCAGGGCCTGGACACGCCTATTTTTGCCAGCCAGAACATATGATATCATATCATAGGCGTAGCAGATTTTCTTCAACTTCTATTTAAATCGAATAAGCAGGGCGTTCCTTACTATACAACGATCATAGAGCGTACATTATTTGACAATGAAAAATTTATTAGCTTAGTAGAGCCCAATACCTGACTTTAAATACAGCACTTCTAGACTAATTCGACAGAAACAAAGAACAGCAATGCTAGGTCCATAACAGCACGGCATTGCAAGTGACTGAAGGCCCGCGTCTGAGATTCAGTCGACGCGTCTGAATAGATTCAGATTCTGTATCCCGCATACCGAATATCGGATACGGAATCCCCGTGTGTTCAGGGCCTAAGTTGTATTTTCGTGGTAATCTGAAGATCTGCAGAAACATGTGTGAAACTTAAAACTTCTTTACGTTCAAGGGCTCTGAAAAAAAACCGTCCAGGTGTCGCCTGCCATCGCCCATGTATTATTTTAGATTGTTTTAGTACGAAAAATATGCACGCCGGATTTTTTTAAACGGTACACATGCCAAATGTTTAAAAGCAAATTTGAAAATATAATTCGTTTAAGGTTAACAACATACGCAAACAAATGCGAAAAGTATCAAAAAGCTATGCTTGGTTGAAAATATTCACCTGCAGAGAATATTCTTTTTCCGACACTGGGTTTAAAATTTGCAAAACTATCTGGCATTGTCGAAAAATGTTCAGCATTCAAGATCCAGGATTTAACGAAAAACAATATAAGTTGTCAATGTCAATGGCCATGTGCAGTTGTACACTGAAAAAAACTCAGTTATCTACAACATGAAAATTTTCCAATTTGCAAACAATGAGGCACTCAATGAATTGGATCGTATACAATTGTCCAAATTATACAAACTAACTATACATCTATTCCCAATGCAAGACATTTATAAAATTCAAGAACACGAACAAAACAGCTGGTTCAAAAAATGCTCGATAGACAGTGTGTACAGGGTGTTTCCTCAAATTTTGACAGCTTCTAGCGACTTTATTATTCCAGATATAAAAAAATTAATTGTTCAGATAAAAATTGTAGGGTATCATCCAAACCGTCCGAATTTGCTACTTGAAGAAACAATTGAGCATCACGGGTGAACTTTTTGACGTATTTTATACTTTTTTAATAGAACACCCTATATATTATGCGTTTATTGGATAGCGCTTAAAATTCTCTTTTCAAAAATATATAAGTCGCCTATAATTACTTCATCCATTGTTGAAATATCCGCTATTAAATAATCAAAACATTACTAATTTACTATATGAAATAAATCGCAGTAACCATTGAAATAATCAACAATTTTAATACCAAAAACAATTTTAAAAACGAATTGACAACTAAATGTTCCATGCCGCATGCCGCTAGTAATGTCAGTTGATAACTTTGTTTTTCAATGGTTACTGTGATTTACTTCATATACCTAGTAAATTAGTAATATTTTGATTCTTTAATAGCGGATATTTCAACAATGTATGAAGTAATTATAAGCAACTTATATATTTTTGAAAAGAAAATTTTAAGCGCTATCCAATAAACACATAATATACAGGGTGTTCCATTAAAAAAAGTATGCAATAAGTCAAAAAGTTCACCCGTGATGCTGAATTGTTTCTTTCGGACTGTTTGGATGATACCCTACAATTTTTATCTCAACAATTTTTTTTCTATCTGGAATAACAAAGTCGCTAGAAGCTGTCAAAATTTGAGGAAACACCCTGTACAGATAAAAGCATATGTTAATAAATACTCTAAATATATGCTATGCATCATTATAAGTTATTACTCATTACATACTACGAAATGTAAAGCACACAATCACCTTTGTTGGCCAAAGCTTCTTACTGATCTTACATGGGGATCGATTGTTATCATACAAATTTCTTATTTCAAATTCCACACTTTTTGGTATTTAATAAGACACTATAAATGTGAACTTTGAAATATTAAGACATATTTTTGAATCTCGTCCTCCTTGATACTAGTATCGTATTGGTGTAAAAGTAAATTTTAGTGAAGTCAACATGAATTTACTTACTCATGGAGAGCGCCACTAGCAGATAGAAAATCAAAATCGTTTACGACAACTTGCTTTTCACTGTTCCTATAGCGATTACAAAGCTACAACTGTGCATACGAACAAAACCGAAATTTCCCAAGTGTGCAGATTGCAGAACAATTAATCTTCAAGCTTGTAAAACAGCAGCTATTATCGGTTTTTATTTTTTATAGATTGGCAAAACAAGAACATATACTACCGAGTCCAAATAACGTTAACTTTTATAATTGAAACTTATGAACTGAGCTGATGAAAACGATTGCGAATATTGGAAACTTTATTTTTTGCTGAAATAGTAAAACGATGCTTTCCTGAAAATCCCGGAATTATATTACATATTCAGAAAAAAGTATTAAATATTACAGATTTTCAACACTATAGGCATTTTAATAAGTTCTACTTTTACATTATATCTTGTTTACTTTATTGGTACAGTTTCGCATTTTATATTGTTTGTATTTATTGTTATGACAGACTCACTAAGCCGTAAACTCGCTGTATACATATATTGCCGTTTATAGTAGTATATATATAGTATAACCTCGATAACGTGAACATTAAAAGATATGAACATCTCAGTCATGTGAACAGTCCATTTTTTCCATACACTACTCAGTAAAGTGAACAGAGATACAACAAATCAAAACATGGCATTGGTGTATTAACGGGTTGCCTTCAAATTTTGCCCTCCTATTTTGCTTGGTGTTGTATAAAAAGGCTGTAGTTGCAAATTCAGATTAAAACCAAAAATAGTACAATAACTTTTTTCAGAACGTTTTTTAAATTTCTTAGAAATACAGTAATAACTATGTAACTACAAATAAGGAGAAAATAAACATTTGGTACTACAAAACTGAACATTTCTTTTGAACTCCCTGTAGTATGAACACTTGCACTAATTTGAACACGCTTGGTATTTTCGTGTTCACGTTATCAACTTTTATTGTACATATATATTTTTAAATAATTTCGAATTATTACACCGACAGACAAAGAAAGAATAATAAGGTTTTTTCGGTCTATAAAATTCTAGTTCTATTGTTCGTAGTTAGGTACTAGAATTACTTGACTTGTATTCATTTAGTCGAGGTAAAAATTCGACATTTCCCAACGCCATCGTATTGTCACTCATTTTGGACCGAGTTTTCAAAACCTATGAGACTATGACATAACAGACACGTAACTCCGGGGAGCCTAAGGGAGCACAGGGCCCCCTAAAAATAAGTTACTCACCGTGGTACCCCGCTCAAAATAAAACGAAATTTAATTTTTGGTGAGCAACTTTCAACTTATTAATTTGATACTGTTACTTTGTTAAAGGGTTGTTAATTTGCTGTTTTTGATTAATTTCTAGAAAACTATTACTGTTTTCCATTCTTGCTATACAAGTAGAGCATTAAATAGCCCCTGTTTTCGTCAAGAAATTTCTCTTTACTCGATTACTGTTATTCAATTTACAGAAAATATCGGGGTTATTGTGTGCCCCTTTATAAAATGTCTGGTTACGTGCCTGGCCCTCAAACAAAGGAATCGCAAGTCTACTTAAAAACGTGGATATGTTAACAGTAAGGCACAAACAATGATTTAGTAATATATGATAGCCAATCTCACCAAATTCAGCTGGAATTGAACCTTTTTGTTTAAAGTCAATATTCGTAGACACTCCAATTTACACATAGTGGATTAGCAACTTTGTTAAACAATAACTCCCGGGTTGTACACAACACAGTTATATTAGGAGAATAAATATGAAGTGCGAAATTTGAAGACGTTACAACATAAAATCGCCAAACAATAAAACTATCACTTCGGTAACACACACGGTCAACGTCCGACGCGCGACTGCAAGACTGCAAGAAATGCAACTGAGTAGTTCCAAGTGGCGTCACAAGCTGCGCCCTAACAGCTGATCGTGGACAAGCAGTTTTAACTTTCTTATTATGCAAACTTTCCATGAATTCTAATTTTAGAAGTTTTGTGTCCATTATACGGAGTTTATTCAATACAGCAGTGTAGTTTATGTGTTGTTTATTAATTATGTAAACAGATAACGGCAGCATTCGATTTCTATTACATCTTTTGATGGCGATGTGGCGACTAGGGGTGTTCGATATCATAAACTAAGTATCGAATAACGAATAAAATTAAATATCGAATATTATTCGATATATCGAAATTCCAATAACTATCGAATTATTCGAATAAATTAGTTATTCGAATAACTAATTTATTCGAATAGCATATTCGGATAACTAATTTATTCAAATAATTTATTGCAATAACTTATTCGAATAACCAGTTTATTCGAATAACTAATTTATTGGAATAATTGTTCAATTATTCGAAAGTTAATTATTGCTCTAAACCCCATTTTATTGGATTTTAGTGTTAGATAAATTTTTGAACATTCACAAAACTAATGAACAAAACGAACGAAAAAAAAAACATTTATGAGCAATAAAAAGTAAGCACATCGTGAAACTTAAAAGTAGGACAATGTTAAAATAATAAAGGTCCATGGTATCTTTGGATTTCTTTGACGTAATTTTAATCATGATTTAAATCGGGTCAACCATGTAATATGTATAACAATAGCAGTACTTACCTTTTCTGATTCTGAACACTGAATTCTAAATGTGAGTAGTTTTGAAGCACAACGAATGGTAACAACAGTAAACCGTATTTTTCTCCTTTGAGAAAGTACAAATGCAGAAATGATATTTATTTTGAAAATAACTATTGGACATTGACAGGCAGCCGTTTTACTTTAATCTATGGACTAAAGTGGCACTTTATGGACGCTAAATAATACTGTAACAAAGTGTTTATGGAACAGTCGAACATAAAGCTTAGTTATGTTAAAACACTCAAAAAAATGTTTTGCTCCCCTATAATTGCAGTAGTTCCTGCGCCGCTGCCTATTGGTCGGAATCGTAAATCGGGGATGTGGGGAGGTGGGGATACCGCTTTAGCGATAATTTAAAATATTGTTACAATAAATCAATGCCCAATTCTGCTCAAAAATTACAGTTTATGTTTGTCTTCGAAGGTGAATAGTAAATTATTTTTATTCAAATCAGGAAAGGAGATTATATTAACTGAAAACTTGAGAAATAATAAAAAATAATTCATCTTTAATACCTTACGGTAATAGACAGTTATTTTTGATATTGCACACTTCGAAACTATCAAATATTTCAATAGCAACTTGAATTTTCTAATGTGTCTAATATAAATGTTATTGTAGATAAAAGGAAATCTTCTGCAGTACAGTCGAACGTAAAGCTTTGTATGCAGCTCGTACATAATCAGACCTAATTTGACACGTCCTCTTTATCGCTAGGCTACGCTCGCTCTGTCATAAAACACTCGTTCAATAAAATCCTACATTATGTACTTAATAAATAAATAACTATAATAGTTACAATGAAGCTAAAATACTTTTTAGTCACGTATTGAATGGTCGTAAAGTTACAAAACCTGAAAGATATACTTCATTTTTACTTTCTTTTACTTTGGAAAATATAGTAATCATGATTGTTTTTAACTCGAAATTTTTGAGGAAATTATCAGTTTTCTTGTCTTCTCGCTCAGAAAAAGTGGTTTTCGAAGTGTTGTCTGTCTGGCAGTTTGTAAGCCTTCATTTTGTGAGTCTGTCAGTCTGTCTGTGACCTCTCTACAGATGGTTTAATTCATCGGCCTCAAAATTTATATCTCTGTTTTTAATATAAATTTGGTTAAAATCCTGTAACCGGAAGTGATATTTTACTCTTATGTTTTTCTGTTTTCCCAGAAAATGTTATAGTTGTTTGATAAAAATTAAATTTTATAGAACAAGATGATATATTGACATATTGTGTAATTACATTTTGTTCAAAAACATTTTGAAAAAATTACAAAGTTACAGTTTTGCAAAAGTTTCTCGAAAATGTTTAAAACTCTTGTATATTACGTAATGATCTATAACTTTTGTCAAAAAAGTTATTTGTTAGTATAGATAATGAAAAATCGCAAACTGAAATTTTTACAGGTAGTAAAAGAAAGTCGTGTGGTGACCACACTTCATTTTAACATTGGAAATGTTTATGTTCGTATATGGGGACCAAGTTACGAGTTTTCGTTCAAGGCCAAAAGACAGAGGTGTCGCGATCGAGTGCGGTCGGCGAGGATCGTGGCGGCCAGCGAGCATCGTGAACGGTAGTGGGGAGTGTTCAGTTATAATACCGCACTCGCTTAATGCAGTAGCGGGAAATGTTTATGTTCGTATATGGGGACCAACTCAGACGTATTCTTTGTCTGAGGGGACCAAGATACGAGTTTTCGTTCAAGACCGACAGCGGCGAGATCGAGTGCGACCGGCGAGCATCGTGGTGGTGAGAGTGGAGTTATAATACAGCACTCGCTGAATGCAGTAGCGTCTCATTTCATAGGACGATCGGCGCGCTTATTTTGTAATTAGGGATTCTAAGGGTCCCTTCTCACGAGGCGTTTTTGCAGCGCTGCAGAGTGGCGCCGCTGGTAGGGAAACATTGTTTTAAATAGACGCCTTCACACGGAGCGTTCAACGAACGCGCGGTGGCGCGTTTGAGCCACTCGTAGCAGACTTCCGCTACCAGAAGCGAGCGCTGCTAGTCGCGAGACCCCTTCACACGGCGCGACTCGCAGCGCTACTAGCGGCGGGCAGTGATTCTCGAAAGCGCAGCCGCAGAACTAAGCCAGTGCTGCCGATTGATACCTAATTTTGGCAACATCATGCCATAATTTTACGTCAGGCCAACGGCAACACTGACTTTTTAGTTTGTTGCGGGTTACCGTTAAATTCCGTTGTATTGTATGTGCTTGTGAAAATGGATAGGGAAGTTTCCAAAATCGACACTGCGTCCATCTCGATACACTGCAAGTGACAAACTACCTATTTTGGTTTCACCTGGCAACGCCGGCGGTAGCGCTGCTGAGCGACTTAGCAGTTCTGCCTGCTACACAGTAGCGCCGCAATAACGCGCCACACAATCGCGTACCCTGCCACTCCACGGCGCCACTCTGCAGCGCTGCAAAAACGCCTCGTGAGAAGCCGGCCTAAAAAAGTTTAAGAAATAGCGAAAAATGTAAGCGATATCGAGAGCGTAAACGTTTACGCTAGAGTGAGAATACTGATTCTAGTGAGCTGAGTGCGAGAACGCCGTTAACAAAAAGTGAACGAAATAGGCGGTACCGTGAGAGTGTAAAGATTCGCAAACTTGAAAATTCTGATGTTTACTTTTAGTTTTTGAAAAATAAAATGCTAAAATTCTATGTTTATACTTATAACCTTGTATGTATAATAAACTGTTAATTAGGTTTCATATATATTATATGGTGTTATCATTTCCAATGTCTCCGATGGTTGCAAGGATTGCGAAATCTGTGAATTTTTTTTATATGAAAATGCATTCTAGGGAAACCAACCACACACAACAAGCATTGTCACTAGATTGATAGAAACTTCTGGTTATTATTTTTGCAATGAGGTTAGGTTTCATGTTGACTGGTTGACACCTTAATTATTTTAAATTGTAGTTCTGGCTATTATAAACTGAAATTGACCTTAGTGCAATCCCTACTTAACTAGTTAAAACCAAATTATAAATCACATTCCAAGTTTATAATAGCCAAAGCTGCAGTATAAAATATATATGAAATGTCAACCTGTCGACATGAAAGCTAACCTCAGCGCAAAAATAATAACCAAAAGTTTATATACGGACACATTGCAGCCTAGTGACAATGCTTTGTCAATGGTTTCCCTAGAATTTCGGCATTTGCATTTCCATATCAAAGAAAAATGGACTATATCGAATTCTCTACTGTGGAGATAAAGATAATGACGTGTTTGACAAATTGTTCGTGTTTAATTTCTGCGCCATCTACAAATTACAACAAATGTTAGTATCTCGTATATATTAATGTGAAAACCCTATTTACACATATTTAAAAACCTCATAGCATACATCGGAGGGGGCAAATTATACTTTTTGCCCCCCCAATAAATTCTATGAGGGGACAGTCGCCCCCCTGGCCCCCCCTGTGCCTGCGCAACTGCCAATAGGCAATTTGCATTTGCGACAAATGCAGAATTCCATTGTACTTGAGCTGCTCTGGCCTTACCCTTACCCGCACTGAAGCACAGGCCTTGGTCTCCAGTGATAAACATCAACACCGACCTACGTTCCACTGTGATAGCTGTGTAGCTAGCAAAAACGAAATTTTCGAACTAAAAACACTTATTGCTAAGCTTAATAGCGAAATTGAGGCATTACAGCGTAAATCAACTACGTCACCTGAAATACAAGGTGACACAATCGAAACAGTTATCAATTAAATCAAGGAGCGCAATAAACGATCATCGAATGTAATAATTTATAACGTTGAGGAACCTGTAACCAGTGATAAGAATGCTTGTATTGCACTATTGCACAAGATATTAATCGTGTCACAAATATGATTAAAAATGTTCCTAACATAAATACCGAGTCATTGGGTGTTTATCGGATTGGAAAACCAACTACGGGTATAGCACGACCGGTCAAAGTAATTCCTAAAAATTCTATCGACGCTAAAACTATATTGAAAAATAAATTAATGCTTCATCAAACTCCGCTGCAGCGTAAATATATGGAAGATCTATGAAAATCTCTAAATAATCGACTACAGAATGGAGAAGAAAATTTGACGATTCGATATATAAACGGTATTCCAAAAATAACCAACAAATTAGCAAAAAACTAACAAACTCAACCAATAATGCAACACCATTACTCGATGATAGTAGGGATTATTTAAAGATTTGCCACGTAAATATCAGATCATTAGTACCTTGCTTTGATATTTTTTCTGAAACTGTGCAACAACATAATTTTCATTTAATCGCCGTTACTGAAACCTGGTTAGATTCTAGTTTTCCTTCTCATCTAATACATTTGCCGGGGTATGAAATAATCCTTGCTGATAGAGCTTTTAGAGGTGGAGGAGTATGCTGATACATTAAAAATAACTTAAACTACAAACTTATATAAACGGATGACATTATCAAGGAATACTCAGAACAACTTTGGATTTCCGTAAAAATCCAAATAAAAATATTGCACTTGGAGCGGTATATATTCCTAAAACCAGCTTTGCAGGTATTGATGAACTTGAACTAGCCTTATCTAACATATCGATGACTTTCGATGATTCTATAGTTGTGGGGGACATACACATTGATTTGCTGAACCTTTCATCGACATACCGGGTGGCAATGAGACCAGGGCCATGCTTATATCTTCATTATTTATTAATCGATTTGGATAAAATTTTATACTAAGATACTAGACATAATCTCTGATTGGTCGATAGATATAGTCAAAATGGCTAACTTCCGGTTTTACCTGAAATGATACTAACTTTGATTTTTTAAATGGAATACCCTGTATATTTTATGTTTTTCTGAATCTACGAGTCAAACTACATATAATAGTCTTGCCAAATTTCAATTTTTTTAAACAAAAAAATTCAATTTTTATTTTTACCATAGAAGACCTTGACTTGGAAAAATCTATTCTAATTGGCTCTAGCAACTCTTAATAATAGCTATTTTATCAATAAGGTCAATAACAAACCCTTAATAAAAGAATATAAAATGCTAAACTCGTCTTTTAAGAAAAAGTAACTTTTTTTAAATGGCACCTACTAAGGGCTATTTTGCCATTAGATAGAAAATGTAATTACCAATCTAACGATATGCATCATGCACTACTTTATCTTTATCTGAAACTGAAAATTAATTAATTATTTTTTTTTAAATATTTTTATGTAATAACTAATAATACCTAAGCAAATTTGACAACACTGTTGTATGTAATTTGAGTCGTAGATTCCGAAACATATAAAACATATAGAGTGATCTATTTAAATAACCAAAGTTAGTGTCACTTCCGGTTTCACCTTCAGTTTCAGATAAAGATAAAGTAGTGCATGATGCATATCATTAGATTGGTAATTACATTTTCTATCTAATGGCAAAATGGCCCTTAGTAGGTGTCATTTAAAAAAAGTTACTTTTTCTTAAAAAACGAGTTTTGCATTTTATATTCTTTTATTAAGGGTTTGTTATTGACCTTATTGATAAAATAGATATTATTAAGAGTTGCTAGAGCCAATTAGAATAGATTTTTCCAAGTCAAGGCCTTCTATGGTAAAAAATAAAAATTGAAAAAATAGTTTTTTTGTTTAAAAAAATTGAAATTTGGAAAGACTATTATATGTAGTTTGACTCGTACATTCAGGAAAACATAAAATATACAGGGTGTTCCCTTTAAAAAATCAAAGTTAGTATTATTTCCGGTAAAACCGGAAGTCAGCCATTTTGATTATATCTATCGACCAATCAGAAATTATGTCTAGTATCTTGGTATAAATTTTTATCCAAATCGATTCATAAATAAAGAATATATAATCATGGCCCTAGTCTCATTGTCACCCGGTATACTCGCTATTTTAAAAGTTTTACCGTCACTTTCAATTTAAAGCAAATAGTTACTAAGCCGACAAGGATAACTCATCACTCAGCTACGTTAATTGACGTCATATGTGTTGGTAATAATACTCAAGTATTAGAGTGTGACAATTTAGACATCTTAGAAACAGATCACCAGTTGACATATTATACCGTAAATTATATAACAAGTAAGCCTAAGTCTAAGACAATAACATATCGTTCTTTCAAAAATTTTGAACTGGCGGAATTTAACCGTGATGCTGCAGCTATAAACTGGAATTCGATTGAAGAGTTTGACAATATAGATGCTAAAGTTGAGCATTTCAGCAAACTAATTCTTAAATTATTTGATGCTCATGCGCCGTTAACGAGTGTAACTCTAAGACATAACTATCGACCGTTCATAACAGACACTCTAAAACTAATAATCAAGTTAAAGAATAAAGCTTGTAAAAAATATCTAAAATCAAAACTTGAAAGCGATCGACCATACTACAAAGATCTGAAAAATTCTCTTTCAACGGCGATAAAAAGTGAGAAAACTGCATATATACAGTATCAAATCCGAATACACAGGAATAACCCTCGTATGCTTTGGAAAAATTTTGCATCTTGGAATGTTCATAATAAACCACATTTGGAGATAGCCGAAAATATAAAAGAAGCCGATTTAATTAACGACCACTTGGTCAACACCATGCAAAATATAGTGATTGATAGCGACCTTATAAATTTTTTTCAACATAATAAATATGATAAGTTAAATCACCAGCAGGATCAAATGCAAATGGTGACCGTTGATGAGATAGAAAAAATTATCAATGGATTGAAATCAAATGCAACTGGCTGCGATAACATAAATTTAAGCATGTTAAAGTTGATATTGCCATTTTGTAAAGAAACTATTGCTAATATAGTAAATGAGTCTCTTAATAGTGGCACTCTTCCCAAATTATGGAAAAAGGCAATCATCAATCATTTGCCAAAAACCAACACTGCTAAAGAATTAAAAGACATACGCCCCATTAGTGTACTACCAACTTTATCAAAGGTAGTAGAAAAAGTTGTAAACAACTGTTTAGTTCAATACATATTTTCTAATAATTTATTACCTAATACACAGTAGGGATTCCGTCCTAAACATAGTACCACTTCGGCAATGATGAAGATAACAACCGACATAACAAGAAATATGGACAAATCTGAAGTTACTTACCTTGTGCTACTCGACTACAGCAAAGTATTCGATGTAATTGATAGGGATTTACTGCTAGCCAAATTACGTTATTATGGTGTTAATGAACAAATGCTTCGCTGGCTTTCTAACTACTTAACCAAAGATCTCAACAAGTAAAACTAGATGGTGCCATGTCAAAAGAACTACAAGTTATGTATGGTGTTCCACAGGGAAGCATATTGGGCCCTACCCTATTTACAAATTTTTACTGCTGATTTACCTGAAGTTCTTGTAAATCAATGGAATGTCCACTTATATGCCGATGACACGCAAGTGTATAAATCCTGCTTACCCGAAAATGTTAACAATTTAATTGGTGAATTCAACTTAAATGTGAAACATATACTCAACTGGTCAACAAAAAATGGTCTACACTTAAATGCGGTAAAAACATCAGTTTTATGCATTGGTTCAAGATCCGCAGTAAATAAAGCTACCTTGTTGTTGAATGATCCGATAGTGCTAAGTGATACAGTGATAAAAGTCAATGAGAGTGCCCGTGATCTTGGTTTCTTAATTGACAAGAACCTAAACTTCGAAGAGCATATTCTGAATAAATGTAGTGAATGCTATCCCAAGTTAAAAGCATTGTGGAAGTTTAAATACGTTCTTCCACAACATACTAAATGGACCTTGGTGAATACCCTAATTCTTAGTCATCTTGATTATGGAAGTAGTGTCTCGTATATTATAATGCAGGTCAAATTGCAAGTGTTGCAAAATTGTTGTTTGCGTTTTTCATTTCTAATTTCTATTAGAGATCATGTGACACCGCATTACAATAGACTAGGTATATTGAAAATAAATTACAGGTTTTTATTTTTATATGGTACATTCTTGTATAAAATCTTAAAATCAGAAGAACCTTTATATTTATAGTCTTTTAGTTAAACGTTCACAAATATTATTAAATGATATTAATTTAAGAGGGGGTGATCCGTAAATTATTCCTAAACATCGAACCAGTAGGTTTAAAGATTGTTTTGAATATACAGCAGGTTTATGAAATCTTTTAGAGAATGTGTGGCAACTTTTCAGAGTGGTTTGTTAGTTTAAATTTATTATTATTACTATTTGTCATTAATAGCTTGTGCCACTATAACCTATTTTGTTTTGTTTATTTTTTAATAAGGAACAGTGAAAAACGGCGTTGCCGATCTTTTCCCTTTTGGGCATGTAATATTATTTTCTTGTTTGATGTTTTCTCTTTTATGTTTTGTTCTTATTATACTATGTACTTCTTACTTTCTTTTGTAATTTAAATTACTATCATGCTCAATAAACATTATTATTATTATTATGTATCATTACTAGGATAAGTTGTTAAAAATCAATTAACAATTTTCTAGAAAGAGTAATCTTCTGTTTAACCTATTCTATCTCGTATCTGATACAACTTTTCTGACTTATGATGATTAATGGCCATTTGCTAAATACAAATAGTAATCATTAGGCAGGCATTTGTTTAGGTATTATTGTAATGAAATTGAAAAGGACTAACAATACTAATGATTAATGATAACCGATAAGATCATCTAAAGAACTTTTCAAGCAATGATAATAAACAAAATAAATAATCACCCACATCTAGGAACCCTAATACACACCATTTATGTCGGGATACGGAAAGTTCGTTCCCCACATTTCGTTCCCCACATTTCGTACTCCACATTTCGTTCCCGGGATATTTCGTCTCCCCACATCTCGTACCTGGAAACTTCGTTCTCGACCGAGCTCAATTTCTCCCCTAGATTACAGGGTGTTAAAAAACGAGTGCAGTGATCGGAATACAGTTAAAAAGTGGAAGATATTTTAATTAATTTATTTATTATAATAATAATAATAAACTTATAAGAACAAAATAAATTGTATTTATTAAAAATGACGGTTTAATCTGAGTATCGTCCTGATATTTTGTATAGGGCCATAATTTCTCATTCTTGACAACTTTTCTTAGTAATATTTTGCTGTATCATGAACAAAAATGGTAGTTTACATGAAAAGAAAATAGTTTTTGCTTAACTGTCAAGGCCGACTTTGAAACACTGAAAATTTTTCTTAAAATTCTCTTCAAACCGAGCAGGAATTATAATTCCTATAACATTTTTATGTAAAACTAAAAATAAAATGTAATTCCTTCTTGTAAACTCAAACTTGGATTATACTGTATATAGACTTGTCCGGGATGCTGTTTCAGCAGCCAAACCGTAAGAGATAGAGAAAAAAGTTATGAAAGTTATATGTTTGGAATGGTCATGTCAGGTCAGGAACCGAATTTCAGTCACGTGACACTTCCGGTTTTCGAGAAATCACGTGATTTCTCGAAAACCGGAAGTGTCAGTACGCTGTTTCAGCAGCCAAACGGAGCTGCGACCCTCTGCGCCTTAAAACCTCGATCGGTTAGGCAACCACTTTGACAGCTTCCAGAATGTTCCGATGCGGCGTACCACTTTGACACCTTCCAGGTCTGGGTACAGTTTTTATTTAATACGCGTTCTATTTGAAAAACGGTCTTTTTTGTTTTTTTAAATGAGACATTTGTCTCATTGGGTTGCTAGTAATAAATAATTTAATTAAAATATCTTTCATTTTTCTAACTGCACTCCGATCGCTCCACTCGTTTTTCAACACCCTGTAATCTAGGAGACAAATTGAGCTCGCTCGGGGACGAAGTTTCCGGGTACTAGATGCGGGGAGACGATATATCCTGGAAACCAAATGTGGGGTACGAAATGTGGGGAACGAACTTTCCGCAAACCATTTATGTCATAGCCAGCTTGATAAAAAATGAAATTGCTCCGACCGTTTTAAGTTTAAGTAATTAAAATGTTTACTGTTTGATATTTATAATGTGGCTTTGTATTCTAATAAGTTTTATTTGCATAAAGTACAGTATGTATAGGCGTACCGAGTAGACGTGCTAACGTGGTAGTCCCGAATTTAGTGCTGTTATATTGAATTATAATATACTGTAATAATAATTAAGAATGGTGTTCAGTGTTCACCCAAAACTACAATTGCCGAACATGTGGCCACCGGTTCTTTCGTAGAAGACCTTGCAGCGATGGTGGCAAATATCGTCACAAAAGCATTGACAGTCAAATTCGATGCATTGTTGGATAAATGTAATGCCTTAGAAAATCGTGTTGCAACTCTAGAGAAGGAAAAACAAGATCTCCAGAAAAAGGTTGACGATCTTGAACAATATACCAGGAGGAACAGTATTAGAATATTCGGTGTACGAAAAGCAAAAAATTAAAATACTGATGAACTCGTCCTCGATATTATCAATAATAAGCTTGGGGTACAACTATCTGCGGACCAAATCGACAGATCTCATCGTGTGGGCTCTTACAACACTGTGGCCAGAAAACCCCGCAGAATTATTGTCAAGTTCGTCAGTTACACTTACCGTAATCTCGTTTTCCAAAATACAAGAAAATTAAAAGGCACCAAGTTAAGCGTCAAAGAAGATCTTACGCGAAACAGGCTTGAAGTTCTGAATTGTGCGGTGGAACAATTTGGTTTTAAGAATGTCTGGTCAAAAGATGGCGTGATTTTTATCAATAAGCAGGGGAAAAAACATACATGCCGGAATATGATAGAACTTGAAAAATTATGCGATTAATCAATTCCTCTTTCGGGCACCAGCCACCTCAGTTAGCAGTTGCACGATTACGTTTTTTTTTGCACTTGTGTGTGTTTTTCATAATTGTTTAAATTTAAATATTAATTTTGTTACCTTGCATAATTTATATTTTTTTTTCTTACAAGCTGTTGCTTTTTACATTTTTGCTGTATTTATTTGTGGTAGATAATAGAGGTCTGTATATTTAGATTTGTGCCACATTTCCGTATACATGTTTAAATGTATCTTTTTGTTATCTGTTGAACTGAATTCGTGAATACTCATGTCGCTTAAAATTGCTTATTTTAATGTAACATCACTGAGCACTGGTTTTGATGAATTCAAAGATCATGAATATCAATTCGATTACGATTTTATTGCTCTTTCTGAAACCTGGTTAAATTCTAACATTTCTAATGACACTTTCAAAATATTCGGTTATAAAATTATAAGGAAGGATCGCCTCTTGCACGGTGGAGGATTCGCCTGTTACATTAAAAACAATGTAGCGTTTACAGTAATGAATTGTGAAAATAATGTACACTATGAACAATTATGGTTATCTTTTACTATAAATAAGCAGCGATATTCTCTTGGCATCATTTACCGAGCTCGAAGAAGGGAATTTGACGAATTTTTTAACGCCCTAGAAGACACCTTAGCATCTTATTCTCCTTAGCATAGAATTTCGGCTTAGACCGCGTAGTATTTGTAGATGAACACCCAGCATTCTGCACCGTGTGTGGTCCGGCGCCGGGCTTAGACCCGTAGAATAATCCCACGGTATGTCCTGCCTGGCGTAAGAGGCGACCTAAAAGGACAGCACACACATTTACACATACACCCAATAAACACATCTACACAACATGTACACGGGGGCAGGGAAGACCGGTATCTCCATTTTTCAAGAAGTATCGAGGTGGGGCCCTGGTTGGGTTGATCTGGCAGTGGTAGCTGGCTTAGAAACCAGGTATGGCACACCTGGGCCGACGGGTAGTATAGGGGCCCACCCTTTCCTAACCAGCGTAGGGGGCTGCCCTTTCAACCGTCGAAAAATCCCGTGGTATATAGTAGTGCCAGGTGGTGCCTGGAATAGGGCCCTGCTGCGTATCTCGGGGGGCTTCGTCAGCGGCGGCCCAGACCTCCTAATCGGGACCAGCTCTGCCATGATCTTTCGCGGAAACTGGTACACGGAGGACCCCAACCCCAAATCAATCACTCATACTACTTCACGCACACTAACACAGAACAAGTACAAACAGAAACAAAATACACACCATCCCCAAAACTTAAGCAATGGAAGAAGAAAAAATGGACTACGATTTGAACGTGCCACAAAACCCGGAGCACCCTAGCTCCAAAAAAGTAACAGAGGAAGGCTCCGAAATAAATTTGGAGAAAGAGGAACTGCTTCTCGGGTCATCCGGCAGCGAATCCGAGGGGGAGACTAGCGTCTCCCCCATGGATAAAGCAGCTAGGGAGGCCCGTCGCAAAGAGAAGCCAAAAGAAAATAAGAGAAAGACCAGAACGCTTAAGAGGCGTGAAGAGAGGGCAAAACGGAGGGAACTGCGGGAAGGCCAGGGTCCATCGGCCCAGGCAAGCCAGGCAGAACACTCCTCCCAGGAAGCGGCTGACAAGGGTTCTAGGGAAGCAAGTCCAGGCGACTCTCCAAAGAGTGGCCAGGGCCAGCAACCTAGGGGCCCATGTAAGCTGCAGAGACAGCCCTCGAGAAAAATAAGAGGTCCGGAGGCGAGGAGAGCAAAAGGGGCTGCTGCACGCAAACCCATAGAGCTCATCACGCACTCCATGGGACGAGTCAGGGTAACGGAAGGCCAACCAGGTCCTTCAGGTACCCGACCGACCATTAAGAGACCGAGGAGTGATGACACTCCCCCAGAGGCAGTGAAAAAAAGGCCAAAAAGCTTACCGAAGCAAGCAGGGAAGGCCAAGGCTTCTCATCCGTTGAGAAAAACCACGGCTAAGTCCCAGCGAGCAACGGAGCCGAAGCCGCCTAATAGGGACAACCAGGTTGTAATCAGGTCTGACCGACCAGATGGCCAGGTTCTCCCAAAGGAAGCTGAGGCAATTAGAGCGAACATAGTTGCCGAGATGTTCAGTACCATGGCAGGCCCCGAAGGGGGTCCCCAGGGGCCAGAACTCCGGTTTAGGAACTCAGGACTAGTGGAACCAGGCTGGTTCTTAGTCACTGCCCAGGACGACACCTCAGCAAGATGGCTGGAGGGCTGGACACCTCTCAGTGCCGAGGGAGTCACCTTTGCCCCAACAAGGGCATCGGAGGCACCATGGCCAGAGAAGGTGGGTTTCTGGCTCAGAAGCCAAGAGGCGCTTGACCTGGAAAAGCTGAGGCAGATGCTTTCCATGCAGAACCGCTCACTAAGAGTGTAGCAATGGAGGCATGTTCAGAAGACAGGAGGACCAGGAGGGTGGTTCTTGACCTTCATGGTCAGCGAAGATACTGTCCGAACTCTGGAGGAGTCTGGGTGGCAGCTCTACTACCAGTTGGTTACTCTCGCAGTGCGAAGGGTGCCGACGTGGAGTGGAGCAGTCCGCCAGGACCCTTCTGAGGCCGGCGTGTCAAAGCAGGCCAAGAAGGACAACTGAAAGGACCACAGCCCCCGCACCATTAACTCCCCATAATGGATTTACTGCGGGTAAGTCAGATCAATCTTCAGCACAGTAGGGGCGCTACGGCAGAGCTGATGAGCGCCCTAACTGGCAGGAGAGAAATAGTCCTCATTCAAGAACCGTATGTTTACAGGAACAAGGTCAGGGGACTGAGGATGGCCAACTACGATGTAGTGGTTGGCGAGGAAGTAAACGATCGACCTAGGACCTGTATCCTGGTGTCCAGGGATCTCAGCATGGTACCACTACCGCAGCTGGGAACCAAGGACCTCACTGCAGCGGTTCTGGAGTATCAGGTAGGTGGTAGAAACCATAAGGTAGTAGTAGGAAGCACATATTTTCCCTCGGATGACGCGCGTATACCTACGGAGGAATTCGAACGCTTAATATCGTTTACGAGAGATAAAGGTCTTCCGGTAATTGTCGGATGTGACGCCAATGCACATCATTCGGTGTGGGGGAGCTCAGACATTAACCCTCGGGGCGAAACCCTACTAGAATATTTGGTGTCCACGGATCTTGAGATAATGAACAAAGGTAGAGAGCCCACTTTTGTCAATAGCATCCGAAAGGAGGTAATTGACATTACAGTGGCCTCTAGGTGTTTTTCAATCAATATTGAAAACTGGAAAGTGACGTCGGATATCGTGACATCTGATCATCGTATGATCAGAATGGAAATGAATTTCGACAAGCCTCTGGTAATTCCCTACCGGAACCCCAGGGCAACAGACTGGGAAAGCTATCGTTCCAGTCTCGTTCGCCAAGGAGGCCAACCAGAGGAAGGTATATGCACAAAAGAACAATTAAGTAAAGACGTAGAGCAACTGGCAAGTAAAATTGTCTCAGCTTATGAGGAGGCTTGTCCCCTCAGGGAGGCTCGAGTTCGTAGGGTACCATGGTGGACCGGCACTCTAGCCGATCTGCGCAAGGAATCCAGGCGAATCTTTAATCGAGCTATCAGAGAAGGGACACACTCCTCATGGGACACTTTTAAAATGGCCAGGAATAGGTTTAAAAATGAGTTAAGGCGCAGCAAAAGATCTATCTGGCAGAAATACTGTGCAGAGTTAAACTCAGTATCAGTCTCTGCTAGACTGATGAAAATCTTAAGCCGCCAAACTAGTCAAACAGTAGGAGCGCTAAAAAAGGCCGATGGGATGTGGACAACATCCAGAGAGGAGTCGTTACAACACCTTCTGGAAGTCCACTTTCCAGGAGACGGCGCCATCCAGTTAGCACCCATAGCGGAACAGGAACCAGTTCCTATAGAGAACTGGCAGTTCGCTGAGGGAATTATAACGGAAGGTGCAGTCACATGGGCAGTACAGGAGTTTGATCCCTTTAAGTCGCCGGGGCCACATGGGATCTTCGTGGCATTGCTTCAGAAAGGCCTGTATGTCCTTCTTCCACATATAGTAAGGGTATATAGGGCCAGCGTAGCAATGGGATGGGTTCCAGAACAGTGGAAGGCAGCCAGAGTGGTCTTTATTCCCAAGACGGGAAGGGAGGACTACACAACTGCCAAATCATTTAGGCCTATTAGTCTTACATCGTTTCTTTTAAAGACCTTGGAAAGGATTATTGATAGGCATCTAACGGAAAGGGTAATAAGAACACACCCATTCTACAGGAATCAGCACGCATACAGACGTGGAAGATCGCCCGAAACTGCACTCCACGCTGTCGTGCACAAGGTCGAAAGGGCACTACACTATAAGGATGTGGCCCTTGCAGTACTTTTTGACATTGAAGGCGCATTTGACAAGGCAAGAACGGCTACAATAAGTCAAGCCTTACAGGCCAGGGAAACCCCTCCCGTTCTGGTCAGTTGGGTGAGAACAGCACTGGAGCAAAGAACCGTGACGGCAAACCTAGGGGACTGTTCAGTGAGGGCCAGGGTGACGGGAGGTTTCCCGCAAGGTAGTTGCCTCTCACCTCACCTGTGGTGTCTTATAATGGACGGTCTACTGGGATGCCTAACGGAAGAGGGCTTCTATGCACAAGCATACGCAGACGATGGACTGGTACTTGTTACTGGCAGGTTCCTAAACGTCGTTTGCGATAGAATGCAGGTAGCTTGCATGATTATTGAAAGATGGTGTGAAGAGAAAGGTCTGTCGGTAAACCCACTAAAGACTGAGATCATTCTCTTCACAAAAAGACGAAAACTTCAGGGTCTGAGGATACCCATTATGTACGGAAGACCACTTGCATTGGTGCAAGAGGTCAAGTACCTGGGGGTAATCCTCGACAGCAAATTAAGTTGGAGGTCGCATGTCGACAGGACGGTCAAGAAGTCGACAACGACCTTATGGCAGTTGCGCAGAGTTATAGGCAGGAACTGGGGGATAAACCCCAAGATTCTGCACTGGCTCTACACATTGGTAGTAAGGCCAAGAGTTCAGTACGGCTCAGTGGTCTGGTGGCCTAGTGTAGAGCGCCCCAGTATTTCCGTAAGATTGGCAAAGGTCCAACGACTAGCCTGTCTCGGAATTACAGGGGCAATGAGGACAACCCCAACAGCCGCACTGGAGATAATACTGGGACTCCCGGGCCTCGACACTTGGATAAAGAGAGAGGCCATGGCTACCCACCTCAGAATGCGGGATACGGGGCTATGGAATGACCAGGGAGTTCGCACGGGCCATGCTAGGATCGCCGACATGGCTGCTAGAGAAATACCTCTATCAGCCTACAGGGTAACCGAAGCAGAGGACCGGCTAAGGTTAGAAAAAGGTTTCTCTCTCACTATCCCAACAAGGGAACAGTGGGAGCAAAAAAGGGTTAAGCTCCAGTCGAATGCCTTGATATGCTACACGGATGGTTGTTACGGTATTAAAAGAACTTTACGACACCCGCCCAAGGTGAGCATCGCACCACGGAATCAGTCCTGAAAAACTGGCACTGAGATCGGCTAAAAATAGGCTAAAGGCCACGGCTGGAACGCTCAGGGAGTCGGGCGTGAGTCACACGATACGTTCTGGGCAAGCGTGTTGCGGCATATATATATATATAGGGTATGTCAAAATTATGAGGGCGCCACCAAGCCTGTCTTAACCCGACTAACCGGGCCTGGACGGTTAGACGGGAGCGAAGCACGCAAAATACTCCGTCGATAGGATTACTCAAGAGTTGCAAGGTCAAATAACAATTTCGGGATTGCCTTATGCAAAGATTGTAATTAGGTGCCGATCCGACCGCGACTACGCAGCTGTCTCACCCACCTGTACGCTCAAAGCTCCCTCGTCCCGTCGCACAATAATCATTACACTGAAGGGGGGGGGCGCTTATCTGAAACAGAACATGCACAAGTCGAAACAAAACAATAGTTCCCTTAACTAACAAATCATATATTGAATCACGGGTTACAATGGGGCAGCGGAGTGCGTCGCCCTATATCTATAAATAGATTATATCTAAGAAAACACCAGCTGGCGCGCGCTCTAAACCTAGCGACAGATGTTCAGAATAAACAAGGTAGCACTAGGCGCAAGCTCGTGCAAAGATACAACCTAAAGTTCGGAATGAATGCGCAACATGTGGGCGCGAAGCCTTATACAACGTACAGTAATGAACAAAGTAGCACTTGTAACATAGATAGTCTGTAATTTGGAAATGAACGCACAGCATGCGGGCGCGACGCCTTATGCAGCAAACAGTAAGGCAAGCCCTTGTAAAATAAACAGTCTGTAATTTGGAATGAACGCACAAATATGACGACAGTGCCTGTAGGCACAAGAGACGTGACGGGCTCGCTCGCGGCGTCCCAAAACAGCTCGTACGCGGGGCTTAATGCTCTCCGCGGGACAGGTACACTCGCGTTCACAGCGGTAATCAGTTCAAAGACACATACCTTAATACGTAGGCGGTTGGGGAGCCTGGTACAGTTGAGTTGCGACAGGCTGCAGTCTTAGGTGGCAGGTACATTCGATGTTCGACGGCTATAGTGATGAGTGGGCATCCGCCATACTGGCGACCTGAGACGCGTCAGGACGCGTACAACTGGACGACGAAAAATGGGCCACTTTCGTTCTGCGGGACAGATCCTCGAATGTCGAGATGAAGGGGCACGATCCCTTACTTACGGGAGCAGGAACTGGGCTCAGGATGCACCCACGCTACGCCGAAAACAATTCGGAACTCACACACAACCACCACACGAACGCTCTCTGCAACGGGCTGCGATCAACTGCCACTTAAGGCGAAACCGTTTGTCACATACTTGCTGAAGCAGCACTCGACGGGAAAAAGACTGACGCCCCCGCCAAGGGCGGGAGCGCCGCACGAACGCACACACTATCCGACCTCTTATTCGATCGACGGCTCTCGGCTGAATGCCCGCAAAAAGCGTTAGGACGCTTGAAGTGGCGTGAGCCAAACGGCGTTGCCACGTGACTCTCGACAGCCAATCGTGAGGCGATAAGATGAAACAAATTAGTGCCGGCGACAATGGTAGCACGCCGCAACGGCGTGTTTTCTAGAAGATTCGGAATTCTTGCGAGCGATAACGCTCGGCTGCCAAAGCGCCATCAGAGGGGCGCTCCAACCGACGAGCAATACTGCGTTTGGGGCCAAATATGTGCAAAATCATGATTCTGGAATTAGGCGATGGAGCCAAATAAGTAACTAAAAGGGTTTAGCATACGGGCACGCTGCCCTAAAGCCTAGGTGGCTATTTAAAATACTAAAATGACCTGAATCAAATGTGCGGAAGATGGGATTGTACTTGTGCGCAAAGATTGAAAATGGTTTTAACATAGCAACAAGTTGCCCTAAAGGCGTGAAATGCAATTAAGCATCTACAACAGCAAAATGACTTAACATGGTTCTCGAGTAGCGGAAAGGCAATCCTCTGGAGCAGGAATTTATATGGAAGGCCGGGGGGTGCAAGAAAGTTATGCTTTAGGAAGATTCACCACGGTATTCCAAGCAGAAGTTTATGCCATCTTATCGGTGGCAACAAGGAACGAGGTCAGGATATCCCCAGAGCAAAAAATTGATATTTGCTCTGATAGCCAAGCCGCACTAAAAGCAATCTTCTCGGCCAGGACAAGATCAGCTGTTGTCCAGGAATGTGGAGATGCTTTAGCCGAATTGGCAAGGGAAAAGGACGTCGAGCTCATCTGGGTCCCGGGACACACGGGGGTCCAAGGCAACGAGAAGGCGGACGAACTAGCCAAACTCGGAGCCGGGGAAACTTGGTTTGGACCGGAACCTTTTTTGGGTATAACAAGGCAGCAGGTCTCAGCAGCCCTAACCGGGTGGGCCTACAAGACCAGCGAGGAAAAGTGGAAAGGATGCAGGGGCTGTCGTCAGGCAAAGTACCACATAGCGGGATTTGATTCAAAGAAATCGGTCTGGCTAATGGGGAGGAGCCAAAGAACCACAAATCTTTTGATAGGGATCTTGACAGGCCACTGTAAACTAAAGAGACACCTAACACTGATAGGAGTAGAAGAAGATCCCATCTGCCCAAGATGTGGGAGGGACGAGGAAACGTCCTTTCACTAATTGGGAGAATGTGAAGCGTACCAGCGACTGAGGTATAGAACCTTTGGAGCACCTACGCTTCGAATGGAAGAGTTGAACTCCCTATTGTGGGCCGAAATTCTGATCTTCATTAGAAAATCATGAAGGTTTAAGCAGGGAGAAGAGCCCATCGAAGAGGATGATAATGAAGGCGGTTGAGGGGATGGCATGGGGTTGGCAAAAAGGGCCTATGGTGGCCTACTTGCTAGACTTCGGTCTCCCCACAACTACTACTACTACTACTACCCAGCATTCTCTGGCTTAATGTGCCTTGCACCTTGTGAAGTCGAGCAAAAACCCGCTCGATGGCCATTCTCTTTGGTGACTCGTGTTGTTTGAGTATCTTGAGAACGAGGTTACTTAGGCAGATGTGGCCGTTTCGCTGTTTGTGCATAAATATTCACTAACGTTTCGCAAGACCTTGCAGCTTGCATCATCAGAGTGAAAGTCACACTAAGAACCGAAGGTCGGTGTGAAGCTATTTATAGTCCTCTGTGCCAGGCGCGCGGAGTGGCGTAACGCTGGTTGGTCATCCGAGTGCAACGTAATCCGCGGGGCGTGGCCGTATGATGCACAGTGGTTGTAATGCTTTAGATCGTGTATCACAGGGGTCCACGTTTTACTAAGCTTAAAGCCATCTTCCCTGTTGATATTATTTGGGTGTTTTTCTATTTCTATGGCTTCACGTGTCACTGCGAGTAAGTATCCTCGTTCTCAAGATACTCAAACAACACGAGCCACCAAAGAGCATGGCCATCGCGAGGGTTTTTGCTCGACTTCACAAGGTGCAAGGCACATTAAGCCAGAGAATGCTGGGTGTTCATCTACAAATACTACGCGGTCTAAGCCGAAATTCTATGCTAAGGAGAATAATTCGAGTAACCGCGAAAGCCTCAAACAGTACACTTTAGCATCTGTTATTCCTCGCTGTGATAATGTTTTATGCGTAGGTGACTTTAATATTGATTTCAACACAAATAATAGCAACTGTTTGAAATTTTTAGATCTACTAGAAACGTACGACTTAAGGCAAATTATCACAGAACCGACTAGGGTTACTGAATTTTCATCCACTCTTAAACTCTTATTGATCCTCTTTTTACCTTCTTTAGTCGCGGCATCAATTGCTAAGATTATTAGCCGCATCCCTGTAAGTCGTATTTAGGCACTGCTTAGAACTAAATAATCCGGTCCGCTGGAGAAAGCTTATCAACTTCTTACTCTCAATCCCTTTAAAATCATCAATTGATTCCACCAGAGGTCTATATCTTCCACATCGTCTCAAAATGTGATCTACTGTTAATGGCTCCTGACAGGTATTACAAACTGGTTGGTTTTCCCTTGACAAAATATATTTATAGTTAAACATGTATGTCCTGTTCTGACTCTTGTTAATACTACTTGCTCTGCTCTTGATATATTCTTTGGATGTGTAATACCATCGATAGCATCTACGTTCGCTTGAAGGTGAACCGGGAAGTTGTGCAAGTGAGTTCCTAATTGTGTTTATCGCTGTTCAAAATTAAAAAGACTACCAAGCAGGAAAACCTGTGAGTACACCTATTTATTTAGTAATCACGCGGACTCTGCAGCCGTCGCACAACCAGTCAGGTATAACCGCGGCTCGTAGGCAATGCTAATCGAGCATGCTGCAGCAAGGCCAGGCCTATCAAACGACCACCAGTGCGAATGATAACGTAAATACAACAATAAAACAACCAACAAATTCTATAGAACCTAGCCAGGCGGAAATAGAAACGAACAATGAGGGAAAAAATACGGATGAACAAGAAATTGAGACACGAGCACATCAAATTGCCCGAAAGATGCACGAAGATTTTATTCAAAACTTTATGAATAATCAAGAGTGGAAAACCAAAACAAGTCGAAAAAGTAAAAGAAATTCTCCGGAAATTAATCCCAGAAACGTTAAACAAAAACTTATCACAGACTTTAAAAAGCCAGTGATAAATCCTAAAAACAGATTCTAAATCCTGGAGGATGCTCCAGAGAATACTGAAGAATTAATCACCACAAAAACGACACCTGAAGATAAAGACAATGTTAAAACACCTACGATATTTATCGAAGATGTAGTAATAATTAAAGAACTAACAGAGATGTTAAATAGGAATGGAGAAATACAAGACAAGTTCACTATAAAAATAATAGCTAAAAATAATATCAAACTGATGACTAAAGATATTGCAACATACCGAGCTGCAATAAAAGAACTGAAACTCCATGATGTCAAACACCATACTTACCAGTTACGCCGAGAACGCAGTTTTCGGGTAGTAATCAAAAACCTACACGAAACAACTAGCATTCCCAGCATGACCCAAGAAATAAACAAATTTGGACACAAAGTCAGACAAATTATTAATGTTATAAGCAGAAAAACGAAAATCCCGTTATCTATGTTCTTCCTAAATTTAGAACCTCAAGACAACAACAAATATATATATGATATGAAATATCTGCAATATTGCAAAATTGCTGTTGAACCTCTTAGACAAACGAGGGTAATTCTCCAATGTGCCAACTGCTTTAGATTGGGACACACTAAGAAATATTGTGCTCACAATCAAAGGTGCATAAAATGTGGCAAATGCCACAGTAGTACACAATGCAAAATTACCAAAAAAGAAGACATAATATGCGCATTTTGCAAAGGCAATCATCCAGTCAACTACAAGGGCTGCGATGTTTACAAAAAAATTCAACAAAACAAATTCCCGGCACTACGACCTAAAATACCGAGCCAAAACTCAATTCCAACCAACTCTAGAAAAGTTACTGAAGGACTTTCCTTCTCGTCAGCCCTTAAAGGTGAAGGCACATCTAACAGACTACCACCCGTCGATATTAACGTCACACAACCCAATGATAGACTAGACAAGCTTGAAAAACTAATTGAGAAAATGGGTGAGAGGATGGACACTATGATGTCCATAATAACCAAGCTCCTCAACAAACTGTAAATGGATATAAACCTGAAACTAGCAATATGGAACGCTAATGGCCTGGTAAACCACGGGCCAGAAGTATCAGCATTCTTAAGAATACATAACATTGACTTAATGTTAGTTTCAGAAACACACTACACCAACCGCAGTTACCTTCATATCCATGGATATACTATACCGGGTGCTGACTTGCGCGACGCACCATAGGAATTTGCATAGTAAATTATTTATGTTCAATTATTTGCTCACCTAATTATTTTAGAGCTAAAGTGTAAATATATTTTTTGTAGAGAAAAAAATACTGCATCCATTCATACTGTTGCTAACACTTTTTTATTTTCCGGAGTCGAAGGAATGCAAAAAACAAACTAGCATTTTCACAGAAATCAGTGATGCCATGGAATTATTGAAATAAGCCAATGCCAACGCAAATGCGTGCGGGGCGATCATCCAGTCACTGCCGTCAAAAGATTGAACGTATTTTCGTTTTTCTCATTTTGGTGTAAGTTCTGAACCTCATTATTGCACCTACAATTATTTAATAACTTGCCTGTAGTCTTAAACTTAAAATGAATCAGTCTATTAATGGTTGTACTGTTTGGAATTTGCCGATACGGATATTTTACAATAAACAAGGAGCTTACTTAACGAACGTCCACCATACTCGTAAAACCATTTTTGTTATGGACAAGGTCTAGGTACCTTAGAGACATTAAGCCGAACATAATTAATAATGAATTATTATAAACGTCAAACATCAATGACAAACAAACAAACAGCACATATTGTCGCGCCGCACGCATTTGCTTTGGCATTGGCTTGTTTCAATAATTGCATGGCATCACTGATTTCTGTGAAAATGCTAGTTTGTTTTTTGCATTCCTTAGTTTCCGGAAAATAAAAAAGTGTTAGCAACAGTATGAATGGATGCAGTATTTTTTTCTCTACAAAAAATATATTTACACTTTAACTCTAAAGTAATTAGGGGAGCAAATAATTGAACATAAATAATTTACTATGCAAATTCCTATGGTGCGTCGCGCAAGTCAGCACCCGGTATATGATACTAAACATCCGGACGGTACCGAGCATGGGGGATCAGCCGTTATTATAAGGAATTCAGTCAAACATCACGAAAGTCATAAGTACCAAACGGCGGAAATACAAGCTACAAATATAATTATAAATGATAAATACGGTGAAATAAATATTTCAGCAATTTATTGTCCTCCCAGGCACAGAACTAATGAAGACACATACTCCCGATTCTTTGCTACCTTGGGAAACAGATATTTGGTGGGTGGCGACTACAACGCCAAACACCATAGATGGGGTTCGCGTCGAATAACGCCTAGGGGACGAGAACTCGTAAAATACCTAAACAAAAACAACGCAAATGTTTTATCAACTGGAAAACCCACGTACTGGCCAAGTGACTCAAATAAGATCCCAGATGTTATTGACTTTTGCGTCATCAAAGGATTATCACTTAACAGATTGCTAATAGAGGAAAACTATGACCTTTCATCTGATCATTCTCCCCTTCTAGTACAACTAAAATCAAATAAAATCTCGAAGCAGAAACCAGTTACTCTGTTCAATAAGAGAACTAGCTGGGACCTGTTTAATAACCTCCTGGAAGAAAGGATAAATACTAGTATTTCACTTAAATTCGCAGATGAAATAGATACAACCGTAGAACACCTTATAAAAAACATACAATATCCATCTTGGGAAGCCACACCTACAATTACTGACAATTCAAAAACCCAAGACTGTTCCAACTCAGTGAAAGAAGCTATCCTCAAGAAGAGGCGGTTAAGGAAGATCTGGATGGTAACTAGGTCCCCACAAGATAAGACCAGAGGTAATGAAGCAGTACGAAACCTTAAGGAAATACTCCACAATGAAAAAAACCTAGAGATCCAGAATTACCTAGAACGCCTAACACCAAAAGAGACCACTGAATACTCTCTCTGGAGAGCTACCGCCAAAATTAGAAAAAAACCAAGATAACGTCCCCCCCATTAGGAAAAATGATGGAATGTGGGCAAGAACCGACAAAGAGAAAGCCAATACTTTCGCCGAACACCTGGAAAAAGTTTTTCAACCCTTCCCATCAGAAATTTCAGAGGAAGAAGAAAGAGAAATCACTTCTGTCTTAGACCATCAATACCAAATGTTTCCCCCCATTAAAGTTATTAAACTCAGTGAAGTCAGGAATATGATCAGAAGCAACCTTAAGTCGAAGAAGGCACCCGGATACGATTTAATCACTGCAGCGCTAATTAAACACCTTCCAGAAAAAGTTTTAACTAACATCATGCACATATTCAATGCCGTACTAAGATCCGGGCACTTCCCATCTCAGTGGAAAGTTGCCCAGATTATCCTTATACCAAAGCCTGGAAAAACTGCTGAAGATGTGTCATCTTACAGACCAATCAGCTTATTGCCAGTGTTCTCTAAGCTCTTTGAAAAATTATTCTTAAAAAGACTGAAACCTCACCTCAAAAATCTAATACCTGAGCATCAGTTTGGCTTTCGTCAAGAGCACGCAACGATCGAGCAGGTGCATCGAGTAGTAGAGCAAATCAATATTACCTTTGAAAGTAAAAAATATTGTTCAGCCGCTTTTTTGGATATCACTCAAGCGTTTGACAAGGTTTGGCACCAAGGACTAAGCAAACTAAAAATTCAACTACCTGCCCCATTCTACCAAGTACTCCAATCGTACTTGACAGACAGATATTTTATGGTTAAACATCAAGATGAAGTATCTAAGTTATACACCATATTATCCGGAGTTCCACAGGGAAGTGTTCTTGGACCGGTTTTGTATCTTTTATACACTGCAGATATACCTGAAACAGTTTGCGGAAAGTTCGTTCCCCACATTTCTTTCCCCACATTTCGTACCCCACATTTCGTTCCCGGGAAATTTCGTCTCCCCACATCTCGTACCCGGAAACTTCGTTCCCGAGCGAGCTCAATTTGTTTCCTAGATTACCAGGTGTTGAAAAACGAGTGCAGCGATCTGAATGCAGTTAGACAAATGAAAGATATTTTAATTTATTTATTTATTATAATAAACTTATAAGAACAGTATGTCCTCGGATTGAGTTTACAAGAGGGAACTAAATTTTATTTTTATTTTTACATAAAAATGTTATAGGAATTAAAATTCCTGCTTGGTCTTTAGAGAATTTTAAGAAAATTTTCAGTTTTTCAAAAACAAGTCGGCCTTGACAGTTAAGCAAAAACTATTTTTTTTTCAGGTAAACTACCCTTTTTGTTCATGATATGGCAAAATATTACTAAGAAAAATTGTTCAGAATGAGAAATCATGGCCGTATACAAGATATAATTAAGATACTTAGTTTAAACCGTCATTTTTAATAAATAAAATTTATTTTGTTTTTATAAGTTTATTATAATAAATAAATTAATTAAAATATCTTTCATTATCTAACTGTATTCCGATCGCTGCACTCGTTTTTTAACACCCTGTAATATAGGAGACAAATTGAGCTCGCGAACGAAGTTTCCGGGTACGAGATGTGGGGAGACGAAATTTCCCGGGAAATGTGGGGTACTAAATGTGGGGAACGAACTTTCCGTATCCCACCTGAAACACCGCATACATTTACGGCTACTTTTGCAGACGACACGGCTATCCTGGGAACTAGTGAGATTCCTAGATTCGCATCTGACAAGCTTCAGGATGCACTTAATAATATCCAAACATGGCTTAAAAAATGGAGAATCAAGGCCAACGAGACAAAATCCCAACATATTACATTTACCCTCCGAAGAGAGAACTGTCCAAGTGTCATCCATAATGGAGCACAGCTCCCGCATACCAATACGGCCAAATACCTCGGAATGCATTTGGATAGAAGATTGAACTGGAAAGAACATATTTAAAAAAAAAGAAAACAACTTAGCCTGAAGTTCTCCAAATTATATTGGTTGATAGGGCGGAAATCCAAATTATCACTGAACAATAAGCTACTAGTTTATAAATCCGTGTGGTGTTATGGTGTACAATTGTGGGGAACCGCGAGTGCATCGAATATCATAAGACTTCAACAGTTTCAATCTAAAATCCTGAGAACTATCACTGATGCCCCATGATTTATCAGCAACGAGACCCTACACAAAGACCTGAACTTCTCCTATGTGCTCGATGAAGCTAAGTGTGCCAGTGCTAAATATATCTCGCGGCTCGAACATTGTAGCAGTACATATCTTAGCTTCTACAATGATACCGTTCGGTATTACTTAAACTTAATAGATAGGCAACTTAAAGTGCTCATGGTTAAATTATTAAAAACAATAAATAACAAAATTTGCTACTTCTTTTTTCGTTGAAAAAGCAAAAGGACGCTTCTCTGTGTAGAAGCAAAGCAAATTAAAAGTCCTAGCTTAAAAAGGATACACGCAGACAATAGTAAGGCTTTATTTACTCAATCCAGCATATTATTAAAACATAATAACAGAGAAGCTGCGTGGCGCAGATGGGTTAGCGCCAGGCTTGCATTAAGCAAGTCCTCGGTTCGAATCCCGCTGGGGTCGGAATTTTTCCGTATCCTTGGTGATTAGAATCGGGCTCAGTGAGACCATTCACAGTTGGGCACCAAGTTAACTGTGCTCTACTCAGAACCACAGACCTAAGAGATAGAGTAACAAGGTCAACATAACACATACACACACACTTCATACAATGGTTGCTGCGCAAGCACCAAAGGCGCGATTCAACTCTGTATCCCGAATCCGGGGCAAGTTGATCATTGTACCGCCAGATGCCAGCGCATATAGCACCAGCCTCGACACCGCAAGGTAAATGAGGTCACTGATAATACAATACAATACAAAAAAAAAATAATTTTTCAGGCAGATAGGATAAATCACACTAACATTTTCTTTCTGAAAAGGGCAGTTGTTACTTAACTGGTAGGTAACTAACAAGCTAATACATACAAATCATAATAGAGGGTTTTCCTTTATTCAGCTCTTAGAGACTCCTCGATAGCTACCAGCTCTTAGGCTTTTTCACTAGTTCGCATCTCCTGGTTGATTATATCTTCACCATGGAAGAGGGTATTGATGTGCTCCAAGTTGATAAGGAGAGAAAGGAGAACATAGTTAGAAACTGCTAACAAGTTAGGAAATCACTCACCAGTCAAAGACCATTTCTTTGGTTAGATGAGGGGTTCTTCTCTGTTGATATTGGAAGATGGAGAGGTCCGAATTCAATGGTTTTCTGCATTAACCGTATGTTAATCCTGAAAGAATTAGATATTGTTAATTAGAATTAGACCAACGTCATTGCTTGAATATAGTTAAATAAGGGCATAAGCCTTAATGATAATCGATAACAGATTAGTTTCAAAGTAAAAGAATTGTTACTTACCTAGTGTTGATCCTGAATGGGACTTGAATTGGTTTGCAGCTGTCAAGTTAGTATTTCAATCACTTGTCAAATAACAAGCTTTTGATCATACGGGATTTTTCTTATACTCCCTGGAATGATATCAGCTAAACTAAACACCGATCATTAATTGTGATTAAGGAATTCGAATGAGAAATACGAGGGTATAGAGAGCTCTTTATATTTTCATCTTACTACTCAGAGGTTATTAGTTAAATATGTATAAGAAATCTCCTGGATACGTATAGATTAATTAATGTAGACGTTTAATTAGAACAAATTCTAACTTGTCAGGGTAAATTAGGATTAGTAAGGAATTGCATAACATTTGTCAAAATTAAAAAGGCATAAACCTTAACAAATAACATATAATCAGTGAATTGTAAGAAAGAATACCCAATTATTGTAAACATCTTAAAATTAACACTTTATAATAAAGTTATGGCGCCCATTTCTGTTGATTAATGAACTATTAACTTTATGTGAAAGTGAAGCGAACTAAACAGCCCACATTGGTTAAACCCTAATAAAAACCGTACATTGAGCTAGTCGGAGACGTGTGAGCCATCCAAGGTAAGTTATAAAAAAGGGGTTACACATAAGTTGCGCCCAACGTGGGGCCTCGAGTAAAAGGGACCATTAAAATAAAAAGTTAACGCTTGACTGTTCATAAAGAGTATAGTTCTTGGGCTTAACAATTATCGTTAGGCTACATTATATTCAAACATACAGTTCATTGATTGCATTGTAATTACATCAGTATGATAAAAGTAAATTACTTAACCTCAGATGAATTAGACTGGGAGTTAGTTACTAGAAATATCAATCCTGAAAATAGGAATGTAGAGGAAAAAAGAAAATTATTTAGAACGCAGTTAAATATAGAGAAGTGTGATTTATCTAAAAGTTTTACATATTTACCAGTTGCTTTAGATATTCCTCAAGAAATAGATTTTTGTGAAAATAGATTGAAATATCTTAGACCATTAGTTCAGAATTTTGAAGATAAACCTTTGTCCACCACTTATGATAGATTGACTACCAAACTACAACATTTATACCGGAGGTTAGAATACATTGCTACTTCATTAGATGATCAATTTAAAACTAAATGGACTCACCTTAAGGACCAATGGTTAGAATTATCAGTAACAATTTCAGAGGTAGCGGAGGATAAGACTATGCACTTTAATGATTTAATGGCAGTGTTAGATCAGTCAGAACAACCTAATCAAAGTAATATTAAAATAGAACAGCCGGTAGGAAATACAGATTCGTTAGTTAACATTAATTACGAAGTACCAATAGAAACAATAAGTCAACACTCTCATAGTTCACCTCAAATTAATAGTCGAAAGGTAGAATTTGATATATCAGAACCAATAAATCAATAAACAGAAAGAATGAAAAATTTAAATATAGCACAAGCTCCATCATACAATCATCAAACCGGATTTGTGATGAATTCAGTTAGTGTATCCAAGTGGAATATAAAGTTTTCAGGTAATACTGCTAGTCAGGGTGTTAATTCATTCTTAGAACGAGTAGAAGAACTGAGAGTAGCTAGAAACTTGTCATATGAACAACTGTTCTTAGAAGCAATAGATTTATTTGAAGATCAAGCACTAATTTGGTTTAGGTCAGTTAGAAGTAAGATAAGAAGTTGGAAAGAAATAGTAGAATTACTGAAAAGACACTATTTACCTAGTGATTACGATGAAGTATTATGGGATGAAATTCGATCTCGTGTACAAGGTGTAGATGAACGTCCTCACATCTTCATAGCAGTTATGATAAATCTGTTCAATAGACTAAATTCAGTTCCTGACGAAGACATACAGTTAAGATACATTAGAAAAAACTTGCAACCATATTATAGTAGTCATCTTACGTTAACTCAAATCATTAGCATAAATTCACTCATTGATTACTGTCGAGATTTGGAAGAGACGAAAGAAAGAAATAAAAAGTTCAGACCAAACTTCTCTTTGGTTAAAGCACCTTTGGAACCCGACTTAGCTTATAGGGCCAAGTTGTCAAATAAGTTAACCAATGCTAATAAGAAGGTTTTGTCATCTGGAAAGTTTGTAAGAAATTCTATGAATGTAACTTGTTGGAATTGTAATGAAAAAGATCACACATATCATAAATGCAATAAAGAACGCACCTTCTTCTGCTATGTTTGTGGTAATCCTAATGTTAATTCTAATGATTGTAATAAATGTAACGGTCAATTTCGAAAAAACGAGCAGAGACAAGCGTCGTCCGCAGTCCGCGAAGCTTAAGTCCGACGATTCTAAGGGCTGAAAAGTTAAAATAGAATGAATGGTTGAAGAAAGTTTCACGATTTTGTAAAAATTCTCAAACTAATTATACGTTTTCGCATAATCATAAAGATAACCGTCCTTTTATTAAAATTAAAATTAAAAACATTTCCTTGTTAGCTCTTTTAGATACAGGTGCTAATCAAACAATAATAGGCAGCCAAGGTTTATTCTTGATTAATCAACTTAAATTACCTTTAATTAAACCTGGAATACAAATAAATTTACAAACGGCTGATGGAAATTACCAATCTATTCTTGGAATAGTAGAATTACCCATAACTATAGAAGGAATAACTAGAGTTGTTAGTTGTTTAGTTTCCAATACTATTTCAGCTTCTCTTACCCTTGGAGTTGATAGTTGTTACTTGTTTAACTTGAATACAGATTTTCAGTCAGGCCAATTTAAAGTTTCTGGCATGAATAGTTTAAACAAAGTTATTTTAGCAAGGGAAGATCTTTCTCAAGAACAAATTCGTAGCTTAGAAGTAGTTATTGATAAATTTCAGGAAATTAGTGGTCCTAAGCTTGGTAGTACAAATATGGTAGTTCATCGCATTGATACCGGTGATGCTAAACCTATTAAGCAAAGATACTATCCAATGTCCCCTGTTATGTTAGAAGCGGTAAGTAAAGAAATTAATGAAATGTTAAAGTTAGATGTAATTCAAAAATCTTTTTCACCATGGAACTCTCCTATTGTCACGGTAAAGAAAAGAAATGGTTCACTGAGATTCTGTTTTGATGGTCGTCAGTTGAATAAGGTTACTAAGAGAGATGCGCATCCTTTACCTTATGTTAATGGTATTCTTGATAGATTACAAGATGCTCGGTTTTTAAGTTTAATCGATCTCCAGAAAGCATTTTGGCAAGTACCACTTTCCTCAGATAGTTGTGAAAAGACTGCTTTTACAGTTCCTGGTAGAGGATTATTTGAATTTAAAGTTCTCCCTTTCGGTCTCAATAACAGTGCTCAAACTTTACAGAGATTAATGGATAATATTTTTGGTCCGGAGTTGAATAATGTATTTGTGTATATGGATGATGTCATAATTATTTCTAAAACATTTACGGAACATTTAAACACGTTAAAACAGGTTTTTAATAGATTGAAGAATGCAGGACTTACTATTAATATAGAAAAATGTGAATTTTGTAGACCTTCATTGACATATCTAGGTTTCTTGATAGATGGAGATGGTTTACGCACAGACCCGTCCAAGGTGGAAGCAATAGTTTCTTTTCCTACTCCAAAAAATTCCACAGAAGTAAAAAGATTTTTAGGAATGGCGAGCTGGTATAGAAGATTCGTTCCAAATTTTTCAACCTTAGCTTCTCCTATGTTAGATTTAATTAAAGGTCATCAAAAAAAGAAATCGATTAAATGGAATGAACATGCAGAGCTTTCTTTCCAAGAGCTTAAGAAATTATTAACTTCTTCTCCCATATTGAGTAGTCCAGATTTTGCTAAAATGTTTATTATACAATGTGATGCTAGTGATGTTGGTGTAGGAGCCGTTTTGTTACAAGGTGAAGGGTTAGAGGAAAAAGTTATTGCCTATGCCAGTAGGTCTTTGACTAGTGCAGAACGGAATTATTCAGTAACTGAAAAGGAGTGTTTAGCATGTTTATTTGGCATAGAAAAATACCGTCCCTATATTGAACTACTCACTTCAAAATTGTTACTGATCACCATGCTCTTTTATGGCTACATAAGTTACAATCCCCTACAGGTAGATTAGCTCTTGGACAGCTAGGATGTCACAATATAGTTTTGAAATAGAACATCGTAAAGGAAAATTCAATGTTGTTCCAGATGCTTTATCCCGAAATCCTATTCCTGTTGTTAATATCAGCATGATGACGTTAGAGGAAACAGATTTCTGTCCGTGGTATAAAAGTATGATTAGTAGAATTAAAGATGATCCAGAGAATTATCCCTTGTGGAGAGTGGAAGATAACATTTTATATAAGTACATTTGCAATAAACATGATATCTTGTCTAATTTAATAGATTGGAAGATAGTTGTTCCTAAAGCTAAAAGGTTAGATATATTACAACAATTTCATGATGAACCTACATCAAGTCACCTAGGATCTTTTAAGACCTTTAGAAAAATAGCGGAAATATATTATTGGCCTAAGATGAAAGCAGATATCGCTAAGTATGTCAGAAAATGGGGGGTGAATGCTGGTATAGGGTCTCGAAAGGAATGCTAATGCCGAATTAGCATTTCTAAACAAATATCGAGAAATGCCTGCCAGAAGTCCTATTCTCACGTTCTCGTCGTACCCCCTGACTGCAGTCGTAATAGACGGTAGCCAACGAGAAAGGACGAAAGGCGATTTCTCGGCGCCTTAAAACTGGGACCTTCGGCTAACAGAGTAAACTCCGACAAAAAATCCTGGTCCTCCAGGTTGGGGGTTAGGGTCGGACTAGTCCTTCGATACTATAAAAAACGTAAAATGACTAAAAACTCAAAGGCTCAGCCTCGGATGCAGGATGGAAAAAACAGAAGACGACTAAGGATGCGGAAAAGGACAATGAATATGGCTACATGGAATGTGCAAGGATTGAACCAATAAACAAAAAGAAGTATTTGATCAACTGGAGAAGTTTCATATTGACATCGGTACACTAACAGAAAACAAACAAAAAGAAAAGGCACCGGAAATGAGGAAATTGAAAATTACATACATTTCTATAGTGGGGTGCCCAAAGAAAAAAGAGCCAAATGTGGTGTATCGATAGTAATACATAAAAAGTGGAAGAAATTTATCAAGACATGGGAAGAGATTAACGAAAGATTAATGCAATTAGAACTTAACATATACGGACATACTATAGTCATTATATCAGTGTATGCTCCCACAAATGACGCAACAGAAGTAGTAAAGAACATGTTTGAAGAAGAACTGACGACCACACTAGAAAAGGTGAAACAAAGAAAAGAAATACTGCTAATGGAGACTTAAACGGAAGGATAGGTTCTAAGATAGGAGATAATGTGGTTGGTAGATACGGGGAAGTTGTATGTAACGATAATGGAGAACGGCTAATAGATATCTGTGAGCAATTTGAACTAAAAATCACGAATGGGCATTTTAAACATAAAGAAATACACAGATATACGTGGATACAACCAACACGGAATTTAAAGTCTATACTCGATTACATCATACAGAGACAAGTATCAGACATTAAAACTCAAGATGTCAGAGTCTATAGAGGGGCAGAGTGCGGGAGTGATCATTTCCTAGTTAAAGCAAAAATGTACTTCAAATATAAGAACAAGCAGAACAAAACAAATGAGGGACTACAGTACTAATACAACAGAGATTCCTATATAGATTAAGACTGAGTAATAAATGCAAATTAATGTAGAACAACCAGCTAAAGACATATACGAACAATTGAAACAAAAATTACATGAGGCAGCAAACGAAGCCATAGAAAAAAAACCAAAATTAAAAGAAAATACGATTACTGGTGAATGAAGAAATACAGGGTAAAATTGAAGAAAAGAAAATAAAGTTTCAAAAGTGGCTAAACACAGGAACCCCACAGGACAGGAGGATATATACAACGTGTAATCGAGAAGTTAAAACACTAGTAAAAAAGGCGAAGACAGATGCATGGAAAGAAAATGTTCAGACATAAATAGCTTAGTAGAAGTACCAGAGCAAAAGAAGCATGGAAAGTAATAAACACTTTAAGACAAAATGTATGTGAACGAACTACAATATCTCCAATAAGTATGGTAAACTGGAAAATCACTTTAAACAATTACTTACAGAGGACCGAATGATATACAAAAAAATAGACTATACCACTCAGAATTCGCCCGCTAGAAGAAACAACAGAAGAAATTACGGTAAAGAAATAGAACATGCGCTCAAAGGGATGAAAAATGGAAAAGCGACAGGCCGGGAGGTATACCAATCGAACCGATTAAAACGCTCCTGTAAGGGGTAAAAGAAGTATTGGCAGTGATTTTTAATAAATGCTTTCTTCAACAAGACGAACTGCCTGAGGAATGGAAACAGGCAACTATTGTACCCATATTTAAAAAGGGAAATAAAGGAGAATGCGGTAATTACAGGAGAATAGCATTACAAAGTTCGATTAGTAGACTGTATGGGAGAACAATAAAAAATAGGTTAGAAAAGGAAGTGGAAAACATAGAAGAGCAGAGTGGATTTAGAGCAGGGCGGTCTTGTATTGATAATATTTCTGTATACAACAACTATTAGAAAAAAGACAAGCATGTGGTGTCGAAACGCATTTAGTATTCGTGGACCTACATAAGGCATACGATAGTGTAACTATTAAAAAAATGTTTGAAGGGTTAGAATCCAAAAACATTAGTATACCACTAATTAATGCAATTAAAAACCTATACAAAAACAACAAAAGTATAGTAAAAATTGGGAACAGGCCTCAAGGAGATCTCCATAAATAAAGGATTAAAACAGGGTTGCTGCTTATCACCGACGTTGTTTAACATATATACAGCAGAAGGCTTTGAATAACTGGAGACGAAAATGCGGACAGATGGGCGTAAAGATAAGAGATTCGGTTCTATATACATTGATTGCTATTTGCGGATGACCAGTTAGTGGTTGCAGAGGACGAGGATGACGCTGGCTATATGAGTAGGAAACTCAAAGAAGAATACAATAAGTGGGATTAGAAATGAACGTAGAAAAAACTAAATATGTAGTAGTTGAAGGAAAAGTAAAGATTTACAATTAGAAAATGGGACAATTGGTGCCTGCGAAGAATTCAAGTATTTAGGCGTAACGATAACAAAAGAAGGCTCAAGCAGTAAAGATATACACAAAAAAATCAATCAAGGAAAAAGAGCCATAGGAATGTTAAACTCAATTTTATGGAGCGACAGGTTAACCAAAAAAACAAAATCCTCAATATATAATGTAGTAATCAAAAGTATAGCTACGTATGGATCTGAAACCTGGGAACTTACAAAAAAACATAGAAACAGACTAATGACGCTGCAAATGGACTTCCTCAGAATAAGCTGTAGGATATCGAAGTTACAACACATTACAAACGAAGAAATAAGAAATAGGATGAATGTACAAAAGACAATTATCGATACCATTGAACAAAAACGGCTCATTTGGTACGCACATGTAAGAAGAATGCCGGATGAAAGATGGCCAAAGAAGATGGATGAATGGACGCCACCGCAAAGAAGAAGGAGAGGTAGACCTCGAATAACTTGGAAGAAAGGAGTAAGAGAAGCCATAGAAGCCAGAGAATTAAGAGACGAAGACATCGAAAATAGAGATGTATGGCGGAGAGGAACCGAGAGACGTCGACAGATGTAAAAAGCTCGGATATATATATGTCAGAAAATGTGATATATGTCAAGCTAGTAAGTCATCTTCTCAACTTCGTCCCGGGTTAATGGGAAATCAAAAGAAAATTAAATATCCGTTCCAGCTGATTTCAATAGATCTAATCGGTCCTTTACCAAGATCAACGAAAGGTTACACTTCTATTCTAGTAATAACTGATTGGTTTACTAAGTTTGTGCAAGTACAACCCCTTAGAAAAGCAACTGCCTCTTCTATCGTTAAGTTTCTGGAAAATGATGTCTTTTTAATGTTTGAAGTTCCTCAAATCATCATAACTCTATAATAAAGCAGAACAATTCCCAAGGTCAAACATGTATGCGCGTGGTCTATGTGTAGTTCGATTGTGGGCGTGGTCTTGATATTTTCTAAGAGCCAGTAATATGGAAGGAGAGAACAATTAATGCTCTTGTTAGGGCCTACACACATTTTTTACATTACACAGCAATGTTTGTACTATGTACACATAAATATTAAATCTGCAAATAACCTAAATTCGGAGCTTTGTACAAAAATATGGTTATAAACTTTTTGCAAGTGGACTTTACTACCTCTAGGAAGAACGGTGGTTACAATAATGGCGTCCGTTCTACCAAAAAGAATAAAAGTAATAATTACTGTTGTGTGTTGCAGTGTAAAAATTATTGCACGGACAATGTTCCTATGCACGGTTTTCCGCGCAATAATAAAAATTTGTGCAAAACATGGAAAATACGTCTAAAAATAGGGAAACCCGTGTCGGCCCATATGAAAGTTTGCAGTAAGCATTTTGTGAAGGAATATTTTATATTACCCGGTAAGTAGGTCTTGCCAGTTTGTATTTTCACTGGCTTGAAATAATCATAAATATGCTGCCTTAAAGATACATGTTAATTAAGCAAGTGCCACTTGATGTTAAACATCTTCAGCTTACTCCATTAATTTCATAATTTAGGAGTTTCAATATGATTGTTTACTTGTAGATTATGTCAACAAGCGCAGATGCCTGAAAAATTTGCCCCGTGGAAGTGTCGACAAACCGCCATCATTTAAAACGGTCCAAAGCAAACAGGCGCGTTTGAATAGGCTCCAAGAGAGGAAAACGGAGCAACTCACAAATCGTGTTACTACTGTTACCACAAAACACAGGCCCGTCAAGCACCGGACAACCTGAGATGGAAGCAGCTAATGCTCTGTTAGAGTTGCACAATAGTATGAAGATTGGCAGTAATAAACTGCATGAAGACAAAGCGGAGCAAGTGAACACATTTGTAGATAAGTGGTTGAAGTTTGACATTGCCGATATTATAAATATTGAATATAGGGTAAAATGTTGTACAGGCATAAATAATTTAGCCCTTTTTAACGTAATTGTTGATGTGGTGTCTAAACTATCACCGTCGTCAACAAAGTTCTGCATTAGAAAGCAGGTTTTATTAACTACAATGAAAATTAAATTGGGGCTTACATTTAGATTTTTGTAAAAATTGGAGGTTAACAGGTTAGGTTTTGCATCAGTTTTGACCAAGAACACTATACTAAGAAGATGCAACTTCCTATGACGGCTGTATATAAAAGCGGCCCCTATGCCGGGGATAGCCGTCGCGGCACTGTTGACAGCGTGTAACTACTTCGGTCATTTTCGTTTGTTTTCGCTGCTGTTCGAGAGTTGGAAGCGAGCTAAATTAACCTGAAACCCGGTTAAAAGTCAGTTTACGGTTGTTAATCCAATGGAGTGTATTTCAAGTGTGTTATTAATTGTTAAAACATGGTCCGAATTTCCAGCTACACTCAGTAAATATTAGAGATTGACAGTTCACGAGTTTTGTGAATGAATAAAGCTACACCACGACCGCCTTATTTGTCAACTTTTAGCGGTTCGCTTCGAAACGGGAGTTGCGTCTCCTTAGTATAGTCTTCTTGGTTTTGACACAGACCGATGCAAAACCTAACCTGCTAACATTGAATTTGACATAGACTTACAGTGCCACCAACATATTATTCTGCTGCATAATGTCACATTTTACTGACGTTTGAATAAAAATACATTTCTATCGTGCAAAAAACCTCATGAGCATCACGAACGTTATGGAATTACCAATCACAGACAATAATTGGAGTCGTCGCTTCACTCCTCCAAACAATTGTCTTTCATCGGTAAAATGTCCTTACCGTTCTTAATATTTAATATACTCTATAGGAAGTATAAATTGAATGACAGAAATAATAATGATAAATGGCTACAAAATCGTTGATATTTTAACTTTCTCTTATGGCAAATAGTATTTAAACGTTTTCTAAGTCATGGAATTGCCATGTTTCGTACAATTTTAGGCAACCTCTATATAAAAATGTTTATTGCAAGCAAAATAGTAATTGTTTTATTGAATTAAAAGCGTCACTTTGTTTGACAAGCAATTATTTTAATTATATATTAACTCAAAAATTGCAAGTCAAACAGAGCCACTTTTAATCCAAATAATGCATACTATTTTTTGTGCAACATAGAAAAGTAAAAATTCAAAATTTTAGATTGCTTTTGACGTTACTCATTTAAAAACCATTATGACAAGTGCATCCATAGTTAGACCTTAATTTTAGTTCATAGGACATATAGGCTATTTATGTTACAAGTATGAAGTTAAGGACTTCTTTTGGGTGAACCGCAGTGTACGGTAATGCGAGCGATGTACATAAAGAAGGCCAACCTTAATGAAACATTGGAATTGTATATATATATATTTATTTTTATAATTAATAATAAAATAATAAGTACATTTTATTGTTACTCTTTTCTCACTTGGGTGTTATCCTGTAATAAAATAATTTTTAGGTAATTTAATACCAGTAGAATTGTTCTGCAAATTGAGAAATAAGATTGAGATGACAAATTGCAATAAAATTGGGAATTAATTAAATTGCTCAATTTATTTAAAGTAGTGATATTTAATAGAACATTATTTTTAATATTAAGAACTAAAGTAAATACTTACAATTAAGAAAGGTTTTTGAATATGTACTTTGTAAATGCGATTATATTAATTATCGTTATGAGGCGGCAGTATTATAGTACCTTTGAAAGAGGTTTTAGTAAAGTTTTCGAAAATTAATTTGGAAGGATTCCAGAAAATCAGACTGATTTACAGTTATGAATTGAAAAAAAAAATGCAATAATACTAGCAGTCTTTTTTAAATCTCGTGGGTAGAATATGTTCAGGAAATTTATTGACAAATACAAATGTGTGATAACATTAGTTAAGCCAATTAGGTATTTTTTTGTAGAAAAAGTAAGTAATATGATGGACATTTTACTTACCATGTTGATTCACACACCACTTATAAGAACAAGACACCAAGCTAAATAAACAATACACCAAGACAAAATTACAAGAGCGACTGAACACCAAGAACTTTAAGCAATAATGTTGCTGATATCAGGTAGTTTTACAGGTGGGGTTGATTACATGAGTTTTTGGAATAGGAAGTAGACACTTAAATACGTTTACAAATTATCCATCATAACTAAAGCTGATATTATATGGCAAATGCATATTTTGTATAATTGATAAACCGGATAAACTTTTCGCATATGTATACTAATTATGTGAAAACAAATTGTTTAAGCCAAGTTTCACTTTGCATATTTTGCATATTTATACGTTTTTGAGCATACTTTCTGGATTTTGCATATTTGGTTATATTTAGCAATAATTTGTAATGTATGAACTTTTAAAGATTTTTTGTTAAATTTACTATTTCATGAAATTTATTAATTAAATGTTTGTGTGCAATTGAGATATATACTTTCACTTTCTGCCGCTGGAGTGCAGTGCGCATATCGAAATAAGCAGAGGAAAGGGAGAGTCCCTATTAAAATCTTTGACTATATCAACATAGACTGCCAGATACCCCCACTTTTCCCATAGAAGCAATGTATAAAGAATCAGACAATATAGAATCCACTTCAAGAGTGTTGGGTGAATAATAGTCTGGCGGGGTTACGGGAAATCTCATTTTTATGTTGATTACAACCTGAAGTTGGCGTTGGCAGTCCATGTTTATATGGCCAAACGTTAAAACGAATGTCGTCTTTGAATAAATATTAGGGAATTAAATAAACTCATACAAAATAATTAACATTTTTACATTATTTAGAATACTCCTACCTATTTTCAAAATAAAATGAGGAGCATATTATGTGCATATATTATAACTTTGGGTGCATATACTCAACAAAATATATGCATATATATGCGCATATTTTCGTACATTTGAGTGAATATAATTATCAGCTTTAATCATAACAATAAAACATAATATTTCCTTTATATTTGGGATATTCCAAAAGCAAATAAGTACTTATTTGTCCCTATTTTCAGAAAGTTGTAGGTTTGTCTAAATATAGTGCTTTTAGATATCAGCGAACGGAGGATATAAGATGGGGAATAAAGAAATAAAAATAGTGTGCTACGCCTAGTGATGTGGGTCGGGTAAATACCCAGTGGGTACGGTATTTATAAATGGGTATTTACCTGGGTATTTACCCCTGCCTCGGGTAAATACCTAAACACTGGGTATTTATCAAATGTGTAATATTTAGAAAGCTAAGCTAAACTTTTACTCACATCATAATGTTATCTTAATAAATAAACTACATATAAATGCACTGGAATATTTTATGTAAAATAACAATTTAAATGTAACATTGAATAAGCATTCACCCAGGTAAATTACTCATTTATCGGGAAAGAACATTGGCTGCCGAAGTTTGTGGAAATAAACAGTTAGACGCAATAAATTGCGCCTGTTAGAGATTACAAAAAACATTGTGACGGCTCTGACTCCATTTTTAAAAAATGAACATAACATTAATTTGAAGAAATAATCCTTATAATTATTAACATTAATATATACTGATAGACATATTACGAAACAATCTTAATAAGGCAAAAAATATCACAAAATAATATAAACAACGCTGTATACCGATGGGACCATAAGTATGCAACAGCAATAAGATAGCATGAGCAAAAACACATAATACTTGAATAAGAGATAACCGTAAAAAAAGTTATTTTAGTAGGCATATTTTGTTGACATATGCCATAATTAGAATGAACATCAAGTTTACTCAAATATTTGTTTGTATGTTCATCTCTTTCTTATTCAATCATTGAATTCTGTTTCTTCTTCATGCTATCTCATTGCTGTTGTATACAGGTTGCCTAAAATTATATGGAACATGGCAATTCCATGAGTTGGAAAAGATTCAAATACTAATTACCATAAGAGTAACCGAAATAGAAAATGCAATAATTACTTTGGTAGCTAGGCAACAAGTAGGTATAATAGCTACTTGTTGCCTAGCTACCAAAGTATTTATTGCATTTTCCATTTCGGTTACTCTTATGGTAATTAGTATTTGAATCTTTTCCAACTCATGGAATTGCCATGTTCCGTACAATTTTAGGCAAAACCTGTATAATTATGTCCCCATCTGTATTTTGGGCAGTAAATGTTCTCAGTTCAGCTATTTTCTTAAACATTTTTATAAAATTCGAATAGAGTACCTTCAGTTATGAATCAATTATACTCATTAGATAGATACATTAGATTATAATATTTGTAAATGAGTCTATAAATATACGCTTAAATACCCATTTTGGGTATTTACCCGGATAAATACCCCAGGTATTTACCCCTAAAAATAAATACCCGGGTAATTTACATCACTAGCTACGCCGATGATGCCGTGCTCCTGGCAGAATATGAAAATGACTTGCAACGACTATTGTTTAGGTTCAAAACAGCAGCGAAAGAATTTAACATGAGAGTATCAACAGAAAAAACAAAATCATTGACTATCTCGAAAGAACCTCTTCGATGTAACTTGGCCGTTGATAATAATATGATTGAACAAGTTATGAACTTTAACTACCTAGGTGTACACACATCTAGCATGAGAAACCTAAACGAGGAAGTTCGCAATCAAGCAATGAAAGCGGCTGCGATATCAGGCTACCTACGAGACGTGATATGGACAAATAAGCACATGTCGGTTGAAAGTAAAGTACAGATCTATAAAACCTGCGTCAGACCCATCTTAACTTATGCCGCCGAAACCAGAGCTAAAACAGCCAAGAAGAAGAAGAAGAAGAAGATATCAGCAAATTCCAGGAATTTAGTTTTTGGAAACTGTCCCAGTGACATTTCCACTAATTCAATTTACAGCATTGTAACAATAATTATTATCATTTAATACTGAACAGAAAAATCTGGTGTGATACACGCACACAACTTCCTTTTACAGTGATCTTATAATTAGTCAAAAATTTGATTTTAAATTTTTAAGCATTGGTCAAAAATTTTCAAAAATTACAAATTGTACAAAAACGGTGCAAAATAGAGCGTTAGGTGAAGAGACAAATTTTCTCTATAATTTTAAGCTGAATTCAAAAATGTAATAATATACCGGGTCTTCTATTTAAAATAGGAGTTAATAAAATTTTTTTTAAAAAACAAAAGAAACCCATTTTAGAGGTGTTCAAATGGAAAATCACCTATCTCACATCAATACACATTAAAAATGTAATACACATGAGAAGTTTGAAAAAAATCGTTAGAACCGTTTTTGAATAAATCGAAAAAAAACTGAAAAATCACAAGAGTAAACACCTACTTCCAGTTATGCGATTTTCTTCAAAAGCTTGCTGTCGCATCTACATAGTGCACAAAACTTATATATAAAGTTTCAACCCCATACCTCTTTTCGTTTTTGAGATATTCTGTTCACAGACAGACACTCACACAGACACACACACACACACACACACACAGACAGACCCTCACACAGACACACACACACACACAGACAGACCAATAAAAAATATATGTTTTTTGGGTTCAGGAGACTCTGAAACGTGAGGATCTGTTGAAAACTCAATTTCGAATTTTTGGGGTGAATCCAATACTTCCTTTATTGTAAAAGGAAGTAAAAAAGAAAACACTATTCAATTCAGCAGTATGGGCTGTATCCAATATGTAGGAAAGTGGCCTGAAGGCTATCCAAAAATTTCCAATCTCTAGCGTGCTTTTAAAACTTTCTTTAGCGCAACAAAAGTTATTAGATTCGTCCTACATTTTAAATGCGGCATATGCCGCGGGCTTCAGCTAGTTATGTGTGATAATGGGCCTCAGTTCGTAGGTGGACTTTTTCAGAAGTTAGTAGAAAAATATAAAGTACAAAAAGTTTGGTATAACCCTTCTTATCATCCGCAAGTAAATCCAGTAGAACGAACGAATAGAATCATTACCTACTACAGCTTTACGCTCTTATATAAAAAAAAATCATAGAATATGGGATGCTCAAATTTATAAGATAGCACATGCCATAAGAAACGCTGTTAGTGAAGTTACGGGCTATACTCCATCCTTTTTAAATTTTGGCCGAACTGTTCCTGCTCACGGTGATTATTATGGTCGGTTAGAAAATTTAAAGAAGGAGGACATATCATTAGAAACACGCGAACAGTTAGTTAAAGATGTCAATCAACTATCTCCTATTTATAGTGAAGTGATACAATGTCTTAATCAAGCATATGAAAGAAATAAGCATTATTATAATTTGAGAAAACGGTCATTACATTTAAAAAAAAATTACATAGTCTGGAAACGTAACATGGTACTTTCAAATGCGAAAGAGGGTTTTGCTAAAAAATTGGCCCCGAAATTTATAAAAGCGAAAGTAGCCGAAGTCACAGGTTCTGTCACGTACAAGTTAGTAGATTTGGAGGGTAGGAATTTAGGAATCTGGCATGTAAAAGATATCAAACCTGGAACCAGTAGTCAACCAGATTTGATAGAGGAAGAATTATGAAGTTTCGTTTAAGCTTAGAAATAAATAGATATAAATAAGTAGTTTTTTAATTGCCAAAGATATTATTTCAAAAGGATTAGGTTGTATAACCAAAAGACTTTTCTAACTTGATGTCAGTGAGTTGTGGCATAGCACTCCTCAGCGAAACTGTATCCTATGAGGTGCGGTTTATTATTTTAAAGAATTCAGCATAGCATGACTGAAGATCTTGAATTTTAGGTAGTGTCCTATGAGGTGCTGTCCTTAATTGTTTATTAAAGTACTTTACTCAAAGTGTAAAGTTAATAATTAGCTGTTAAATGCAAGAGGTTAATAATTGCTTCTGCAGAAAAACAGGCAAAATAAAAAGTAGCTTTATAGAATGGACTATGCCTCCAAAGCTAATTCCTTTTCTTAAAAAGAATTTACAGAAATGTTTCATATCTGGAAAGGAAATAAATGATGGAATTCTAGATACGTTAGATTTCTTTATGGGCAATTAAGATAAGAAAAGTAACTTGAAATAATTTCAATGGTAAGAGTTAGTGTTCATAACTTAGTTTAAAAGGTAGGATATTAGTGTATATAGATAATGGGTAGTCAATGTTATCAAGAAAGATTGTTTAAAGTAGATGTATTAGCAAATATTAAAAAAGGGGTTTATAATAACTTTAGCCAAGGGGAAGATTTCAATATTACTATTATTTCTAGAAGGGGGATAGTGTAGCAGTACATATCTTAGCTTCTACAATGATACCGTTCGGTATTAGTTAAACTTAATAGATAGGCAACTTAAAGTGCATTAACAGTATAAGGGGTTGCCTACCCTTTTTATAAATCTAAAGCAGACGTAATAGAAGGCTCATAGTTAAATTATTAAAAACAATAAATAACAAAATTTGCTACTTTCTTTTTGGTTGAAAAAGCAAAAGGACGCTTCTCTGTGTAGAAGCGAAGCAAATTAAAAGTCCTAGCTTAAAAAGGATACACGCAGACAATAGTAAGGCTTTATTTACTCAATCCAGCATATTATTAAAACATAATAATTTTTCAGGCAGATAGGATAAATCACACAAACATTTTCTTTCTGAAAAGGGCAGTTATTACTTGACTGGTAGGTAACTAACAAGCTAATACATACAAATCATAATAGAGGGTTTTCCTTTATTCAGCTCTTAGAGACTCCTCGATAGCTACCAGCTCTTAGGCTTTTTCACTAGTTCGCATCTCCTGGTTGATCATATCTTCACCATGGAAGAGGGTATTGATGTGCTCCAAGTTGATAAGGAGAGAAAGGAGAACTTAGTTAGAAACTGCTAACAAGTTAGGAAATCACTCACCAGTCAAAGACCATTTCTTTGGTTAGATGAGGGGTTCTTCTCTGTTGATATTGGAAGATGGAGAGGTCCGAATTCAATGGTTTTCTGCATTAACCGTATGTTAATCCTGAAAGAATTAGATATTGTTAATTAGAATTAGACCAACGTCATTGCTTGAATATAGTTAAATAAGGGCATAAGCCTTAATGATAATCGATAACAGATTAGTTTCAAAGTAAAAGAATTGTTACTTACCTAGTGTTGATCCTGAATGGGACTTGAATTGGTTTGCAGCTGTCAAGTTAGTATTTCAATCACTTGTCAAATAACAAGCTTTTGATCATACGGGATTTTTCTTATACTCCCTGGAATGATATCAGCTAAACTAAACACCGATCATTAATTGTGATTAAGGAATTCGAATGAGAAATACGAGGGTATAGAGAGCTCTTTATATTTTCATCTTACTACTCAGAGGTTATTAGTTAAATATGTATAAGAAATCTCCTGGATACGTATAGATTAATTATTGTAGACGTTTAATTAGAACAAATTCTAACTTGTCAGGGTAAATTAGGATTAGTAAGGAATTGCATAACATTTGTCAAAATTAAAAAGACATAAACCTTAACAAATAACATATAATCAGTGAATTGTAAGAAAGAATACCCAATTATTGTAAACATCTTAAAATTAACACTTTATAATAAAGTTATGGCGCCCATTTCTGTTGATTAATGAACTATTATCTTTATGTGAAAGTGAAGCGAACTAAAAAGCCCACATTGGTTAAACCCTAATAAAAACCGTACATTGAGCTAGTCGGAGACGTGTGAGCCATCCAAGGTAAGTTATAAAGAAGGGGCACAACATCACCCTAACATACTCGCTATTAATCTTCTCGATAACAGCGCTCCCCAACGCCTTATGCGAATTAACCCATTAGACATAAATAATAGACTCTAGTGTATTATGTGTGATTCAATCAACAGCCTAGTGCTAAGTTAGGTTCATAGAATAACACTAATCTAAGATTTAAACGCATAAGTATGTACAATTAACTAACACTAGTTGTAGTTTATGAGTTAGGGCTTTAATGTAAGTTCCTAACTACCCGCTTGTGTGAACGTTCGTAGGACGTCAAACGAAATATTTAACAAATTAGCTTATTGTCCCAGGGCAGATTGTTAATTAGAAAAGAGTTAATAAAAATCTACAAAGTTCTTCATATAAGTGTTACAGCTGTCCCACATTGTTTGAAATTGCAGGTGTATTTGGTGTTTAACATATAGCAAGAGGTCTCTCGTGCTGCGTGATTTTTCCTTATTACAATTTATTCCATAAGCTGCATCCCTTGCTGCTGCATCTGCTCTTTCGTTCCCATCAATACCCACGTGACTTGGCACCCACAGGAAGGATACTCTTTTTCGTGAGCGTAATGCTACATTGTACTTGCCTCTTATATTTCTAATTAAAGAGTCTTTCGTAAAGGCATCTTGCATTGCTAATAGCACAGACACCGAATCCGTACATATTACAAAGGCGGAATGTTCCACTTCAGTGCATAGCACCAGTGCTGAATATATTGCATAAGCCTCACACGAGAAAATACTCACGTACGAAGGAAGAGAATGTTTTGCTATTGTATTCTTGTATACCACTGCAAAACCGGCTCCACTGTCAGATTTAGAACCGTCAGTAAATATTAAATGGGAATCCTGATACTCTTCTATTAGTTGTCTGTAAAAGTTTCTGATGGTAGAGAGATTAATTTCTTTTTTACTCATTTGTAATAGATCATATCGAATTTCAGGTGTTTCTTCTAACCATACTTGTATTGAATTTTCTTTAGTTATTGTTATCATTATTTCTGATATGTTCAGGTCAGATATGATAATGGTAGACCTAAAGGCCGACGATTTGTGTCCAGTAACTTCTAGTTCGTACCGAGCGGAGAATGTGTTGCTTTTAAATAGAGATAATATCCCATGATCAGGTTTTTGATGCAGTCTCATTCGATATGAAGCAATCATACGTTTTCGTCTTAATTCTAACGGCTCCTGCCCTGAGTCAACATACAGTCTTTCAAATCGACATGTAGGAAATGCTCCCACTGCGTATCGTATTCCTCGCTTATTTATCGTAGCCAATGGAATTAGGCGACTGGGTTTCGCAGAGGAATATGCCACACATCCATAATCAATCCTCGATAGAACCAAACTCCTATGTAGAAGCAGGAGAATATCCCTATCGGAACCCAACTTGGTATGACACAGGGTTTTAATTATATTAATCGTTTTATTGTATATTCCTAAAAGATACCGGGTGTGAGGTTTCCAGGTAAGTTTGTTGTCAAGAATAATTCCTAGATATCTGAAAATCTCAACATTTTCTATGGCGTGCCCTTCTATTTCAAACAAAGGTGGGTTTGTACATGTTGACCTCTTTCTTCAAAAGTGGACAGATTTGGTCTTGGAGAGTGACACCGAAAAGTTTTTTTCCTTCAAATCCTTAAGCTAATTTTCCGAAACTAAGTTGAAGAGACTATCGAATGACATTTGCCGAACTACTAGTCTTAAATAGAATAATATCATCGGCATATGCACAGTAACATATAGGTGGATCGATTGCCGCCAAGACTGAATTAATCGCTATTAAGAACAAAGTAGCGCTAAGTGGTGAACCCTGTGGTGTACCATTTCTAAGCGTATGACTATTCGATAGAGTACCACCTATTGTAACCGCCATCTTTCGATTAGACAGGAATTGGTTTAAGTAGTTTGGCAAATTTCCGTTCAAACCCCAATCGTGTAGCTGGTGAAGAATATCTGTGTGTCTTACTGTATTAAATGCGTTTTTTATATAAACGAAGATTGCAGAGTCATGCATTGTATGTAAAAAGTATCAGTGGTAGAATGATTTTTTCTAAAACCAAACTGATAGAGTGCCAACATCTGCTTCTGCTCCATAGTCCACATGAGTCGGACATTAACCATTCGTTCAAGCAATTTGCTTATGCAACTAGTGAGGGACACTGGTCTAAAATGGGATGGGTCGGTGGGATTGCTGATCTTAGGAAGAGGAATAACAGTTTCATATTTCCAGGAATCTGGAAATGTACTTTCTTGCCAAATTCTATTTAACGCATTTAAGAGTATATTTTTGGCTTCCTGTGGTAAATTCTTTATGAAGTCAATATGAATTCCATCATGACCAGGATAAGTACTCTTGCTATTCTTGATAGCGTTCTCTAGCTCGTCCATAGTGAAACTTGCATTATATGGTAAGTTCTCTGATGTTTGGAAGATTACATCATTCTCAGTTCCTGTTTCTGTGATGTCCTCATTACAGGATTGCGCGAAATACTGAGCCATAAAATTAGCAATTTCTCGAGAATCCGTTAACAAGCTACTGTTAACAGTTAACGCTGATGGACATTTGGTAGTATAAATACCACTAATGGATCTTACTTTATGCCAGACTTCTTTTATTGGGGTATCTTTGTTTATGGTAGATGTATAATTACGCCATGATTTTTCCTTTGCATTTACTATAGTTCTTCGACTGATAGCTCTTTTCCTCTTAAAGTTAATGAGATTTTCTTGAGTGGGGTGTCGTTTGAATATTTGGAGGGCTTTCTTTTTTTCTCTTATGGCATTCTTAACTTCCTCACACCACCATGGGGCCGGTCGTTTTTTGCAGATATCCTGCCGTTCTTCTAGGTATATTTTGACTTGCCGCTTGGTGAATCAAGCTGGTAATAGTATCAATATGATTATTAGTTACACTGGCGCTATATATTGCTACCAGTTCTTGGAAAAGTAACCAGTTAGCCTTTTGTATCAACCAATTCTCTGTCAAATATGGATATTTGTTCTGACAATGTCGGAATTGTATGGCTATTGGAAAATGGTCACTATTATGAAGGTCGGGATCGACAGACCACTTGATTTCGGGTAAAAGAGGTGATGAACAGAGAGATAAATCTATAGCAGAATAAGTGCCATAACCTACCGAAAAATGAGTGGGAACACCAGTATTAAGTATGCAGATTTCATCATTATCTAAGAGTTCCTCTACTTCTCGTTCTGTCGGATTGGTTTCCGTAGAACCCTATAATTGATTACTGGCGTTAAAGTCGCCCAATAGGAGAAATGGACGTGGCAGCTGAGCGATCAAATGAAGCAGATCTCGACTGTTCCAGTTCGGGTAGGGTAGATAAATTGAACAAATGGTCATTTTAAGAGGGAACTCTACTCTCACCGCTGCAGCCTATAAGTTGTAGTACCGAGGCCGAACAATCTTGTCTTATACGTACTGCTACTCCTCCGTGGGTTCTAACTCCATCAGGTGTATCTTTTCGAAAGATGTGATAATTCCTATAAATTATATTTTTTGAGACTGGAAACATTGTCTCTTGGAAGCAGAAACAAAAGGGCATATATTTATTTATTAAAAGCTCGATTTCCGGTAGCTCTCTGAAAAATCCGTTGCAGTTCCATTGCACTATGGTATGCGGTTGTGTCTTACTGCTAGTCATATCTCCATTCCTCGAAATACGATCTGGAGTAAGCTGGTCGTTTGTATTTATTGTTGCAAAATGATCCATAAAAATATAATATTGATTAAGTTATTTTAAAATATTAGACTGTTTGACTAGTTAAAAACATCACAATATCACAGAATATAGATAAAGTGTAAAATATATCACAGATAGGAAAAGGTAAAAAAGTGTCACTTTTTGTCCTTTCTAGGGCCTCTCAATTTACCTTTAGGCCACCCTTTCTTTTTTTGCGGCCACTTCTTTTAAGATGGCTTCATCAATTGACTCTAGACTGGTAAGCACCCCCTGTTGTGTAGGGGAAGCAGTAGCAGATCCAAGAAGTTCAATTCGTTTCCGCTTTTCATGTGTTGTTTCAACATCCATTGTATTTGCTTGCTCATGATTAATGTTAGGAGGTAATATTGGTTGAGAAGAACTTAATACCGCACCAAAAGGGTCATTGTTCAAATTCTGTATTGAAGTAGTTGACATATTCTTGGGCATTTCTGCCATTTTAGGTTCTATTTGATATAAAGTTTGCTTTAAGTCACTCACTTCTTCTTTTATAAATGTTCTTAACTCAGGCAGCATTGCTTGAACAATTGCTTCAACATTATTAATATTGGCTGATTTCTGAATTGCTACTGAAGCTAATGACTCAGAAAACATTTGGGGTCTATTTCTCAACAACTCAGACTTTGCCTCAACATAACTAATTCTCTTCTCTGTTCTTATTCTCTGTATTTCACCTTCTCTTTTATACACGGGACAGACTCCAAATGGAGATAGTTTCTCTTTAATTTCATCTATTCCACAATTTACAAGATCCGAACATGTAATGACACCTTTCGAGTTAATTTTCCATGGATGTAAGCTTCAACATTAAAGCTGATGAAGTGCTTTAGATTTAAAAGCGTATTTGTTTGACGATCCGTGAACGTTTCAATTAGTAAACCTTCCTTTGTTTTACTTGTAGATCGAACTTTACCAACAACTTCCTGAATACCTCTAGCAATTATAAATGGATTTACAATTGAAAAATCACCTTCTATACGTTTAATTAAAATAAATTTAGGAGCTGATAACATTGAAATATCGGAGTTTGGACCGACGGGTCCAATGTTTCGACTATTATCAATACCCAACGGGGTATTAAATTTTTTAGAGAGTGGCTGAGGTATGTTCTCCACCATCTCACTGGTATTTGCCGTGTCCTCGCAATGTTGGGTGACATCAATAGAACGATGAGCGTCACCATCCACATCATCCTCAGGCCGATCATCAGGACGGCTCCGAATGGGGTTCGGCCTAGACCCCACACTGCCCTGAGAAATATCTTCACTCGACATTCCATGGGTTGCGTTTTAAGGCTATCCGCTAGCCTACGGGGAGAGAAAACTATAATACCATCATCAGTGGAGCCCCGCCGGGTCACTACTAAATTCATGACAGCACTGTGATGGGAGAACTAAAACCATCGTTGGATTAGGTGTCCAACAGAGGGCTGGGGCACCCGGGGTTGCCACACCCGTACCCTTCAAAAGAAGGGCCCCCTGGGAAATCTTATTATAACATCTAATGCTGATATTATTAGTGAGTGTGGTGTGAGAAGTATGCATAACATATCAGATCACTTTTTAACTTTCTGTCATGTAATTATCAAAGATTCATACAACCAAACTCACTTCAAAATCTACAGAGACTTCAAAAATTTCGACCAGGAATAGTTTGCGCTTGCCTTGGAATCTGTGCCGTGGGATAGAATGCTCCGACTTTCTGATATTGATTCTAAAGTAAAATTTCTCAGCGACAACATTTTATTAATATTTAATATATCAGGTGAGTTTTTTAAAGTGTTACAAGGCGATATTTCGAAAACGGTTTACAATATTTTCATGAAATTTTTGTGAGGTAATAGGTAGATGGGGGGACATATTTTCGACATTTACCTCTTTTTTGTATTTTGAGGGGTGGGGGGTAACCTTGGAATTTTAAATAGGATAATGCACTTTTGTTTAGAATATTCGAATCTACGTAAAAAACTACGTATATGTACAAAAAATTTTTTGATTTGCTCTTTCGGTTACGGAATTATGGTGACTAACTTTTGATAGAAATTAAAAAATTTATATATTTTACCAATAAATCAAGTTTATTATTTCAAAATTAGAATTCGTTTCCATAGAAATGCGTTAGTGCTACTTAAGTAAGTTGAGAATTTTGAAGATTTAACGAAAATTTAATTTTTTTTTAAATTTTATAACCTAACAAATCATAATTCCGTAAACAAAAGAGAATCAAAAAAACTTTTGTAGACATACATAGTTTGTTACGTAGATGCGAATTTTATAAATAAAAGTACATCATCCTATTTTAAATTCCAAAGTTACCCCCACCTCTCAAAACACAGATAGAAGGTAAATGTCAAAAATATGTTTAAATATGTCCCCCCCTCTCCCTATTACCTCACAAAAGTTTTATGAAAATATTGTACACGGTTTTCGAGATATCGCTTTGTAACACTTTAAAAAGCTCAACCCGGTATATGCACCTATTTGCACTGTGGGGATTACTAAACCTAAAGCCCCCTGGTTCACAGATCATGTAAAATTACACTCAACAATGCGCTACGAAAATTTAAAAGAACGAAAAATTGTAATGATTGGACGTATTATAAAACTACGCAATTTTACAACCAGTGCTATAAAGCGTGAAAAACGAGCATCTTTTCAGTCGTTCTCGAGTAAAAATAAAAATAACGTGTGGACAGCACTCAAAAAACTGGACATTCAATTAATATGCAAAAATAAAATTATTCCACCACATCTTTCTAATGCCGATGCAATTAATAACTTTTTTATGGATAAAGTCAGTAAAAACAAACGTGAACCTGATACCAATTTAAAGTATTTTTATCAAAATAATTCGAATAGTAATATCACTAATCCATTTGGTTTTTCTCTTGCGACGATAAACGATGTCTCGTAGTTGAGCTTTTAAATTCTATTACTTCAAATTCTGCTGGTATCGACGGCATTAGCATTAATATGATTAAAATGTGCTCTCCCTTTATAATCAAATATTTGCTTCACATTATCAACTGTTGCTTGGAAAATTGCTACTTTCCCGATAGCTGGAAAATAGCATAAGTGCGTCACTCCTCTTCCGAAAACCAAACTTTCAAGCATCTACATCCTACTTTATCCAAAGTGCTGGAGAAAATTATGGAAAAACACATTCAGAGTTTTCTTTTTTTTCCAACATTCTTCCCACGGAGCAGTCAGGTTTTCGTAAGGGGTATCGCTGCACAACGGCGCTCGCTTGCATAACGGACGATATATTTAACGCTTTAGATCACGTATGGGCAACCGTTGCTTAGCTGAAGGCGTAATTTCTCGACTTAATTAGGTCGCGGGCCGTAGGTAAGAAAACTTGGCGATATCAAACAAAATGTCAATAGTATTTTTGTTAAAATTGTTTAGTATTTCCTCTTTCCTCCTCAATTAAACGATTTCTTGAATCTCGTTCTAAAAGATTGTCGATGCAAAGTCGTTAACAGCACATTTATGAGCACTTGACAAAAAATGTTTTTCCAATTTTCCCTTCACATTTTGCCCTTTGCTCTTGATTTTTCTACAGCTTTTTACAGTTTCCTTTGACCAAGTAGCTTCTGCTTTTTCTTTGCCAGCTCCAGAAAGAAAAATAAAGCAAGCAAAACAAAACGCAGTGTCCTTTACAGTACTATATTCGAGAAAATTGTATCCCCGATATTATTTGGGATTAAAACGATTTTTGCCATCACTTGGAAATTAACTTAGCGCGGGTTGATGTACTCCAAGAAATATTAGGTAATCTCTTTCATTATCTGAATTTAATGGTTAGAATGTTTATTTAGCATTTGTTATTTGATCCTAAATTGAAAATCTAAGATCTGAAAATGTATTAGTTCACACCACAAACATGTGTACATCTGGTTAAGTTCAGACGTTTTCCCTCTCGGCAGCAGCGAGAGGCCGACAACTCAGGGCAGGGCTGTTTGCACTTAATGTTTATTTATAGTTGCAAAGGGCCCTTAGGCCACAAAATCTCTAGTCATAAATATAATACTAGCATTTATTTATATACCAGAACAGAAAAATACGCTGTTACGCTATTAAATCTAACATATTTAAACTTAAAACGCGAAATTCAAAATTAATATTTTGAAATAGTATATAGATTTAGTGAACATATTACATCACAGTTCTTAGATGACGTGATAACGATAATTAATTGAAGCCGTTCAGCATTTTGGAATATTTTCCAACTTTTTCAGTTTTTGAGTGATTTTCCCAACTGCCGCCTTATGGATCCGTCCCTGATGATTTTTAAATTCATCATAATGTTTTCTAAGTGTGATTTTTGAAGGGCCGCGCCAAGCCAGTGTGCAATGTGTGCACCGCACACGGGCGGCCAAAAAGGTTTAAAAATTATATACAAATTACAAAAAAAAATAAAAAATGTACAATTTTTTTACTTTGCAAATTTTAGAAGTTCAAAAATATGTACCTATATAGGTATTAAAAAATGTTTATTGTGTAAATGAACACCTGATAATATGGTTACATGGATTATTGTTTATGTAAATTCTCGAAGTTAGTTTTTATTCCGTGGCGGCTAATTGTTAAACGAAGCAAACTTGAAGGAACGCTTTCCATGCATCTTTATGCAATGCTTACAAAAAAGCCGGATATTTATCAGAAGCTACAAAACGTGACTTTTCAGAAAACTGGCGGCTGGCGGCTTTTATTGACTGTGAAACATATCGTATTTATGAAGTAGGTATTTATATTATTTTTGATCGGGGTGTCGGCGATCTCTTTTGTCGGTAAGTACCTAATTGTTTAAAGCTGATTTTAAGAAATATAATATTATATGATGCTTACATTAATGCTGGGGTAATATGGGTGCAATGATAATTATTTGGTCATTTAATTTTTGAATTGGCTGCAGAGAAGATCGAGTAGAGAAAATTAATTTTGTTAGTGATTGTGTTTTGAAGAAAGTTGAAGAAAAGTTATAAATATGGTAAGTACCTACATACATATCAATCATATATCAATCAATACACAGATAGTTACCTACATATTCTTAAATTGTATTAAGTAATAAAATTGTTATAATTTTTCTAGAACAGAAAAACGAAAAGGCTGTCGGGTTTTCAGTAACGAAAACAAAGTCTACAAAAAAAAGAAGAAAAGAAAAAACTGGCCAATACTTGAGAAAAATATTTGAAGCCAGAAAATGTGTCAGCGGAAGCATTAGAATCAAGCTCTAGTTCTCTTTCCGGGCCACTTACTGAGCCGTGCGTCCAAGAAGTCGAAATGGAAATTATGAGGGAAGATTCCGAATCTGGGGAAGAGAAGGTGACTTCATCTGACTCGGAGTCTCCAAAACCAGAGAGAAGAGAGAAGTTGGTGACGCTGACGAAGCCAGCACGTCATCCTCATCAAGGCTTTCTGAACTAAAGAGATTTGGCTGCTCATCAGATTCACAGCAGTCGCAGCAGGACACAGTAACCTCAGATGATCCTGGAGAGTGGCCTGAGATAATATCAACAACATTAACAAAAATTTTAGTAGAAAGAGGGCCTGTTCAGGTAAGGCAATTTAATTTCCCAACTAATGAAGATGGTCGAAGGTTTTCGAAAAAATATTTCTACCGTTCTCTTCCAAATGGAGAAGAAATTAATAGACCGTGTTTAGTTTATTCAATAAAAAATAATGCAGTTTATTGCTTTTGTTGTACAATATTTGGCAAAATTAAAAACAATTTTTCGCAAAAGGAAGGTGTTTCTGACTGGCAGCATTTGTCACTATTGATTTCAAGGCACGAAAAAAGTGATACAATGCAAATGTTAAAAATCAGTTAGAACTTATAAAATTGTTATCAAAAGAACAAACTGTAAACCAGACGCAACTACGTTTGTTGAATGCAGAAGCAAAGCACTGGCATGCTATGATTGAGAGAATAATTTTAATAATACAATATTTGTCACGACAGTGTCTTGCTTTACGCGGGCAATCTAATAAATTATTTGAAAGCAATAACGGTAATTTTTTAAAAGCTGTTGAGATGATCTCAAAATTTGATTCTGTTATGTCAGAACATGTGCTTCGGACTCAAAAGTCACAAAAAGATGAAACACGGATGGTAAATTATTTAGGGGACAAAATTCAGAATGAAATAATCGATGTCATTGGTAACAAAATTAGAAATAATATTTTGGATTTAATTAGAAAATGTAAATACTATTCTATCATTCTTGACTGTACACCGGATATTAGTCATATCGAACAAATAACTGTAATTTTTAGATTTACAATGTTGAATGAGTCCTCAAAAGAAATTGAAATACGCGAGCATTTTATAGAATTTTATCCTATTAATGATTCAACTGGAGTGGGTTTAAGTGAATTTTTAATGAAATTACTTTCAAAGTTGAATTTAAATATTTACGACATGCGTGGCCAAGGGTACGATAATGGGGCAAATATGCGCGGCAAACATAATGGTTTGCAAAAAAAAAAATTAGAAATAAATCCGCGAGCATTTTTTGTGCCGTGCACAGCACATAAATTAAATTTAGTAGTGAACGATGCTGCTAAAGTTTCTTTTGAGACTTCTGGTTATTTTGATATAGTTCAAGAATTGTTTGTTTTTTTTTTCTGCGTCGGTAAAAAGATGGTCAATTCTGAAAAAACACACAACAAATTTAAATTTTAAAACCACTTAGTGATACACGGTGGTCTAGTAGAATAGACGCTGTGAAGCCCCTGCGTTACCAAATTGGGCAAATATATGATGCATTGGTAGAAGTAATTGAAGATCGTTTATCCGTACAAGACCACTGTGTTTCACATCAAGCCAAATCTTTGGCATTAAAAATTCAGAGTTATACATTTTTGTGCTCAACAATTATTTGGTACAATATTTTAATCAAAATTAATGTTTTAAGCACGATGATGCAAAATCCTACTATAAATATAAAAACTTGCTTAGAGCATTTTAAAAATTTGTTAGATTTTTTCTTAGCTCTTCGATCAGATGAAGAATTCAATAATGTTCTTACTGACGCTAATACACTTGCGGATGAACTCGGTATTGAACCTAATTTCCCTGCTGTTCAGTCTGTTAGACCACGAAGAAAACCCAGACAATTTGATTATGAACACAGTGATGAACCAATTATTGATCCAAAAAATTATTATAAAGTTAACGTTTATTTTAATATATTAGATCAAACTTTATCGTCTTTAAGAGACAGATTTGAGGGAATAACAAGATATGATACTATGTTTGGATTTCTCTATAATATGTTTGATTTAACGGAAAACGAGCTATTACAATGTTGTAAAGATTTACATCTTCATCTAACTGATGATTCTAGGAAGGAATCAGATGTAGATGGAATATAATTATTTGAAGAGATAAAGTCTTTAAAATTACATCTTAAACCTACTTCAGCTGAAAAGCATCAGTTAGAGCCCCAGTCCATTCTTGAATATATTTTTAAAAATCAGCTCATAGCATCATTTCCAAATATGTCAATAGCTCTTAGAATATTACTCACGTTACCAGTTTCAGTTGCGTCTGGTGAGAGATCTTTCTCCAAACTAAAAATTATTGAAAATTCTATGCGATCCACAATGTCACAAAACAGATTAAATAATCATAACTCTATAATAAAGCAGAACACGTCCCAAGGTCAAATAAATCAACTCCTGGTCTATGAGCATAGGTATTGGGGGCGTGGTCTTGATATTTTCTAAGAGCCAGTAATATGGAAGGAGAGAACAATTAATGCTCTTGTTAGGGCCTACACACATTTTTTACATTACACAGGAATGTTTGTACTATGTACACATAAATATTAAATCTGCAAATAACCTAAATTCGGAGCTTTGTACAAAAATATGGTTATAAACTTTTTGCAAGTGGACTTTACTACCTCTAGGAAGAAAAGGCGTCGTGCATCACGTGACCACAATTCGAGGTTGGAGGTAATTGTGGGCGTTGTCTTGATATTAGCAGCGTTGCCAGACCTGGTACAATTCTACGAATCTGGTACATTCTGAAACCGTTACTGCAAAAGTATATTTTTTAAAATATTTCTGGTACATTTTCATCCTCATTTATTAGATTAGACGAAACTGTCAAAAATAAATTAGCAGATCAGCCAGGCAAAGCGGAATTGGCAGACAAAATACGTCTTATTTATTTCGTACAGTATCCTCACTTAATAATACAGTATCCTCATTTAATACTAAGAAACTGGAAACTGCAAGTAAAGCAAGAGAAAAAATTTTCGCAGAAGTGTATTATAAATAAACATTAATACTACAAACATAGTGTTTAGTGTTATGTTGTTTTCCGTTAATTATTGTACAATATTTTGAGAACGTCTGACAACACTGTTACTACACGCACAAGGAGGCTGTGACATCATCATTGTTGTTGACGCCATTAGCTGCTTTCTCGTTTACGTGCAATTTGTTTGCGTTATTAAACTGTAAAAGGCTTTACGCAAAACTTCCCTCGTCGTTTGTCGTTTACGTTTGTGATGGCAGAATATTGTTACGGTGGGTACAAGACGTGTGCATCGCCTTTGTGCAATAACAGTGCAATCGTAAATGCAGAAGTTTGCTATTTTCGGTTCCCAAAAGACTGGCGAAGGTAAGTTGTTATATTGGAGCGTTATTATATAGTACCTTTGTATATTTATTTATGTATGCACGTATATAAATCCCGGAAACACTAAAAAAGGCTATTTTTTAAGATGTTTAATCTGGATTAAAAACTGCGGGTTGGAAGAATCCAAAGAAACTTCCTGTATAAATTGGTACGATTATAGACTGTGTAGCGCACATTTTGAAGAATCAATGTTCTCCAGTCTGCTTAAAAATCGCCTGAAGAAAACAGCAATTCCAACATTGTTTGGTGATTTAAATTCAGGTTTGTACATATTCAATACTGTTATATATCGTTTACCATAATAAACAATTAGCAAATTGACCATCGATTTATCGTTTAATACAAAATAATTTTAGGTGCTTTATGTCGATTGTTAATCACATCATATTTTACAGGTGCGTTATTTGATACGAATGCAACACCTTCTTTTCTTAGATCGTCTAATCCTGCAAATGTTTCTGCAGGGTTCGAACCCCTACCATCAACATCTACGGCCGAGGTTTCTAAACATGTGAGTTGTTCTTCAGGTAATAACGAATAGTCATAAAATATTGTTGTTTGTTAATCACATAATATTTTACAGGTGCGTTATTTGAAACGAATACAACACCTACTATTCTTAGATCTTCTAATCCTGCAAATGTTTTTGCACGTTTCGAACCCCTGCCATCAACATCTACTGCCGAGGTTTGTAAACATTTGTATGTAAAGCCTCTATGACACGACGCTACATTTTACGCATTTTATAAAAAAAATATTAAGCATTGTTTCATACAGAAAATTGACTGCTACATTTTGCGCTGACTTTTCATGTAGAGTCGTGTGCAAATAAATCTGGGACAATGGTTTTTTTTATATGTAAATTGAGTTAAGATTTGAAGCATATCTCCATGGATTTCCTGCTATCAGAAAGAGTTACTTTAAATTTTGACACGTAAATGAAAATGTAGGTCTTTCTGGTAGCAGAAAATCCATGGAGATATTCTTCTATTCTCAATTCAACCTACATATGAAAAAACCATTGTCCCAGATTTATTTGCATACGACTGTACATTATTTAGAAGTTGTTCTACATTTTCTGGTAAATATGCGTGTAAAAATGTGCAGAAGTATCGTAATCAAACTAAACTGCAGAGCATGACGCGAAATGAAAACATAACCTGCATTTTATTAGCATTGTTTAACTTCCTGATTAATAATTAATACATAGCAGCTGGCTGAGGTTAATGTTAAAACATGTTAAGGACGAATTAGCAGCTATTTACAGTTGAAACGCCTTCCTGCGGTGAAAGAACTGGTCAAAATTGTGAGGTAGAAATATATTTCAGCACTTAGTGCCTTCTTCAGTCTATATATATAAACAGGTTAAAAAAACAACACGTTAAAATCTTGCATATTTATAAAAGACAGTTTTTACGGTGAAAATATCATTTTCCTCCTTACTTATGTATTAAAATCGTTGATTAAGAAAACACAAAGAGGCGACTGCTAAAAAGGGATGATTATCTGGTGTTTTAATTAAAGATCAAAAGGAAAATTCTAGGAGTTTAAGAACGAGGACTATTTATCAGGCACCATGTTGACGAAATTCAGTGAAAAAGTGTAGATAATAAAATTAATTAATTACTATGCACATCTACAGTTATTTAGTAAAATGAATTTTAAAAATTCGTTATGATTGTAAAACAGTGTGTCTCCATTTTGGTTTTCGTAAAACAGGCAAAAATTAACTAAATGTAGCTTTGATTTATGGGGAATTTAATTCAGAAACATAGTAATTAAAAGCAAAAGTTTTTGTTAGTACGTCTTGCAATACAAAGTTTCGTGCAAGCGACATTCGTGATTAATGTGATACTCTAAACCTAGCCTCAGAAAATAGCTAACAAACATGTTTGGCTAATTATAAGATCTCTGTAAACGGAAGTTGTGTCAGTGTATCACACCAGATTTTTTTTGACGAGTTAATTGTAAAACATTTGCAAAGTTGGTAGCACTAATTGCCAAATAACTAATTTCGCGTTTATTTTGCTGTCAAATTCTATATGCGGAAGTATATGAGATTTTATTTTATTAATTTATTGTCAGTAATAATACCACGAGGCGACTGAATTATCAAAAATACTTCTGCTTTCTCACGAAACGGGTTGCTTAGAAACATCACGAGCCGAAGGGCGAGTGGTGTTTCTACAAAGCAATCCGTTGAGTTTGTAAGCAAAAGTATTTGATAATTCTTAAAGTCGTCGAGTGAGTATTTGATTAAATTATACCATGAATATCAATAAGGGAATTACACTAAAAATGTATTTTTCGACGACTGACATCGAAATTAGATTTTTCTCACTGTCATTTGACAACAGAAAGTTGACATTTGCCGCTGAGCGTGCGTTTTCATCACTTTGCTGCTCCCCGAGCGTTTTGGGTTTCCGTGTGAACAAAATAGGTAGCCACGTTCGAATGTTTCCTTGAAATGCCCATCATTTGTTGAAATAATCGCGTCACATGTCATAGACTGCGCGAGTAATGTTAACTTGATTGTCATTTAATTTTTGCGATAAAATGAAATCTGACATTTTCCTTTAATAATATGCTCAGTCATCGAAAAAATAGTATGTATGTTCCGAGCTAAAAGTGCGCTTGCCGCTTTTGCATGATTGCTGGTTTCGACTTCGTCTCAACCAGCAATATTCATGCGCAAGCGGCAAGAATGCACTTTCAGCTCTTAACATACAATATACAATTAATGCGTATCCTAAAAAATTTGTTGGAAATGGCATGACATTGACAGCTGACAGCTCAAAATTGAAAACACCAAAACGATAACACCACAGTGTTTTCACTTATTAATACGTGGCCTGAATAGGGATTTTGTGCATTATGAATGGTATAATCACATATAATCTCATAAGAGCATTAATTCTTTCTGGAAATTTTTTCATATTAATTTGGACGTTGTTGAAACGCACGAAAAGTAAAAAATAATTTCCGGATATGAATTAATGCTCGAATGCAGATTCGGTAAGAAAATCGTAACGACACAAACCCTCACAGTTAGGTTGGTCTACCTATAGGATAGTATCTATTACTAATAAAATTGTGGCTTTCGATAGCCTAAATCTGTCTATAAATTCCATATCATCCCACATTTCCAAATGAATTCTATTACACGAAATACTTTTGGTCTACGAGACATTTCAATAATACGTAGTATATTTCATTACGAGTCTGGAAAATCCATTTCTGGGTGTATCATAATCATAACTCTATAATAAAGCAGAACACTTCCCAAGGTCAAACACATCAACTCCTGGTCTATGCGTAGTTAGGTATTGTGGGCGTGGTCTTGATATTAGCAGCGTTGCCAGACCTGGTACAATTCTACGAATCTGGTACATTTTGAAACCGTTTCTACAAATTTATTTCGTACAGTGTAAATCTGGCAACAGGGCTAAAATCGTCGTGTTGACAGCTGGCCTTTAGTTTACGAAGAAGGAAACCCTCATTTCTGTTGTAGAAAAGTGAGTATTCGTTATTATATTTTCCATTTTAATTGTGTGTGCATTTGTGTGACATAACCTAAGATTTGCATGGAAATTTTATCTGGCAAAAACAGAGGCAATCAATGCGTTTCGCACTGCACAATTTTCATAATTATCAATCCTATTAAACAATGACTGCTTTTCTGCCTGTGAAATTCGTGGTGTTAAAGAGAATAGGTAAGTTTTAAAAATCTTGTATTGTACGACGCCACCGATGAACTACTGTTCCTAGAGTCAGTAATCTTGGAGGGAGGCGCGAACAGCTGATCGTTTAGATTAAAATTACCTTAAAACGTTGCCAGACCTTTATTGTTTGGCTTCAACAGCTTTTGGCGCCAAATTATTTTGAGTTTGCTTTTAATCGTGAACAATCGTTAAACAAACGCCATATCTACCTAACAGCATTTACACCGAAGGAAATTATGTATTAATCCCCGCTTCGTCAACCGTTCAATACATTTTAGTTTGACCCTAACCGCAACACCTGCAAGAATCACGGATATGGTTTAGTGTCAAAATGTTATCTTCATTCACAAAACAGTTGGAGCTAGAACACCTCTATTCGACATTGATGTTAGGACCACGATAAACATGCAAACTAAAACGAATTAGACCCCAAATTGCTGTACAAGTAAACAAAGGTCTGGCAATAGTGTAAGGTATTTGACATGTTAGCGATCCCTCCCTCCAAGATTACTGACTCTAGGAACAGTAGTTCATCGGTGGCGTCGTACAATACAAGATTACCGTAAACAATAAGTTGTAAGCTAAAATATTTATCTGGCATTGAAATTAAAACTCAAGTTAGTTATTTTAATTTATGTTGAATAGAATTAGTTCTGTAGTTCTGGTGCTATTATTATTGTTGTTTTGTTGTTAGTGCTGGACGTGAAAGTTACGGTGACTCAGCCATAGGATATGTGCAGCTCCGACCAGAGGGTGAATTGTGCACCGTTAAATGCAGAATTTGTCCTGAACACCGAGTGAGAGCGAAAAACTATAATGTGGTGTTACAAGTAAATGAAAAGCAGCGTAAAGTAGAGAAGGTGGAATGTTTGGACTGCGCTGCATCAGCTGGTAATTTAATAATAATCTGTTATTAATCTGTTTTAAAATTTAAAAAAAAATTTTTACAGGTGGATGCTGTAGCAGTACTTATGTGGATGCATAGGAGGAGCGAAGAACCCGCAACTGTCAAAAGTGGGCACATCGCTAAAATTTTTGACTGTGGCAGAATTTGGGGGTATACCCGTTGAAGAAGATCAGGGTAACTTTTATCAGGAGGCAATGCGTTTAGGAGTACAAAACAAAGCAGCTGGCGAAATATTTAAACTGTTTAAAGAACCCAAGTATAGCTGCCTGGATTTGTACGGTTTATTATTAAAATTTGTTAGCAGTGGTGGAGCCCTATATGATGATTTCATCACCTTCACCAAGCAGCACATGAATGAAGATTTGTGCAAGGAAGCTGCATATTGTACCCTAATGCAAGCCGAAGACAGTTTGTGGCATCGTTTACGATATGGGAGGATAACCGCCTCGAAATTATATAATGCTGCACATTGCAAAACTGAATGTGGCTCATTTGTGCAACAGGTAATTGGAGTTACAAAACTGAGGGATACCAAAGCAATGGAAAGGGGTAGACGATTAGAAAAGCAGGTATTACAAATTGTCGAAAAAAATATGAAGACCAAATTAAGTTCTGTGGGAATTGTACTTTCAAAGAACCACCCTATTTTCGGAGCTTCACCAGATGCAGTGAGTGAGAATTTCGTTGTCGAAGTGAAGTGCCCCTCTACAGACAAAGCAGTGTCAAACTATATAACATCACAAAATAAAGTTACGACCAAGTATAGAGCTCAAATACAAATGCAAATGCATTTTTTAAATAAATCGTATTGCATTTTTGCTGTTGCAGATGCTAACTTTGAAAAAAACCAAAAAGTTAATTTTATTTCTGTGGGCTATGATGCAAATTACATTAAACAAACAATGTTAGAAGCTGAGAACTTTTGGAAAAAAAATATTTTTCCTATTTTATTAGCATCTGCGAACAAATAACTGCATTTTTAATTTTTATTGTTAGGGATAAGCGTGTAACTATTTTTAAGTAATATTTAATATTTTTCCCGCTGCTGATCTTGTAAGTCAGTGATACAGCCTTAGTAACAAAACGTGTAAGTCGGTGATTATATTTGTTTGCTGCTTTTTCTTGACAACGGAACTTAATACTATTATTAAGTTCTTAGGATAATAAAATTAGCAAAGCAAGATGCAGATTTAGACGTTTTGTTTCTAAATTGCAAGTGTTTATGTGACATGTGACACTCATAGGTAACACGACTCACAAAAATTAATCCTGGTGACAGGTGACAAACCAAACGATTTTTTCAGAAATCTAGGAAAATTTCGATAAGCAGCGGGAAAAATATAATAAGATAACTCGGAATGTATCGCCTATTAACATTTTCGGCAGGCAACAAGCCGCGACTTCGTCTTGGCTTGTACTTGCCTACCCCAAATGTTAATAGGTCCTTACATTCCTTGTGACTTAAATAGCTATTTAGAATTGTAATATATTGTAATAAATGTAAAATTTTACAGTGTCACTGCAAGTTATTATAATTGTGTTTCAGTGTTGAATGTACCAGCTTTAATTTTGTTTACAATAAACAAAAAAGCGTTGTTGTCTATTTCTGTTAATACATATAATAGGTAAACAAATATTTTTGGTGTGTGACATGATGTAAAAATATTCTGTGGCTGAAAAAACCACTTATTATAATTTTGATTTCTAAAATGTTCTAAAATTTGATTGAAAAATCATTTTTTTTCTAAAAAATGTAAATTCCAAAACATTCAAATTTTTTAGTGTGATCCTTCTACTTGTCATTAATCCATTTGAGTTATGATATAGCTACTGCATTGATTATAATGTGTAAAATTCTATGTACAATACAGATTACATACTTAATAAATAAAACTATGTTTTAAAGGTACCTAATAATTTATTTAATTAAAGCAGTTTGCATATTTATAAATGCACAAGCAATAACAATCATATGATCAGTGTATTTAAGCAGGTTTGTGTTGAGACACGAATGGGGTTTAATATTTTAAATTCTCGTAATCTTCGAATTACACGTTCAATATGAATTCGTAGACTCGCTATTGATTTAGTTTTTAACACATCAGCTTTTGAGCTTCTTATATTTTTATCTACACTCCTCCTCCTCCTAGGTTGTCAGTCTCTGGACTGGTTTATCTACACTAGGCGGTCGTATTAATGAACATCCCTTTTCTACCAGCATACTTTGACCAAAATTATTTAAAAAGATATTTTTGTCAACTACACGGAAAAATTGCATGTTTAACACATTGGAAAATTCCATGCTCACGTAAAACTTTTACATTTGCTGGAAAACTCTCACTTTTCTTAACTTGTAGAGCAATCTACTATTAATTCACTAGCGATTTAAGAAGAAAATTAACTCGCTAGCATATAAACATTATAAACAGTTACTTATGGTTGCTATTATAAAGATAATAATAATAATGCCAGTTTAAAATGCCAAAGAAATAATAATTAATCGAGTTATTTAACAATATCAGTAACGGCGTAACTGGAGACTTGAGTTCCCGCATTTATATTTTTATGGCGCTCAACGGCTTAAACCTGAAAAGAAACACAGATTGCAGGCAGCTGAAAATTATTTCGGTGGAGCAAATAATTCTCACATATAATCTCATAAGTCACAAGAGCATTAATTCTTTCCGGATTTGTTTTTGACTGCGTCCCAACAGGGTCATATTAATTAGGACGCCTTCCAGGGGCAAGCGTTTCCTTTACAGAGACTTTCCATTTGAAAATATATTTTTTGGAACTTTTCCTTACTGCCAATCTCTAGCGTGCTTTTAAAACTTTCTTTAGTGCAACAAAAGTTATTAAATTCGTCCTACATTTTAAATGCGGCATATGCCGCGGGGTTTAAGCTAGTTCTAATATAAGATACACCAGGCGCGACGGGCGATAACTATACTAGCGTCTTTCCTGTAGGAAAGTACATCCAAATCTAACCTTTCCATTTGCTTCCATGCAGTGTGGCGCACCAGGAAGCGGCAGAGAGGTGTAGCCCACGGCAACAACTGCTAGAGGCGGTGCAAGCTATGAAGGCTGCCGGTGGTCTGCAGGTGGGTGTAATGCAATTCAACAATTTCAGGAGCCCAGATCGACAGCTTGGATTCCAGCAAAATACATCTCAACGGGAGGTGTTTAATCCCAGCAGGAAATGGCTAAAAATGTACAAGAATTCCCAAGTGAGCCCTCGAACAAGAAGATAGGGCCTTATTTTACCTAATAATGGTGTGAAGCCAGGGGGACGCGCCAACGTTGGCCCCAGAAATCTGCAATAGCGATAGGACGTAAGTAAGCAACTATATAACAATTACGAACGCCCGAAACAAAGCATAAGTGGTTCGAGGTCCTCCATACGACTATTCGGAGATGAGCTCTTCGAAGCACTAAGCTGAAGGGGATAACCAACTAGCACGGCAATTTTGCTTGAAAAGAAAGCAGAATTCGACACCAGCTTTACAGGTTACAAGATAACAAAATTTTTGGGCAAGTGAAACCACAGAAACACTTCCTAAAAAATTTAACTGCAACAGGAGATAACAAAGTTGTTCTAGCAACAAATCACGCCAGAGAATAGTTTATAATAAACGCATGTAAAATTGCTTAACCACCAGTCTTTAATATTTGTAGAAATGGAGGCAAAAATAAATCTAATTAATGGAATCTGGCTAATTACTAGGGGGGTTGCATGTGAAACTACTTATTAATTATAATTAAATGTTTAGAAACTAAAACACAGCTAACTAGGCTTATCCTAATGCATGCAATATTACCGAAAAGCTACCTATTCATACTTAGGGATAAAAATTCGACTAGCAAATTTTTGCTAATACAGGGGAAGCTACAAAAGTACCGTAACAAGATAAGGCATCAGTTATGACTTAAGTTGGCAGTATTCAAATTCTAATACATTGTTCATGTCTAATTTAAGTTTTACAATCTCAAACTGCACGCTAAAATAAAAGAATTTGAGAAAACGATAGGTTTGACTGAATGGTAGCTACGAATTGCATTAAAATGCACTGAAGGAAATAGTGGGCGTTTATATTGGTTTTCCATGCCTTTGTGAACAATACCATTATGCAAAATATGAGGTGCGTGTAGACAGTTCCGGAAATTTCTTTTTATTTTATGTTAATCTATGCATTTTATCAACGTTACTATAGTATTTTTCAGTATAATCCACATGTACATACCTTTTCCAACGCGGATCTAACTTCTTTATACCTTCTTAGAAGAAGTTTGCTGGGGTCTCTTTTGTTCGCCTGTTTATAACGCTATTCACTTCATTTACAGACTGAAAATGCACACTCCGTAGTGCTTTCCATATTGCTGCAAAGAGATTGAAGTCATTACCTTGCAAGTTGGGAGAATAGGGTGGATGCGGTAGCAATTCCCGTCGCAAATTCGCTTCGTTAATCGGGCAGTGTGCGGCCGTGCATTATCTTGATACAGCAACGGTCGCGCGTTATGTTCCCTGGTTGGTTTTTGATTAGACATTTGTGCAATGTCCCAGCAAGGATATCAGAATAATATATGGCATATGGCATTAATGGTAGAACCTTCTGGACGGTACCTAATCTACCAGGATTGGGCCATAACAACCCAAAATACGGTGATTATTACTTTTTCCACTGAAGGTACATCGCGTGTCTTGATGGAAGGGCCATCTTCAAGACGTATCTATTCTTTAGATAGATTTTTAGTCTCAGGATTAAAATAGGGTATCTAGTTTTCTTATGTGGTTCTTTCCCAAAAATGGTCCCCTTATTTTTGTTGGAGCTGCAACAACGCCTAACAAAGTTCCACACCATGCATTTTCTTTTCTGATTCCATATGGAGCGGTACCCAATGTGCAGAAACTTGTTCAACCAACGATAGACAGTGTGTTGTGATTAAGCAGACCCACCAAAAACTGTCTGCAAGCTTTTAATAATTTCCCAGCATTTAATACCCTGCTGCCACAAAAGCAAAATTATAACACACTGCGATTTTACAGCATTTTCCATGTTGCCAATTAGCGAGTAAACGTTAAGGCTCATTGCTACAAACTGATAGAAGCAATATTAAAACAATTGTTTATTTGAAGATAGGCAATTGTTTCTAGATATGTGTACGCCTGTTAATTTTCAAGTATCATTAATCAGGTGTACGCCTCAACAATATTCTTAGAAATTTGTGAACAACTCCTCGTAGATCCAAATCAAAAGCTTTTACAAAATTACTGACAAAGGCACAACATTAGCTGATAATAGTGTCTATAATATATGACTACATCTATGATTTAATTAATTAATCCAGAACTAATCCTAAATATGAATTCTTCTGAAAACACCTAATTATTTATATAAAAAATTAAGAGTTAAACTCCACTCAAAGATATTCATTTTACCATAAGAGATAAATAGCACTTGTACATACTATTAAATGACAATTATACATAGGCGCATTTTCAAAAGACGCGTCATATTTAAGTCTATGTCAAATTCGAGGTTAGCAAGTTAGGTTTTGCGTCAGCTTGTGTCTGAAAACCTAACCTGATAACCTCGTATTTGACATAGACTTACGGTGGCACCAACATATTATTCTTAATCTACTCCCTTTCAGTATGGCCGCCATAGCTGAAATCGGCTACTCGGCGCCGCCGCAAGTGTCCGTTAGCTGTCTATTCTGTGGTAGTAGAGTAAAACATTAAAAACGAAGAAGAGTAAAGATAATTTTTTTTTCCGTCGACCTCCCTATAAAATGTGATTTTACGGACGCATTTGCTTACCAAAAATGTCCCTTTTTTGGACACCATTAATTTTTCGTCCGCAAACATTTTTCGTCCGCAAATGCTTTTCGTCCGCGAATGCTTTTCGTCCGCAAACACTTTACGGCCGCACTTTACAGCTGCAAACGCTTTTCATCCGTAAACACTTTTCGCCTCGGCCAGCAATTGCAGGCATCGTCCATAAAAAGCCAATTTTTGGTCCTTGATGCATAAATAACTATTATAGAAACTCTCTTAACTACAATTATATTTTTCTCATAACTGAAAAATATATGGAAATAAAGGTAGTTTACCTTTATTGACATTTTAAATTGATTTTATTTCCTGCCAAGTTGTAAAACCACTGTAATATTATATATCGATAACTGGTTTTAAATGATGCACACACTTTTACAAAGAATAAATTTTTTTAGGAGTCAATAATAAAAAAGTGTCCCATATAGTTATTGCACAATTTTTGGAATATGTTGTTATGACTTCTTTCGCAAATCGTGACCTTGCTTCTAAATGTTTAACCTCAGGGATCTTATCAAATAAAAAGCTCAATCACTTACCTGTAGCACAATGTTAATAGTATAAATAAGGATTAACAATATTAACCTGAAAAATTACTTAAATACAATACCTGAATGTTGCAATTTAATTCAAATAAATTAAACTCACAAAATGATGGCCAAAATAACTATAATTTAAATTTCAGTTCAGGTACAACAACACAATACAATTGCGTGTAAATAAAGAAATACAAATTAATGTTAAATTATAGTTAACGCGAATAGATTGATGTAGTTAAGTTTCAATCAAGTAAGGCTTAATAAAATCAAATCACGTTTTCTGAATTATAATCAAGTTACTTGTTTAACCACTCCTACAAAATACTTCTGTCACATGGAACCCTGTCGCTTACAAATAAACAAACAAATAAATGATTTTAACTAGACAATTTCTACTTTTTATTTATTAACCAAAAACCTACCAGGCTTTTATTATGCAATTATAGCTGTTTTGCCTTCGACTTTTTAAGTTTTTGTTTTATTCTGTACAGAATGTAATAATTATTTACAATCCTATAAAGTTTGGGCACTCTACCGGATTCTCTGGTCTGAACTGCTACTTCTCTCGGTGCGGGTACAATTTTTTCGCTCCTGCTCTGCTTACAAAATCAGTGAATGCGGTACTGCACTTGTACGGCAGCTAAATTCAACTGTATTACGTTGGGAACGCTCAGCTAGATTTTTCACTTTCAAATTTTTTAAATCGCATTTGTATTCACTCCACAGCTTGTGGCACTGATGTTCGACAATTATTACTAATTCCTATTGCAATAGGCAATGAATTATGCCAAAATACCGGTTTACAACTACATCTGATTGAAGTTTTACCGAAGCTCATTTTCAACGGTTATGTTTCAGAAAAAGAATTTGTTTCCGTTATAAATAAACTATTCATTGACGATTGTCATGGCAACGAACAGATTGTAAGTAATACTTGAGCTGTAGTATCGACATTGCAATTGTCAGATTAACTGTATACTATCCCAAGTTTAGAACTGTTGTTTCGAGCAAAACAACTCCTGGAGTCCCACTAGTGGTTTTAAAAGCTAGTTACAGCCGCAATTCGAGTAAATAAACATATGTAAATGCACCAATTGATATAATAATGCTTTAAATAAATGTTTCAAAGTGCAGTTAATTCTGTCAAACTACTACAAGTTATTGGACTTGTCTTTTCAGCAAATGAAGTGCTGACTGCCTGGCAACCTTGGTATTGCCTTATTCAAATTGCAAAACATCTAAATGGACAGTTCCCTTTTGATGACCTACAACTTTAATGCAAATCGATTAATTTGTTAAATATCAGCGTCATACTGCTTTGCGTAAGTAAAACAATATTAAGATCGATTCTGATCATATGAGTGATATAATTGTTTGTTTCTGATGCTTTTGTCTGCTAAAATGCCAATATAATACTGTAAGACCGTTAAGGAGTAAGCTTTATTCTTGATTACCCTTTTATAATCATCCTCAGCATATAAGCTATTATCTTTTTAGTCGTTTTATCCTTGTGAGAAATTGTAGCACAGCAATACACAGTGTGTCCTCGGATTGACTTTGCGATAGGTGTAATTATAAAAAAAATAGTACGGTTTTCGTATTTTGCAGTCGAGCCCTGCTTGGTATACAATGAACTTTTATCAAATTACAGTTCAGATAGAATCCATTTGGCAGAGTTAGCTTAAGAAGATATAAATCATTGTAAGTAAAGTGACCTTTCTGGTAACTTCTACCCGAAAATTTTAATTTTAGTTTAGAATGATGGTGATATGCTTTTTACCGTAAAAAACAGAAAGCTACCAAGGATTTAGAAGAAGGGTGGAATCATTTGCTGCTTTGGATGAGGCTCTCTTTAAATAAATTTTTAGTTGTTTTAGTTCATTGTAACTAAAAAATAAGAGGTTGTGTAAATACATTTTTAATATTCTATTTTTTATGCACATGAGCTCAGTATATCGCCATCATTTCTAATTTAGAATATTTTATGTGTATAAAGACCACTTTAACTGTAATAATTTATACACAGTGGGCAAAAAAACGGTACATGTTCTATACTCTCATATATCTTCGTAAGTTATTAATAGATTAAATAGTTAATATAACAGTGAAACTTTTCAAAAACGAAATTAATCAATTTTGCAATCTACAAAGTGTAAACATTTTGTTTTTCAAAGAAATATTTAATGCGTCAATTATTATTGAAATTATTAATATTTCCAATTTGTACCGTTTTTTTGGCCCACTGGGTATTGTTCGAAAGATAACTCTGCCAACTGGATCTTATCTGAACTGTAATTTGGTAAATATCCATTTTATACTAAGCAGGCGTAGGCTGAAAAAGACGAAAGCAACATCAAACAAATTTTAATTCGTTACACCTATTGTAAAGTCAATCCGGGGACACATTGTATACTTAGAAGTAGTAATTTTTTGTGTTTTGTTTGCCTTATAAATTCGCATTCTAGTAAAAAAGGTTTTTTTTTAAAACAACCATGCGCATTAATGGGTTAAAATAGTATTACATTCAATCCTAACAAATGCAATAAATTACTGGCTAAATTACCTTGTTGCACGAATTGTTTGGAACATGATGGAGGCACCCCCATTTGATATGTTCGCATGTTTATTCAAATCATTGCAAAGATTCTAGCACAGTACGTATTAGACATCTATTAATTTAATAATAATGCAATGTTTATATAATAATTGGATCACTGTACTCGCGCTAGTATGTATTGGTCGGGCCTGTGCGTCCAAAGGCATAAATAAAATAAGAGGTTGCGTAACCGAGTAGGCTGGCAGATGCCGCATGGAAATGCGAGAATGTGCCTAGCGAGAATTCATTCACAAGGTGCCGTCAGGTTGTGAACTATCCGAGTTGTTCCCATAATATCTTCTTCAAGTTATCTCGGGACTACAACGCGGCCGAGCTCTATCCTATGTCAGCCGTCAGAGCCGGTAAAGTATATCATTGTTTCGCAATGAGCCAGAAAATTACCGGTGATAATTTAACAAAACTGCACGGGCAGCCCATAAATTAGCCCTCGGCGGGATTGTCGCCGGGCGAGATATATGGAACGCCCGACCCGCTCTAACTCACAAATCTTCGGTTACCTGGATAAAGATGTCTTGGGAAATGGGACAATATGGGATCTAAAGCGCTCACCATTGACGTAAACTCGTAGATGACCTTCTTGTAGTTACTGAATAATAGATTTATGTAAACTGTGAAAAAAAAAATGGAAAAAAAAACAAACACAACTAATTTCTAAATTTATCATTTCTAGTTTTCTGTATATGTACATTCTGTATTTATACAAACATAAATATAGTTATTTTATAGAATGAAACTGTGCTCACCTGCTGCTCAACTATGTCGTTAATAAAAAAATGTGCGTCGGTTAAATATTCTTTAAATAACATTCGAATTAGGTTATGATTTCATGTTGTTGCTACAAAATGACTATGATGAATATTATGTACAGTGGTGGGCAAAAGTATGGAAGCACCTGTATAGCTCCTATACTCTTGAATAGAATAGGGAATGCTATACACAGACTAAATTTTATAGGAAATCTTTCAAGATTATAGAAGTTATGTAGGTGTTTCCATACTTATGCTCACCACTGTACAATAATATAATTTGTATAATTAACACATAATTCTCTTGTGCGACGTAATTATACTCACTTTATGCTCATTTACGCCAACGATAAAACTGATATTTGTATAATAAGCATAAACAGCAGAATTTCCTGCACTGAGTGAACGCTTGCAACCCGAACGTAGGGAGTTGTAAGACAACTAGGTCAGCAAATAACTTTCTATGCGTAATATAGTTACACGTCAGTTTTTCTACGACTTGAACTAAACACAATAAAGTTTAAAAATGCTTGATAATATATAATTTAGTACTTCAAAAATCTAGTTGCTATGCATTAGCTTGCTTAGTCAAAAATTATTAACAGCCAGTTTCATAAAGTGTTATATTAATTTTTGGATATCAATACAAAAAATTTTATATTTCTAAAAAAATTTATGTTATTTCTAATTTTTTCAGTACGAACGGAAATTTATTATAGCAGCGTTTCAATAACAACATTCTCAACTAGAAGAATTAGTCGCTGGAACGTACAGGCTATTGCAGGAACTTTAAAGTGTTTTGTCACTAGTCACGGGCACCTAATGGGATCGTTTCCATGACGTGCACGATATCAAAATGAGGATTAACTTTTGGTGATTGTAACGTTTAGGCATCTTACTTGAACGTGTGAAGTTACGTTCCAATGGCGATGTAGTTGCGTAGTGGTTTGGTAGGTGCAATTTTTACGGAACTTTACCAGTCTTTTTGATTAGTGTTGTTTGATTTGTTCTACAACTGATTTTGTTATACTATTTTTCACTCCCCCATGCCTCTTTGCCTATATTCTTAGCTCAGAAACTAAATCAAAAAACAATTTTGGGGAATAAAAATTGTGTTCTTTCTCGGCGGTCTGAGTGTCAAAACTAAAACTAATGCAAGTTTACTATCAAACATAATGATGATATGACTAAATAAGACCACACATCATTGCAAATTGCATTTATTAGTTAAACGATTGGATCTGACATATGTAATATCATGCGAGAATAGGAGATTTGAGATGCTATATTTTTTAAATCGTTTTTTAAACTTTACACTAATTATTATGTCGTATTCTACTATATTAGGTGCAGAAGCGATGACAAATTATTTTCGTTAAACTATTGTGACGCAAAGGTTCGTGTCTTTTAATAATAGCATCATAAGTTTTAACCATAAAAATTGCGCAATTAGGAGTTGTGAATACCACAAACTGCCTGTTCAAAATTCCCGTTACCATTTTATGGTTCCAAATGTAACTTTAACCTCTATCTTGTTTTTAACCGCTCATTTACTTGAGATATCCAGTGTCGCACACACTGTCTATGTATTTATATTTAATAAAATATAGGAGAAGAGCTTCAATTTTATACGGAAGGTCGTCGAATGTTGGAAATCTACTTCTTTCTTTCAACCAATCTTGCTTTTGTATACAAGCATACTGCCGAGTATTTATGTACATTATTACACACTACACAACAATGCGCAGCAAGACATTTCATCATTTTTGTGCACTAAATGAGAAAGTTTACTTCATGGTAAATTAAAGAAGTGACGGGGAAATTACAGCAATCGTGCGCAGTAACGTTCCATGCTGGAGGTAGCGAAAACGTTATTAGCACTAATGAATATTGCTTCCACGACCTTAAAACGGCAGTGAAGGTTCCGAGAACGAGGCGGCAATCGTCAAAACTGCTTTAAAGTAGTTGCAACTTCGAAACCGCATTTCAATAGCACGAACTAGTCGCCGATACCATCACTACCCCTCTTCAAGTTCTTAGAACTTTAAGGTCGTCCAAAGGTAACTACGACGTTTCCAATACCGGGAAAGCTACGTACAATTCACATACAGCTACAATGCAGCCATACTGGGCGTTATGAACTGCTTTATATACCTCGTATCACAAATATCCCGTGAGGGGTTGCTAGTCCCCCATCGGGCGCCTCCCCGGGTGGCGGATAGGGGAATGCTTGTTAGATATAACGGGTACCGAGGAAATAAAATAGTCGGGGCGGACCGAAACTAGCATACCGAACTATCGCCGGGATAAGCGGTCCTCTGTATATTGCCAACAGCCGAAGGGTGGATGAGCAAACACAGTTAGGGCACTCTATTGCCCTTGGTTTGTGAAAGCGGACCTAAAGACGGATGAACTATTGAAGTGGCCAACGGCCAAGCTTTCGAACTTTGGGTGTACCGCCGCATGTTGCGAATATCATGGACAGAGAGAAAAACAAACGAAGAAGTCTTACGCCAGATGGGTAAAGAGAGAGAACTAATTAGAACCATACAGACCAGAAAACTGCAATATCTCGGACATGTTATGCGAGGAGAACGGTATGGACTGCTTCAACTGATTATACAGGGCAAAATATCGGAAGAAGAAATCCAGGAAGACGACGGACATCATGGTTTAGGAACTTAAGAGAGTGGTACAATTGTTCCTCGATAGACCTATTCAGAGCAACGGTGGTCCAAAATCAAGATATCCATTATGATATCCAGCCTCCGTTAGGAGGCGGAACCCCAAGAAGAAGATCACAAATATAAGATAACAAATAATAGATCAGTGGAAACTAAAGAAAATTGTGTGCTATGTATTATAAATATGAGATTGTTATATAACTCAAGCTATGGATTGTGATTGTGTGCTCAATTGTATTTACTTGTGCTGACAATTAAAAAAATATGTTTGGGTTGGTAGAATATTGTTTAGACAATATATCTGAATGAAGTTACTAGCTCTTCAAAAAGCGACTTTCAAATATTATGAAAACTTTTGTATAAGCCTATAAATGATCCAGTTTGTTAGAAATTTAGTAACTATCCAGCTTTGAAAATAGGCTACTTTACTGTTATCTGCATACATCATACATTTTAAAATAAATTTGTCTACCAAACGTAACAAATAATAATTTCTAAAACCCTTTTTTGATTTATGCCAACCAATAATACACAATAGGCAAAGTAACGGAATGAAAATGGTATTTTAATAAATTTTAATATTCTCTGTAATTAAAAAACAAAACAAAATCTTCATTAAATCAGGTAAAAATAAGAGTGAGTTTAGCTTCTACGATGTCAATCCAACAAAAATTGCGTTTAGAATGAGGTCTGTGACATTTGTAGTTAAGATTAGCTTTATATAAAATGATTTTGTTGAGGTTGTGCTCATTTATGAAACAACAAAAGCCATTGTGCTCAATTTATTTAAAATATAGCAGTTATATAAATCAAGCTGACGTTCAGATGACAACAAGTATATGTTTTATAAAAAAACAAATAAAAGAACGCAGCAGTAAGAAATTGTCCTAAAACTATATCCCAAATAAATTTCCCTCGCACATAGCCGAAGCGAGGAACTGCAATGAAGAAAATAAATATAAAAATCTTCTTCCAAATCTCTTACTAGCGCGGCTTCATTTATGTCGTCTCGCCAGCTTCGCCTTGGGCGTCCTCTTTTCCGTTTTTCAGGTGGAACCCACTTTAGTATTTTCCTTGGCCACCTTTCTTTTCCAATCCTTTTACATGCCCGAACCATGTTAATTGTCGTTTCTGCACCTCGTCCACAATATCTTTGTCTATTTCCATTATCTGTCTAATTATTTCGTTTCGTACCCTATCTAGTTTATTTTTCTGGCAGGAAATCCATTTATGTCGCCAATAACTTATTTCTGTTGCTAATATTCACATCCTACGCTCCTGCTCGATACATAACAACACTTGGTACTATGCTCGCATATATCCTTTTCTTTGTGTTTTTTCTTAAGCTTCTGTCCCACAGTATTGAATTTATAGATCTTATAATACTTCTGCCTTTGTTTACTCTTTCTTATTTTTTCTTCCCTGTTATCATTTTTATTGAATATATTCGCTCTCTATTGGGAGGTTCTCAATTTCGTCTTTCGCATTACGCTTGATTCATGTTCAAACCTGCTAGTTCATACGATTCTTGCAATTTTCGCACCATGTAGTTGAGATCATCCCTATCTTCAGCTTCACCACTGGATCATTCGCAAAGTATAGAAGGTAGAGTATGTCTTCCCCTACTCTTAGTGCCATATTTTTATATTCGTTTTGCCACCCTTGCAGAGCTTTGTCGAGATAGATTTTAAATAGCGTTGGTTAGAGACATCACCCCTGGCGGAGACCTTTAGTTACTGATAGCATTTCGCTTAATTTACTTCCTATTTTTATTTTTGCAGTATTGCCTTCGTACAATCTAAATGTTGCAGCAATGAGTATCAGATTTATTTCAGCCCTTCTCATTTCTTTCCATAGTTGTTCTGCAGGTATACTGGCATATGCTTTTTCTAAATCAATCAGTGCTAAGTGTTTTCTCTATCTATTTGTAATTGGTTTCTGACTGTTTATCGGATATATCAGTCTATCAAGCTCTTCAGAATGTTGGAATATAATCTACCAATGGTGCAAATAACTGCAATCGCTCTGTAATTTCTAGGGTAATTTTTCCCACCTTTTCAGTAAACTGGGGTAATGGGTGAAGTCCGCCACTCTGCTGGTATAGTAAAGTATGAATCCAACATGGAAAAAGAAAGGCAAAATAACATATAGTGCAAACACTGTTACAATAATAGAAGCTGTGGAGAAAAGAACTAATTACATATTGTGGAAAAATAAATAGCAAGGATGGAGTTACCGTAATCAAATTAAAATGTAACCAAGATTTGTAATTAAACACATATTAATAGTAAATATTATAAATTATTATTAACGTAAATACAATCAATAAAACTTATATCAGTCCTTATTTATTTGCTTCATTTCCATATCTTTTTTATTTTTATGTGATTTTTTCTGTTTTATTTCGAGGATTTTAAGATCTATGTTTGACAATATTAAAACTCCGGTAATAATGTACTAAAACGGAGTTTCAACGTTATCAAACCTAAATTATAAAATCCCCAAATGAAACACAAATCTAATAAATGAATAACATTTAGGTTTCCAAGAACTAGACTGTAATCAGCTATAAGCTGCTTACTCCGCCTAATGCTTTGTTAATAGCAACACCAAAATGAAGAAATTGTACTGTTGGTTACCTAAATTGTACTGGGTGATTATAAATGCTATTCCATCAAGTTGCCTTTGAAGTATTTGTTGTATGAATAATATGTTGGTGGCACTGTAAGTCTATGTCAAATTCGAAGTTAGCAGGTTAGGTTTTGCGTCAGTATGTGTCTAAAGTGACGCAAAACCTGCGCTGAAGATGTTAGTGGAAAATTAGTTATTTTCTTAACACCATGCTCATACATTGATGGGTCTTTGGAAATTTTGAAAATTATTAACCATTTATTTACTTAGTGATTTTTGACTTTTACTTCAAATGCCATACTGCTAAAAATATTGATTTCGTAAGCTTTCACTACGATTTCCATTCTACAGGGTGGTCCACTTTTTTATAGCAGGACTTTAATAATAGACAGAAAAACTTATTTCAAGGCGAAAATTTCATATGAACATAGTCCCGAAACTCTTCGTTTTAAAGATACAGGGCGTTCAAATTTTCGAAAAAATATCATTTTTTCTATACAGTATCCCAGCCAGCCGAGATAATTCAACTAATTTTGGTGTGCAACTCGAGCCTAAATGCTACTACATTCCATGACAATATCAAGGTCCTCGATCGACCAGTATAAGTTACATTCCTAATTACTTATTACTGAACATTGAAAACAGGTTTTCAAATATGGGAAACATTTATTTAATTAAACTTATTTAATTAGAATATTCTACCCTAAAACTAGTCGAGTTTATTTTGAATAAAAAACATGAATTTGACCAGTCTATTAAAAATTGCCAAGCAACCGTTGGAAATATGGGAAAATGTGAAGAGACATTTTTTGTAGAGAATTAAATGCTTTTTTTGAAAAAAGAAACAATTTCGATTTTCAACAGGGTCGTACTAGTAAATTTTTTAATTAAATAAGTTTAATTAAATAAATGTTTCCCATATTTGAAAACCTGTTTTCAATGTTCAGTAATAAGTAATTAGGAATGTAACTTATACTGGTCGATCGAGGACCTTGATATTGTCATGGAATGTAGTAGCATTTAGGCTAGAGGTGCTCACCAAATTTAGTTGAATTATCTCAGCTGATTGGGATACTGTATAGAAAAAATGATATTTTTTCGAAAATTTGAACGCCCTGTATATTTGAAACGAAGAGTTTCAGGGATTATGTTCATCTGAAATTTTCGCCTTGAAATAAGTTTTTCTGTCTACTATTAAAGTCTTGCTACAAAAAAGTGGACCACCCTGTATAACGAAAGAATTTCAGCATTGGATCGTGTTATTGTTGAAATAAAAGAACTCATCCTTTCAACCCACTTTCATAAGAGACTTCATGAAGACTGGAAAACAAGAGCACAGTAACTCATGGTATAAACGCGGAAGAAAGAAAGGAACGGTAACGCAGACTATTAACCATGCCAGAGGCGAAATCCTTCAACAAACCATAAAGAAATCGGTTTTTTCATTGTTAATTAGGTTTAATCATTGTTATTAGTATAGGTGAAAAACTCGCGTACGACTCTGTGTTATGTGCATCGATTGCTCAAGTATGTGTTTTCAGCGACCGAACGGAATTTAATTGTGGGGAAGCTACAGCCAGTCGCAGAAATGCCAAGCTCCGGGGCACACACTGTAAGTGACTTCCACTGAACCTTGTCTACAGCGAGCTAAATAAAAATGCAAAGCCGAGCGGTACATAGAATGTGCTGCATAAGTGTGCAACAAACCAGTATTTGCACTTCAAGTAAGTGCCAGATAATGGTGCACTGAGTATGTACGCCTTTGCGACACCGCCAAGAGATTTCCTGGAATCACTACTGTTCTGTGACTTAATCGCTTGCCGCAGGTACTGTCCCGTAGTCTTAGTGGAAGATCTTAATGCAGTGAGTACTGTAAGGTTGATAACGTGATTTATTCCGAGGCCTACGCCGCAGTTTCGAGCCACGAGCTTAATGTAGCCTGATACACGGAATAGTTGCAGTTTGAGCTACAAGCGTTCGCGCCAGGCTGTGGAAAGATTGGGCCTCCGAAAAGGAATGCGCTGAATGGACAAATAAATATGCAGTATACAAAATATTTTGTGCATTTCAATTCGAGTTTCAATCGATTCCTGCGAATTTTAGCATTTAGGGAGGGAGTAACCCGTTGGTATTCGGCGATGGTTGATGATGATACGAGAACTGACATAACGCTATTATTCAGAGAAACGGATTTTTACTGAACGTATCCTGGGTTGAGAGAATCTGTGAGATATTGCTGTGAGGTTTAAACACTCTCTTGATATTTTATTTTCGAAGAAACTTTTTTATGCATTCGGCAAGTTTGTAGATATTAGAAGAAAAACTATAAATTATGCATTTTTTATGGTCGCTAAACAATTTTGCCTATGGCTTGGTTTACACGTTGAGTTGCCGTGGTATTGTTCATATTTTAATCCTCTTTATAACATTTTGTTTATATACAAAGACACACCTCTAGAATATTGACCTTATACTTGGTTACTGAGATTCCGGCGAAAGTTTTCAAAAAGTCCGTTTTTCATCTATGCCCAGGCATGCAATCACATCGTTGAGAAATCGTAAAAGCTAAAAAGAGAAATAATGTCGCAGTTATTCTTTAGTTCGAAGTACCACAGTCAGACTCAGTGCTACCGATATAATAGGGCAGAGGTAATTTTAACGAACGACATTTTTCGTTTGCTATCTGTTATTTATCGAGGCAATGGCAATTTTTATTTAAAATTATTACCACGATAGTTTCGTTAAATGTTTAGTTTAAATATGACACGTTTGCTAAAGGTGAGTTGGGTAATTGTAGTGGCGTCAGCATTAGATAAAAATAACCCTTATTATTTATTGTAAGATATTAAGCAGCTGCTACCGCACAAAGTGCTTAAAAACTCTTAGGCGATTTTGATTGTACGCTATCTATTACCAATAGAAAAAGATAAAAAGTTCTATTTATACACATATCACTGAATTTTTTTATCACACCGTTTTACATTATTACGATTTTCTTGTAATCTATTTTCCATTGTCTTATTGAATCCCCAATCAGCCAAGATATCTTCACGTTCTTTAGATGAGGTAGATTAAGAAAGAACGTGGTTACATGTTTTAGAAAATTTATAGAATTGTTTCCAAATTGAACTTCTGCATTTTGGCATTTTGGCACGATATTTTCAAACTGTATTTACATCTAGTTCGTTAGAAACATTACTAAAACGCGTTTTATCACTGCTCATTTTACGTTTACTGTTTTTAGATACAATGCAAGACAAAAAAGACTGAGACAACTATTGGTAGAGATTTTAGCGTTATTTGATTAGCTTAATTGAGGCTCTAAACAGTTCCATTCACTATAACAATTTTGTTGCATAGCAACGTCTAAACAAGTTGAGTTACAAATACCTAGCAACTATACATATTAAGGCAGTCACATTTACAACCGACATATTAAGGGCCGGTTGCAGAAAGCAATGTTAAGTCTAGTGTTAGCTAACATCGCGTCAAAGTGAACAAAATCGCATCAAATGTTGTTTACTAATGTATTAGTTACCATAAGCATTTGAGATTTGATTCGTTTTTGTTCACTTTGACGCGACGTTAGCTAACACCAGACTTAACATTGCTTTCTGCAACCGGCCCTAACTGTCCCAGTTTTCTTTGTCTTGCATAGTACATATTATTTTTTGATAAAAGTAAAATTTCAAAACCTTCTCCATTATTTAGAAAAGAAACGTACACTTTTACCTGGTAAAAATGTAAGTCTCTCCCTTATCGCTAAAGGTACGTTGCTAGGTGATGCATACAAAATTAAACTTTTTTTTTTTTTGGTAGATTGTAAGAGATGTTTATTAATCAACGTAAGCAATAATAAACTTAGTATTCACCTATGTGCAAAATCCTAGATTAGATATACCGAAGGCTAATCTTAAGCCAAATTGATTTTAAAATAATCGCTTTACATTACATACACTTTTTCAAATCAGCTCTCAAAATTTGTAAAACCGTTAGTTATTCGTGAACATGTATGCGTAGAACACCTGCGCCCTTTGTCAAAAACTTGGACTTTCCGAAACATTTCTGAATGTAATGCATGTTGTAACATAGAATTTGAGATCACGAGGTGTTAAGTTCCCTTTAAAATAAAAGTGGTTACGATGTTCCCATGTTTTTCATGTTAAATTTTGAATTATATTTTTATTCTGCTTAATGTGCAAGTATATAATTATTATATTATGTGGTTATATTATTACATATAGCATTTGCCAAATTTGGAAGTGTAAACAAAAATACATACATGTTAGAGACAACAGAAATATTTATTTAAAGGCAGATTTTATTCTAAAAGATAACCAGAAGTGAAAGCCACTACAGGTTTTATTGCACCATTAATTATTACTTACTATCAAGATCACTCGGTCTTTTCATTTTATGCGCCGTTAACTACAGCACACCGGCTAGTGGCAGCCATCTACAATTTCGTACGTTCATAGAAAAACACTTAAGAGATGAAGATGCCTCTCTTTATTATGCGAGATAGAGGAACCGAAGATTCAGATTTCAGGAGATATCGAAATTTAATAGTTATGCTTTTCGATTTTTCTGTTCTAAGTTTCGGAAATAATAAATTTTACGACTTAATGTTCGTTGCGTGATCAAAGATTCCTCCTCGGCGATAACAAAGCGCAGCAACGTGTAATAAAAAGTGTATTTTACATCTTTCCGAGACCAGAGAACCGTTACGGGAGGATTTTCTCTGTTCGTAATGTGGCATTTCTACATAATACGCAATTGAGCTGTACGCTTTCAGAAGTTATTAGAACATTTTCCCTGGGAATTTTTCAGGAATTTCGTTATTTTTCAAATGCTAGTTAATGTGACCTTGTATCTACTGAATAATAAATTCGAGGTAATATTAGAAAAAATGTACTCTTATGATTATACACATTTAGGTTGCACTTCTAACACATGTACTAAAATATGTCAGAACCAACACATTATTTGAAGGTATGGCAAAATGCCAATCCAAAATGTGAAAATGCTGACCACAACAAGGAAATTGATTTTTCATCAGTTTATGCCTGCTAAAAATCTGCTTACAGATCTGAGATTCCACTTAACTTCAATAGGGGTTGTGCACGATTTTATATCATTGTAATAAAGAAATGAAGTGGTTCGGCATTTCAACGTTTAAAAATTGGAACTATTCCTCTAAAGCTATGCTTTATTTGATTTTAAATTTACTGCTAGATTTTATAATCTACGTTCTTGAATTAGTTTTATAGATGACTAACTGCGGTGTATTGAGGAACTATTATAATTTTGGTTTTCCAGCCATATCATTTTTAAACGCATAAACCCATAAAATGTAATAATGCTAATGCAGAAAAAATGAAATAGCAGAAGCTCCGACAATTGCCTATTACAAAAATATGAGAAAATAGATTGCGGGAATGAATGACAATTTACGAATAGCCAAACTCATAGATTAGCTTCCGAATGGTAATACAAGCAACTCTAGAAAAACGAAGAGATGTAAATTTTGCATTTTCAGATCTGAAATTTTCATTTCGTACGTACCTACAAACAAACTATGTACAGCTTTGCACAACCAAAAATTGTGAAAGGCACTGCTGGCGTAGTAAGAATATATGGTATCAGCTTCAAGCACTTCAAAACATCTAAAGAAACTAAACAAGGAGACAGCTAGAGTCTGCTACTATTCACCCTAGAATCCAGCAGCCACTCGTACGTTTAAAATAATATGTCGAAAAGACGTTGCATGTTGAAAAGACGTTATTCGTTGAATTGTAATTAAATGAGTTGAAATCATAGCAGCAGAAGAAATAAATAAAGAAATTACAAATTGGAACCAAATATTTTCAAGGACTATAGCTATAGAAATAGATATAGGAATTAAATTACTAATAGTACAAATATATGCACCAATACAATGACCAAAAGACAAATGAATTGAAGAATGTACGCAGAGCTACAAGAAGCTCGGGATAAATATAAAGAAGATATCCATAATATAATAATAAAGGGAGACTGGAATGCAAGAATAGGAAGAGATACGAAAATAGGACAAAGGAATAGAGAACTAGGAAAAAGTAGCAATGGACAAAAATGATAAATTTTTATATAGAAAACGATTTAATATACTATACATTCGAAGACAAAGAAAGAAAAGCACAAAGCATGATAGATTACATAGCATTTACTCAAGAAACAGCAGGTATAATAAATTACGTTAAAATAGACCAAAAAGCAGAGCTAAGCACAAAGCACAAACTAATCATGGAAAAAACAAGATTAGTAGAAAGGCCAATGGAAAGAGGGCACGAACACAAGAAGATCAAAGTAGAAAGGCTAAAAAAAGAGAACAAAAGAAATAAATACCAACAAAAATAAAAGAGGAATTAACAAAATAGGAACAAGTACTCCAAACCCAAAAAATAGATAACAAATGGGAAAAATTCAAAAAGACGCTACTTACAGTCACAGAAGAAATATGTAGAGAAAAGAAAATTACAAGTAAGCATAAAGGAACGAAGTGGTGGAACGAAGAACTAAAACAAAAAGTAAGGCAAAAGAAAACCGCATGGAAAAAGTATTCAAATACAAGAAACGAAGGAGGTAAGTTAGAATACAACAATAAAAGAAATGAAGTAAAAACGGCATTACAAAAAGCAAAAGAGAAGGGTAGGCAAAAGTTCGGTGAAGAAATCCAGCAATTAAAAAAGAACAACAATAGAAGATTCTGGAAAGTGGTTAAGTCGCTAAGAACACGAAGAGATAAGCAAGTAAGAAACATTAAAGATAAGAAAGCCATACTATACACCGAAACCGAGAACATAGTAAAAGTCTGGAGAGATTACTACAGAGACAAATTCTCCACACCACCACGCCCGGAAAACTAGGATGGGGAAATGTGGTGAGATGAAGAAATACAAAACAACGAAATGGAAATCCACACAGGGGAAATTGAGATTGCAGTAAAAGAACTGAAAATAGGGAAAGCGGCAGAAATAGACGGAATTGCACCAGAACTAATCAAATATGGAGGTCAAAAAGTAATAGAATGACTGACAGGTATATGCAGTTTGGCTTGGAGAATATCAACAATACTAAAAGATTGGGAAATCAGCTCGTTAATTCCAATTCATAAGAAAGGTACATACATATGTGGAATGAAACAACTATAGAGCCATACGCATAGCACTAATAACCGTAAACTTATATAGCAAAATTTTTGAAAAGAGACTAAGAGTATAAATGGAAAATAAACTTGAAGATGAACATGGAGGTTTTAGAAGCAAGGGACAAACCACAGACCACATAAGTACCCTAAGTACCCTAATAGAGGCGAAGAATGAGAAAAACGCGGAGCTGTATATTACTTTCCTCGACCTGAAGAAAGCTTATGATAACATAGGCAGAAAAAGACTATGGAACACACCAAAACATTTACAAGTAACTCCAAAGTTAATAGAAGCCATACAGAGTAGTCAAGGAGATAGTAGAAATAAATGGAATACAATCGGAAGAATTTGTATTAAGTAGAGGGTTAAAACAAGCGGACTCACTAAATCCTCTCTTATTCATCATCTCTGTGGACAAGTAACTCAAAAACTGCAAACCTAAAACACCTAAAACAACAATAGGATACAAGGAACTAAGACCAATACAGATAGAGGCTCTAATATATGCAGATGATATAACAATACTAGCCGAAAAACCATCAAAGATGCAAAAAAATGATTGACACATAAGAAGAAGAAATAAACAGCATGGGGATTATAATAAATACAGATAAAACAAAAGTTATAGAAATAAGAGAAAGTAAAAATACAACATCAAAGAATTTATATGCACACGAAGAAGACTGGTAAAAGTGTCAACCTATAATCACTTAGGATTAATCATCAGCAATGATGGTAGAATAGACATAGAAATAGCAAATAAAGTAAGGAAAACTAACAATATATTATAGTGATCTGCCTATTATTTAGACAGTGCTTATTATTATTATATTTTTATTTGTAATGTAATAAATAAATAAAATTGAGCACCCAAACAACATAGCTTATTTTGAATTCTGTATTGCCTCTCTCTTATGGCTAAGTAAAATATGATTATTTAATTATGCTTTACTGTAATAAAGATATGTTACTTTCTCTATTTTATTCATTTGCAACTTATCAACATTTTTGCGGCGACTAGCAATTGAGACTCTTATTTACAGGGTTAGGTTGTTACACTTTAGATAAATTTAACCATTGTATGGCAAATCCTCGATTCTAACGAATTACTGATAACCTCAAAATATTAACTCCAAACAAAGCTGTTCGAAACACAGAAAATTCAGAGTATTTTGAACACAAATTAACCAACAATTAATCAGTTCACCTCAGGTAATTTATAACAATTCATTTGTAATAATCAAGTACGTTTGGCTAACCTGGGACTTGTTTTCAAATGCATAATGACGCCAACTTGCATTTGCTTTTTCTCAAATGCAACCCAATCTTGTTTCCGGTCTCCGCACAAGGACGCCAAGCTTGTATTTTCTTCCTGGAATCCTTGTTGAATCTGGCTCGAAAGACCACACGCACAGGCCACGGTTAGAAAAGACGCCAAGCTTGTATCTGCTTCCTGACGATATTTCAGCGGATGGTACCTGCTTCTGGATTACGAACCAAGCTTTTTCTAGGATCTGTTCCTTGCTGTCCGCTTCTCTTAGCTCCACAACTTGTCGAATCTAGCTTCAAAGACGATCACATACTGGCGAAACTCCAAGTCCAATTAACTCTCGAACTGCACCCGGGAATACTACCAATTTAACCACAGCTGGTGTCTGCACAAGTGCAATAAATGAAACGCAACAACTGGGCCCAAATTATTTACTTTTATCAACAAAATTTATGGAAATCGGGGAGCCAAACAACGCACAAGCTTTCGGCTTGGTTTCCCCAACAAACAGCAACAAACGACACTCTAGGTCACCATAGCAATATGATTTACGATTGTTTTTTGTGAGTGTACATTCTTTGATCTTAATTTATAATTGTTTTTGTAAATATCATTCAGGCACCTATGACCTTACAATTGGTCGTTATTTTTCAATTTTAACTAACAAACACTGATTCAGCCCATTAGCGCATTCTTGTAGTCTTTATTATTCGCAGGTTGCTTCTCATATACTCTATGCATTAATCTGTGCCTTCTTGCAATGCTTTATAATTGCTTTAACTGCGTCATCAATTGTTGGCATTTCGATATGAATAAAAACGCTACATAAACATGTGTGAAGCCGCAAAACACCTTTGTACTTAAACGATTTCATTATCTTGTTATGACGTTACACAATTATTCTGTAAGTCATCATAAACTTAGCTACATTTGCCATAATGAGCACAAAATTGGAATATAAGCAGAACGCAACCCCAACAGTATCGTTCTATATAATTACTAACCTTTGTTAATTAAATACAATTATTGATAATCATGTTTTATGTAATTGTCAATGTTTACTAGTGACTCATATTGTTGCAATAGCAATACCAAATCAGGGCCTATTTGAATATTTTATTATCATTCGTAAGTTAGCAATGCAACCAGAATTGCTGTAAGCATCATACCATTACAATATACTGCTCCATAAATAGAACACTACTAAATAAAAAAAATTAAAACAAAACCAAATCAAGAGATATACAACAAAATAGCAATTCTAACACTACTCACTTCGGCAGAAGTTTGGCCAACCCTCCCTGTACACAAAAACAAACTTACCGCTGTAGAACTGAAATTTTTCCGGAAAGCATCAAAAGTAACCAAACTTAACAGAATTAGAAACTAAGAAATATACGACAACTTAAACCAAATACTTACAACACATAAGTTGGAGGAAAAGCAATTAAATTGGTTTGCCTATGTCAGAAGAATGAAAGATCAAAGAACGATGGAACAATATCAACTAACAAACATGGGAGGAAAGTAGACAGACCAAGAACAACAATTAAGAACGTCATAGAAGACATAGGAGAGAAACATGGGAAAACAACATCAGAATTAGAAAAAATAGCTGAAAGCAGACAGAAATCAAGGAGATGGATCAAATATTGTTACCCGACGCTGTAAAGGCAAGAGGGAAATTTGAAGAAGAAGAATTTTAGTAAAACAGTTAAGATCACTTTCTCAATCTTAATGAGACGTTAAACTTTAAAAATTCTTTTCACTATTTACGTAATTATATCGTTTATTAAACATCATAACGTTGAGATAGTGTTTGATTTTCGCGGTACGTCGACGTTAATATAACGCTTGGTCCAAGGTTAATAATGAAAATATTTTATTATAAGTATGCCTGAACATTTTTTCATTGACAATGAAAAATTCATTATTAAAATCATTCGCAGTTTTAACATGATGGAATGCATTCTGCATTTTATTTATTGAAATGTAAATTTTTACAACTAAAGCTTCATTTTAATGTAGAGAATTTACGGAATCCATTATGTAAACCAAAGGAATGAACAAATAACGATACAAATGCTATTTGGTGAGGAACTGCACGCTTCAACAGCTCAAAGCGCCTAGTTGCGTGGCTCAATATACGGCCTTCTAAAGTTTGGCGAATGGCCACCAAGCTCGTTTTGGCAGCACTCGAACGTCCTCCGCTACAAGCTGTAATCAGATTAAGTTAATGGCCGCTGAATTCTTACGTTAGAGTGCTCGAATGGGGGAGGCTTCGGGGTGCAAGTAGCGTGAGTGTGTGGCGAGTGTCTTCACACTTATCTGGACTGGATTACCGGTGATTCTCTGACGTCATATGTATGCATACGATGCAATCCACGGCTAGAAGTCCGAGCCCGCTAAATAAGGCAAAGCTTATGGACTCCGCCAAGGCGCCTTCTAGTGGGCTTTGCAGGTCGCACCTGGAACATGGTATAATTTTCGCAACAAGTTCTAGAGTTAGCAAAGTTCGACGTTCGTGGCAGGCGTTGAGCACTGTTTGTACACAGAAACGTTTGCATCGAACCTTGTGCCAGCACTTGGGGTCAAACCATTAATTCGGACGGCATTTTCTAGTGGATAAAAGTACTGAGGCTGACAGCCTGGCGCTGTTTTCGACCTAATTCCGTACGAATCACAGGTTAAACACCGGCACGCTCTAGTGTAGCCGTTAGGATTATCAGGCAGACTCAGGTCATGCATGTTCTCAGGCATCTATCCACCTTTTGGTGGAGTTTGGATTTCTATTATTTTGGATTCGCTGTTCTCTTTATTAATTGTTTTTGTATAACGCGTTGTTGATAATAAGACAACAAACTGGGATCTTTTCGGCATGACAGAGGGGAAGACTAATGTATTATTGTCGTGAAATGCAAATTATGATTATAAATACTTCTTTCTTCGTATTAGGGGGGCAATTCTTTCTGATTGTACTTCAAAGTGCCCACAGTTGGTAATTGTTATGTCCACGTGGTTAAGCCCACTTAAAGATGTAGTAGTGGAAATATGTGTTTATTAAATAAATATAACTTAGACAAATCTCATACAAATACAAGTTACTGTTAACAAGAGCACAACTCGAATGCATTAAAACTGACCCAAAACTCTCGTCCGGGTACCTGCACTTCGTCCCTTAGGCTAATCCGCAGTTACACAGCGTTACCAAACCTTTGCTACACCACACACCTCCCCTTTAAGTTCGCCTCCAGCTACCATATCTTAACCTAGCTTATTTAAACTTAAACTAATTTGTGAAACCTACATTTTCACCAACCGGTCAGGTACCGTTCGTGTCCTTGTGCTTCTTCGAACCTCCTGCACCTTTTCATCTTTATTTCGCTTACTACTACCTGGCTGGTTATTCACTACAGGACTAACGCTAACAAAAGATTCATTTACAATATTTTCGTTGACAGCGACCTCCTGTCCGTTGGTCTCGATGCCGGTTTGAGGTATTACCAAATCGTTTTTAGAATCTGACCTCCCTATTTTTCGGCGCGTAAGCTAAACTTTTCTTTAGTTTCCGATTGTTGTAAAGCAAGATCTTTGTTCTTGTCGTACCTAATTACTTGGTTAATGTGCCTTTTCCACATCTGCCCGTTGTCTGTTATTTTGCAGATATATGTTACTTTTTCTACCCGTTTTTGAACTATAGCCGGTGTCCACTGCTTATGGTTTACCGACCGATAATCCCTTACCAATTCAAACTCTTCCTTTCTTCCCTTCCCATGGGCGGGCGTTTCGCCACTATACTGTGCGTTTAGTTTTATGCTATCTAACCGAATCCTCAACTCTCTTCCCTGATATAATTTCGAAGGTGTCTGCTGAGTTGTTGTATGCGGTGTACTTCGATAATTTATTAAGAACCGACAAATCAACGTTTCCGTTTCGACTCCCCTATTAATCGAATCAAAGAAAGCTGCTTTTAAGGCGTTCTTAAACGTTTTTACCGCATTTTCTGCCGCTCCATTCGACGCAGGATAAAACGTAGGAGTGGTGATATGTTTGATACGTTTTTCTCCAAAAATGATTTAAACTGCTTGCTGGTCAACTGAGTTCCATTGTCGGATACCAACAACTCAGGAATTCCCATGCTTGCAAACGTAATTCGCAGTTTGTTTATAGTATTGGCCGTGTTGGCATTGTTATGCATGTCATGCACTTCTACCCACCTACTAAAGCTATGTACACGTTCTCCTACTCTGGATGAAAGTTACCACGGGGTTAAAGCTACCCTTGGCGGACCTGACCTTGTTCTTAAACATGGGGCGCAGGATTTCGTTATGTTTTCAATATCTTCATCTAATTTTCGCCACCACATGTAAGATCTCGCGGCCGATTTCACCCTAACCGTGCTCTGATGACTTACATGAAGCTCTTTTAGTAACTCTATTCTAAGTGCTTTTGGAATGATCACTCTAAATCCCCACATTAGACAACCTTGAATTTCGCATAATTCAGTTCTCTTATTAAAATACGGTTTTTATTCTTGATCACTCATTTTATCTGGCCATTCCCTATTTACAAAATCTATTACCTTGGCAATAACCGGATCGCGTGTTGATTCAATTTTAATACGTGTACTGTCAATGGGCGTATTTTGAGCTTCAATAAAATTTAAATAGGACAGCTCTTCGTTAGTACCTTGCTCATGCGTGATTTGCAAAGGCAACCTTGAAAAACTATCTTGTACCACGTTTTCAGACCCTTTGATATACTCATATAATTGAATCCCGACAAGAAAATTTCCCAGCTCTGCAGCCTACTCGCTGCCATTTGCGGAATTGCCTTATTTTCACCGAATATAGCTATCAATAAACGATGGTCCGTTCTCAAAATAACTTTTTGCCCTAGCAAGTAATTCTGAAACTTTCGAACCGCGCAATACGTATAATGTTAATGCCTCCTTGTCAATTACTGAATAACGCTTTTCAGCCGGCGAAAAAGTGCGCGAAACAAAACCTATAGGTTTTTCCGTCCCGTCTGCAAACTTGTGGCATAAAGCTCCCGCAATTCCCGATTCTGATGCATCGCTTTTATTTATTATTATTATTATTGGTAAATCAGGGTCAAAGTGTAACTTGATCCTATCTGAAGCTATTTGTTTTTTAATTATTTCAAATGCTTCCTGACATTTCCTATTCCAACTAAATTTTACGTCTTTTTTTAAAAGTTCATACAACGGAGTCATTATCTGTGCTAAGTTTGGTACGAACTGGGCATAGTAATTAACCATCCCGGCAAAAGATTTTACCTGAGTCGTATTTACTGGATTAGGAGCATTCAAAATAGCTTGTACTTTGTAATTCAAAGTTCTAAGACCTTGTTTGCTTATGACGTGTCCTAAATAGATAACCTCGGGTTTAAAGAATTTACATTTCTCCAGCTTAATTTTTAAACCAGCGTTTTTTAGTCGTTTGAAAACTGCCGCCAAATTTTCTAAATGAGTTTTTGAATCTTTTCCCGTAACTATTATGTCGTCCAAGAAATTAGCAACTCCCACAATACGTTGCAACAACTGTTCCAATTTCCTCTGAAATATCGCACTTACGGGGGAGATTCCAAATGGTAACCTGTTTACCTTGAAAATCCCTTTATGAGTGCTCCATGCTACAACCCTAGCTGATTCATCGTCCAGCTTGAATTGAGCATAAGCCATTGTGAGATCAATTTTACTAAAGTTTTCACCTCCTCTTAGTGCTGCAAATATTTCTTCGGTTCTCGGTAACGGATACTTAACGTCTACTAAGTGTCTATTCACCATCGTTTTATAATTCCCGCAAACTCTTATAGATCCGTCAGATTTCAACACCGCGACTAAAGGCGGCGCCCATTAATTACTATCTATTTGCGTGATTATGTTTTCTGCAATTAACCTATCTAATTCCGCCTCTACCTTGTCTGTATATGCAAAAAATCGGTTTTGCATCAGGTTTTACATCTAAGTGAATTTGCTCGTATTTATACGTACCTAATTTGCCGTCAAAAAGAGATTCAAATTCCTTTAAAACTTGCTCAATGCTAATGTTTTTAACATAATTTACCCTATTTATGTCCGAAATTTTTCCAAAGCCTAGGCTAAATGCCTCTAACCAATTTCTACCCAATAAAGGTGGGCCTCCCCCCTTTACAACATAAATATTTATAGTTCTAAATTCCCTATTATACTCCACCTCAGCTGTGAAATAACCTAGAGGCTTGCTAGTTTTGCCTGTGTATTCTTTCAGAACGTCATTAGCTTGTAATTGATAATTACTAAACAGACTACCATACAATTCTTCTGAAAGAACACTTACACCTGCACCACTATCGACTTCCGTTTCTAAAACTATATCTCCTATTTTAATTGTTGCCTTCATTGGCTTACTTTTATTAGATGTAATGTTGAACAAAGGTAAATCTACCCTCTCAGTAACCTCAATGTAATTACTGCTGCTGGCGTGATTACTACTACTTTTGTTCGTCTTAGCCCTAAATTTACACATGCCCGATAAATGACCTATCGCTTTACATTTATAACATTTGGCATTTTTAAATTTACATGACTGCCCTACTTGATGTTCCTTACCACAACGATCGCACGCGTAATATTCTGCCTTGCTTTGTTCGCCCTTTTCTTGCCGTCGTTGCTGGTCCCTTGCCATCATAATTTTTTGCGCTCTAAGTACGTTTACGGATTGGCTTCCCCTCGTACTTGCAGCCGCAGTACTGGCTTCGAGACTGGCCTGCTTTTTTAAAACCATCTCCACCATTTCGGTCATAGTTGCGTCTTCCTTGTATTCTTCTTCGCACAATTTGTCCAAGATGGGCCCCTTGCGAAGTCCCGTGACAAATTTGTCCCGCAGAATCTTGTCAAAGCCCAGGAATTTACAATTCACTGCTAGATTTTTGAGTCTAGCATGCCACTCTGTGATGCTTTCGTCGCGTTTCTGTGTTGTCCCGTAAAATTCCACCCTTTCCCTATACACCGAAATATTAGGGCTGAAATGGTCCCTCATGCACTTGCACACCTCTTCGTAGGTCTTTTCACATGGCTTTTGCGGATAACACAGATCGCGCAATAAATTGTAAGTCTGTGGTGATAATTGACTAATTAATAGCGCACTTTTGCGTTTTGCTCCGTCACTGTCCTTTATTTCGTTCACCGCGAAAAATTGCTCCAGCCTCTCCTGGTAAACTGTCCAGTCGTTGCCATTATGGTCGAATCGATCGATCGCTCCGCTTACATAAGCAATTTTTTCTTACACGAAACACGAAAGTTTTTGACCGAAGAAAACACAACCCACGCTTAACGTAGTCACTTCACTTGAATTGTTTCCACTGTATTTTTGTCTTAACGTCACTTTTACTACTCGTCGCCAGATGTTATGTCCTCGTGGTTAAGGCTAATTAAAGAAGTAGTAGTGGAAATATGTGTTTATTAAATAAATATAACTTAGACAGATCTCATACAAATACAAGTTACTGTCAACAAGAGTACAACTCCAATGCATTAAAACTGACCCAAAACTCTCGTCCGGGTACCTGCACTTCGTCCCTTAGGCTAATCCGCAGTTACACAGGGTTGCCAAACCTCTGATACACCACAGTAATTTATAATTGTTGTTACCTGCTAACGCAATAGATGTAGATCAATTGTTCATAGTAATAGTTTGGTTAGTTTCATGTTTGACGCATATAATTTCTTGACCAAGAACCATATAAGAGGTACGGAATGGCGCTTACCAATACGATGGTAAGTTATTCATAATTAGAATCTTTATACCATATGTCTCGAACTTCGGAGAAATATACACCCCATATGGGCAATTTCCCCTAAGACCCAGTAGCCGTTCATCAATAGTATAGTAAGGATGAGAAGTGTAACTGAATGCAATTTTTTATGAATACGTCCCATACTTTCCTATTAGGGAAAACTTATATTGACGGTTTCTCAATTTTTTGTCATGAATTTGTAACAATTAATAAAATATTTGAAGCGTAACTCGCCAATAATCGGTCTGCAATCCTGGCAATTGGACATCATTTTCAGCTTTTGCTGTATACAGCAGGTCTGTAAGTTCCAGAAAGTTCTAGAATGCCTGTAGCTTAAGTTCTTGATTCGTATGTAGAACAATTTTCTCTGAAAGTTAATGGTTGAATACTTAGAATCTTCATTATTCCTTCCTAGATGAAATCTTACGAGCTGCTTCGTTTACTCCTGGAACATTTATAACGATATTACGATACTACGCTCTTGGATAATAAAAACAGGACAGCCTATCTTGTGGATACCACAGTACCAAATACATCTACTCTGGAACAGTATTTACTGAACAGAAACAGAAGTACGCCGATCTATTAATAGAAATTTCCCAGATGTCACATCTTAACAATGTTTACGTAATACCCATTGTACTTTCATCTGCCGGAGTCATCTCTCTATCCCTACATGACTTCTTAAAGGCATTGAAATTAGACGAGCGGGTGTACATATTCTTGTAGAGAACGGCAATTCTTAACTCTTGTAACATCCTAAGGACATTTAACATTTATAACCAATAGATACACATAACATACTCACCTAGCTTTGGTTAATTGTGACTCATTAGACGTAAGAAACCGTAATAGTTACTTACATTACAAGTGCGGTACGTTGCATTTTACAACGCGAGGTTTCAAATATTGAAGTACGATGCGAAGCGAAGTGCTTTAATAAAAGCGAGCGCTGTAAAATGCTTAACGCACCAAGTTTTGTTGCCGATTTTTTAAAACATTTTCTATAGATTCGCAACTTTGTTTTCGAATATGAAGCCATCCAGCAAACTGCTCTCCGTAAATTTTGCAGTTGACGCTTTGAAACGTCAAAAATCAGAGTGGTAAATATCAATTTTCTTTAATTCTCCAAAACTCAACTGAGCGAGGAATTGCGTAACTAGCGCTTCTGCAAATCCACTTTACAAATTAACTGTTTTCTTTAACGGTCTCTGAAAGCTATACTTTTTCTAATCATTTTACCACACCGGGATGTGTAAGAACACTGACTAACTGTAAAATAGTAGTTACGGTGAACGTCAACTGTGTTTGAATGTGTTGTTTGCATGCCAAGAGGCAAATAAAATCATTACGAGATTAACAATCCGATAACAATGATAATATAAAAATTAAAAAGTTGCTACCAGAAGGACATCACGTATGAAATTTAAATATAGTATGATTAAAAATTATTTTCATCTACTATGGCTATGGAATATTTCCTAATTTATGAATGCAACTATAAGTCACTTAAAAATCAAATGTCAAGTTCAACATTTAAATATAAATGTAGCTGCATTCATAAATTAGGAACTGTTGCATAGCCATACTAGATGAAAATTATTGTTTATCATACTTCAGTAACCTAATTGACAAGATAGGATGCTAGGGAATGTTTAATTCGAGACAAAAACGGAAGAAACATAGGTACTTCCCATCCATAAGGTCACCTTGACTTGTACGGATGGAAATATAAACGACCAAGTTGACAAGGTTTTCATAGATAAAGGACATGCAATAAGCATGTGAGCAGTCTAAGGAGCAGATGTTGCGTCTCATTAGTTACTAATCAGAGCCAAAGTGAGAAAAATAATTTTGTAAGTTGGTCCATCATTAAATAAGCAATAGTTATTGATTTACCTATTAGTCGGTTTAAATAGGACGAGTTGAACAGTTGAAGAACTTAGACAAAAAAACAATTAATGCCAGTGAAATAGTGGCGTTAGTAATTATTAGTTTATTAATTATTGCAGCAAATAAATCATTATTAGTAAATTTCAGCATAATTACAAACACTTTGCTCTATGTTAGATCATCAAAATAAGAACTAAATCAAACTGACTGACACTAAATGTTAAAACTGTTATACTTGAAACCAGAGTACATTTCTTAGAAAAAATGAGTGCAAATCTACTTGTTTATTGACTATCTATGTGAAATCTCATGAGAGAAAAACACAAAATCGAAAGGAACTAAAAACTACTACTTATTCTTTAAAACCAACTTAGTTAAAAAATAAATTACACGAATATTTTTCTAACAAAAAAGGAATGTTTTGACAGCTCACTCGGCATAAGTTATATTCACTACATATTTATAAATAATATAATAAAGTACTTTAGAGCTAATCTTGCCCTATTTCCTAGGTCTGTGCAATTTTATCTCAATTTCAATAGTATGAAGTATAATCACTTAACCGATTTGGCGTAGGGAACACGTTTATTTGAAAATGTTTTGCCATAAAAGCCCTTTATATGCTTAAAGTAAAATTATATTCGACTTATACGCCTCAAATTCTGAACTTATGCATTTTATTTCTTATTTGCAACAAAATTTTGATATGAGTTTTAACGATAGCATATTTCAGGTGGTTCGCTTTTGTGCTCAAGCAATTATGACATAAACAACCACATTTAAAGCCAGAAATAAGCTATGAAGCATGTAATACTACTCGAGTACTACACCTAAATGAATTTCATACCGTTCTGATGCGATTTGGCTGAGGAAATAATAATAATTCAAGAACAGGCATGACACGTTAACATTGAATTTCACAATCTAAGCTAAATTTAGTGTTAGAAATTAACCAGAACTAGCATCTTATCGCATCTATTCTAATTAAGTACAAATGTGAATATTATTAATAAATAAGGTTCTTTTGACTGAACTTTTGAAGTAATACAACTTAACATATCGCCATTTTTAATTTCTTTGAAAAAAAAAATAAGAAGATGAATTGAATAGGTTTTACAAAACAACTTAATTTCAGCTACTTTAAGTACAAATTTACTTAGTAAAACCATTGAAGTTGCCTAAGCATAATTAAAGAACATTATCGGAAAGTTAATCGATGGTCAGACAAATTTTGATTGATTACAACAGCTTTCAATACTTAGAGTTTTTGTGAGATCTTCTCTGTATCATTGTATTATTGATTAACAAGAAGAGCGTCTTACAAATCAAAACTTGTGATTATTGCGCCGCGCCGGTTATAACTAAAAGTACTAATTTATTATCCAATTTTTAATACAGCTTAAAGTGTCCATGTTGGTATCTCTCCACAGCAATATATACGTTTAGTTCGAAATCACCCTGCAGAGTAATTCTCGCCCTTTACATGTATCGTATTATTAGCACAAATTTAAACCCTGTGTCTAACGTAGGTACCAAATGTGTTGGTTTTAATTTGACGTTGACATCACCAGTTGAGAAAACCATTTAGAAAATTAATAATAAAAAGTAAAAAATGCCGTACAAAATTAATTGATTTTTGCTTTTTTATTAAGATTGTCGATATTACTCAGAAGTTGTAATACGTTGTAATAAGCACTCACGTTATCGTCCACCCTAATATGGAAGTATTATAGATCAATCGGATACACAGAAGTTAACTCGTATGAGTTTTCAAACCATTAAGGCAGATTTAAATCTATATAACTTTTAGTGTTGTATTGCTAGGTTGCAGTCGTGTAAGTACTTAAATAATCGCAAAGAAGATGTTAAAATGATGTAACTCGTAATTCCAGTAATTCACATGCGATTCATGCAATCGGCACTGACAAGTTAATTATTGCTCCTCCTTCTTCGTTTACAATTTGCTACTTTGCGATAATTCGACGCCCACGATTTTCCGTTTGTATGCAAATCGTCGATTACGTTAGTCGGCCTTCTGCAGCAGTCTTAGAAACAACAACTGATTGTATGACACCAAGGTTCTGATAGAAAGTTGACTGTATTGTGATGGCATCTGTTTTAATTTAAAAAATGGGGATTTGAGGCAAGAGCAACTTGCAGGGTATAGAGAATCCAAGCTCCTATATTTTATAAAATTACTTTTCATCCATTACAATTTACAGTGCGAACCAATATTTGTGACATTTAAATTACATATTGAACAAAATTACTGAATATGCTGGCATTGGCATTTTCCTAATTATTAAGTTTTGAATTTAAAGAAAATTGAATCATTGCTACGTTCTACCATTCCCATCAGCTCATAGTTTTTTTACAGCAAGTACGTAGGTTCTTATAGATACTGCTTCGTAAGGACAGAGTGACAAGTCATTTTTTGCAAATTTGTATAAGACACACCAGATTTTTTTAATTTCCTGTTTATTTTGGATTTAATTTAGAGCCCTCATCGGTAATCATGAGAGAATGCAATGTCGAATTTTGTATAAACTATTAATAACTTCGATCGGACCTGGACATTACTCCTTGAATCTTGACAGTGAAGGTCATTGGTTAAAACTGTGTCAGTTCGTGAGCTTTTTATCTAGTGCAAAAATAAGCTGAGACTTACAACTCTGTTGTGTAACTTGCGACGCATTTGAATTATAGTGAGGTGGATGATTGTACTAGCACCTGTAGGTTTGTATTTATTATAGTTTTGAGCCCTTATTTTATTATATAAAACTGTTTATTTTTTTAAGGATTTATTTATTACCGTGGTCTTATTAATCTATGATTGGTTTGTAAATAACGCAAAAGCGCAAATATGACAGTTCTGTAGGTATACCTTTTTTTGTGCATCATTATTTGTTTTACTGAAGTTCAAATCCAAAGTTGTAACATAATTAAATACGTAGCTCAGGTAATACTTTTTAAATTATTTTTAATATATTGAAATTAGGATTCTTTCTGCTGCTTTTTGAGGTAACCCGAATCAACTTCCACTTATACAGAGCAATGAGCTAAACTACGCAAATGCCAGCATTTGCGTCACTGAAAACAAATCTTTACAACGAAACTTTGCGTGAATGTAGCGACTTTATCTTGTAATTTTCACTTAATGTTAAGAACCAGTTGTTATTGTTACCATGAATATGAATGCAGGAATAGTCATTAAGAATGGTAGATAACTTACCAACGTCAGAAGACGCATTATCTCATATTAGAATATTCCACGTTATTCCGTCAGGAGCATCGCTCTTTGGACAAAGTTCTAATAAAACTGGAATAATTATCGCCGAGCTCCTCTCACAAGCAATTTATGCAACAATACAACGGTACAGCCGCACCGCTACTTACCAAATTTCGTATTCAAATCACTGCCGGGTAGACAGCTCCTAATAATCGCATAAATATGTAGAAATTTAGATATGAGCAGTAATTAATATTTATTACCCGTACAACATCTAAATTATTTTTCCGCCACTACAAATTATACAGAAGTTCGATGCTGGGCCAAGCCAGCGCCTTGTAATTACAAAAATTACTTGCGCATTAAAAAAATAGATTAAAATTACATAACATATGAATAACCCATTATCCATTATGGAAATCTGCGCTAACAATAGGACAGGCTGGTACTTAAGGTTTTCATGCTGTTACGCCTTGAAGGTGCACCACCGTAAATGTTTATAGCGTTAGTTATAGGTCTCCCTTACCATCTAAAAAAATTAATATAAGAACCGTAAGTTAGTATTTAATAAATAAGGTGTCTGAACTTGTTGCTAAATAGCAAAGATTTATTCGATTTCTAACATGTCCAGTTTGCTGTGGTTATAGTGATTCTATTTCTCTACACTGATAATATCGTAAGCTTATTTGTAATCGATTAATATGAATATGAAAAGTCATACTCCTGTGGGTTATTAGTTGGTTTCTACAAAAAAATCTGGTCTCTGACTGATTTGTTCTTCCTGAAATTGCATTGGTATTCAACCTTTAAACAATTTACCAAGAGCTTATACCTATGTCAAGCTCAATAACATAATTCCATCGTTGTTCTCATGGAAGAGCTTATTATATTTTATTAGAAACCTTTTGATCATTTCTTGCTAGTTTTCTGTACAACATACGCCTTTTATTATGCTTGCAATATATTCTACAAATTTTAACCTTCAACATGCACAATATTGTTTTCTTTTGAACTATTCTGCTTACAATATGGGATGGTAGATTTTTTCCATTCATTCGGAAGTTTGCTTGGTGGTTTCTTTTCTATAAGTTTTTGAAGTCTAGCTACTAGCGCTAGTTATTCAGCCGCTTTCCATTCTTTCAACATGGTCGTTCTATTGCCTTCTTCTTTAGTGGACCATTTCTTTAGATTCTCGAATTTATATGTTTCCTTAACCTTTGTTTTCCTAATTAAAAATCAGTTAGACTGCAGCGCCCTCCCTGAACGAGGGAAACAATTTTGCAATTAGTTATTGTGAAGCGACAACTAACCTTTGCTTGTAGTTAATACCATCAAGTAGCTCAAATCGTAGAGCGTATGACACTAACCTTGGCCCAAAATTAACAACAAACGTAAGTAAAACATAAATCATTTATTATTCTCTAAAATACAGGATAAAAATAAAAGTGTATTTTGTATATACAATAATAAATCAATCTGCAGTGACTGGTCGGCACGATAATCCGGAGTAGGTCGGTTATCCTCGGACTCGCATTGGAACTATCGGGAGTAGACCAAATGTCTGCAACTTTGACAAATGTTAGTTTGTTGTCAGTGGATAAATTCGCAATAATTTATAATGGTTTATGTCTTAGATGGTGAAATTGTGACTAGTGGGTTACCTAGTTATAACTGTGTGGTGTGACCAGCGGTTCAAAGGATTACGAACGACGGAAGGCGGTCCCGGAACTTTTTGCAAATATGACAGGTGATAAGAGGTTATAACCGCTCCTCGACGGAACTTCTTCAAATTGCGCCTACCTAGGTTATCTAGCACAGTTCACCTTCAGGTTCGGAGTCAGTGCTAGTATGTATTTGCCTTGAAGAAACAAAGCGATATCGGTCAGCGGAACTATCGGATGAGTTCTGATACCAGACCTATGTAGGAAGAAATGACAGAAGAGCGAGGTATAACTAGAATTTTCTTGGCGAATTTCTTTGCTTTTATACTGTCCGATGACCCTTCCTTTTGCGTTATCTCGTGGGAGGTGCGCCGAGATGCCAGTTTTTACTGGTTTCCGGAAATTGGCGCACAGCGGTCAACATTTCGCTTGGGTGGTTATCGGCCCGCTTCAGAGTTGTATCATTTCGAAAACCCTGGTGCAGAAGAAATTTTTGCAGCGTTTCATGTTGCTTAGAAAATAATTTCTTTCAAGGCAAACGTTACAAGAGTATACTCATTTTCGATACATACATTAAGCCTGTTGTATCTGTTTGGGTTTCGACTGTACATTCCAAAGCAAGCCCAACACAATTTTTATTGATCATTAAATACTGATTTCTTCATTCTGATATTAGTGGTACTTTTTTTGTTAGCCGAAGCACTTGTTTTCATAGAATACTAAATACTGACATCTCTGCGCCAAGTATATGTTTGACACAACTTGTTATATAATTGTTTCTAAAGGGTCCCGAGTGGTGTAGCTTGAACAAGCATCCACGTTCGATCAGCAGAGTTAAGCAACGCTGTCTCTGGTCAGAACTTGGATGGGAGTTCCACGGCTGCATCTCTCGGGGCCTCGTGATACGGCTATCACGGAAAAAAGTTGGTCCCGGCGGTCATACAATATCATGACAGTCGTTAGTAGGGTTGGAAGTCCTCATAACTGCACAGCGACGCCTATAATTGGCCTAACGGCTGTTGGCTGAGTGCGAATTAAATAAATAAATTAAATAAATAAATAAACGCTTTTCTTCGCAATCCATCTTTAAAGTTGACACAGCTATGAGGCTTGGAGAGCTATTTACTTCAGTTCTCTGCCTTTGGCAGTTCTGAAATTTGTTAATCAACTGGCACCAGTTATATTCTTGACTTGGTATAGCCATTTCATAGCTGAACTAATTCAAACTCGGCTGACCTCCATATTTCCTTGGGCTATAAGTTTCTCTAAGCTGTCGTCAGACGGTCTCATGATATGTCCAAAATATCGCAATAGCTTGATAATTACATATAACTTCTTCCACTAACTAGGCCACGACCTCATACCCAATGTGGTATTAAGAAATCTATCCAAAAAAGACTACCTAACTGGCCATCCTGTACAACGCCTGCCTATGGTTAGGGTACTTCCCTACAATATGAAAGCATGCACATATCTTAATGCATCCCAAAACTGGACAGAACAAATCAAACTACAGTTCATATCGTCCTTTCTACTACAAGCACTATCGAAACTTCTTGAGATAGTCACCCTCAAACACCTCAATACAACACTGAATGATCATCTTAGTTATTCTTTGGTGATCGAGTCGTTGGATTCCACATATGTCTAAAAGATTCTATGCATTCGCCGCCAACACCATGTTGCAAATATTGCTATCGGGAACGTATTAACAAGGTTTACTGCCGTTTTCGGCGGAATGGAGAATATACGTGTATTTTAGCAGTTTTCCCACTTTCCATATCTTGTGGCATATCGTATGTGGCAAGAATACACCAATGTCATTTAATGCCAATAGCATTAAAGCACTTAACTGATCTTTCGCAATGGCTTTGATCTGTTTTGATTTACGAGTAGCTAAGCTTGTACAACTTCTTATAGTATAATTGAGAAAGAGAAGGATTCGAATTTAATGTAATATCTAAATATAAAATTGGAAAATAATTACAAATACTTAATCGAGATAGATCATTGCACATAGTGGGTAGAAATCAAAATAAAGCTTATATAGTGTGTTGGAAGGAGAGAATATGATATCGTTAAGGACTTTGTTTTGATTATTAAGATAACAAATTTGAAAACGAAAAGCTGTAATTAATTTGTGTAACTTGAAATTATGAAATAAACCCTATTTTAAAAAGTAAAATGTTTGGAAAATAAAAAGGATTACAGTTAAGACAATATTTGCGTGGTGGAATAAAAATGAAATTTTAAAATAAGAAGATGATTATACCAAAATGAAGGAAGACAAAGAAAATGGTGAGAAGATTTAATTAAAAAACAGTGCTAATCTATAGCTAGAAGAAATTAAATATAAAGAAATATTGAATTAATTTATTGAGGAATTATATTTGACATTGCACATCGATTGAGTTGAATTGCAGCGAGCTGTTGCCACGGAAGAAGGAGATCGTTGGCAGAGGGAATTTGGCAATTGAGGTCTGGTGTCTTGTCCTTGTGCGGGGCCCTTGGTGCTGGTCGGTGGAATACTTTGGGAGAGTGGTTTTGTATACGGTGTTGGAAATAAGTGACAACGACTAGGGTCTGTTTGGATCCATGCTGTGAGGAAGCTTCTGTTTCTGATTCTAGGCAGTTTTGACATTTTGGTTGTCAGTGGAGGCCTTCACCGTGTTTATTGGGTGTAGCAGTTGTGATCGGTAGCAGAGTGGGACGAGGTGGTTACTGCCGAAGACATTGATAAGTTCAAATAGAACGTAAATGAGTTTAGGTACTTAAAATAATCACTGAAATAAAATAAAGATTAAAACTGAATTAATTATTAAGGAAATACTTACTGTTTGATATTGTTAGATAACAAATGTAACGATCAGGTATTTTTTATTGAATTTTCAAAGTTGTTTGACGTACAATTTGACAGAAGTTATTTTGAGTTGTCAAAATTAAAATCGGAACATCAAATTTCAGAACAAGCAATCTAGATAAAAAGGAATCCATACTAGATTATCAGGAGCTAGTCAAAAGAATAATTTTTAATATTCAAATAAAATAAACAAGGCATTTTAAATTGACTAAAAGATAATCATAAACATATACTCATAGGTAAAACAAAGAAAGAGCCTGAACCATTTCACTATATACCTAAAACTTGGTATCGGGCTGATACAGATGATCTTTAAAAAGAAAATAAGAATCTAGGTAGGTTTCTGCTTCCAAATTCACAATTTTGTAAGATTCTCTTCAGCAACGAACCATTTTCTTATTGGATTTAACTTTTTTCTGTTATTATCAAACTGCTACAATAACATTGACGTCTGTATTTTTTAATTTTTCTTTTCGATTTTTTGCTACTTTTTGCTATTACACAATTTTTTATAATATTTCCTTTCCCATACACATAAACAGGGACACCTCATTTGTCTGAATCAGTGTTTGTCTTAACTGCGATCTTTATTTTTTGACTTCAAGCTTAAATTTTCTGCTCTGTGGTGGTGCCCCTACTGACAATTGTAGCAATATAGTTAAACACGTGTTACAGAAAAATCTTTGTTTACGACTATAACAAGCTTAATGTATGTTCAGTAGCTCAGCGGGATAGGAGGATCGTAGATTGCAATTAATGGGAGCTCACCTGCAATATTCGAACTAATCTTTAAAGGTGTGTGTATAAATTCATATTATTTTATGGTTCCAACATGTTTCTTGGAATGTCTGTGATGGACTGGATGTTTCATCAAAGAAAACTTCCTATCCAATTCAAAACAGTGTGAGGTGCTCAGTTTCGAGATTTTTACTTTACCTTGTTTCTAAATTTCTGAAAACGCTTACTCGAGTTCAAAATACGCGAAACTACCCCCGATTTACAAAGGAAAATAATGCAGGAAGTTTTATATACTTTATTAGGATAACGTACATAACAGTATAGTTAAGTGGGTTAGCCTTGAAATCTTGACCGCAACAAAAAAGAGTCGTTATCAGTAAGTGTAGTAGATGGGTTCGCCTGTGAGAGAATTTCATAGAGGGCCTCTATATTCATGCACTAGTGCACAGCGCCGAAAGCGTTAAGGCACTACGAATGGGGATATGCGATTTTCATAATATAACACATCTTATCCTACTGCATCTCAAAGCAGCAATCGATAAATGACACATGCAGAAGCAAATAATAAAAACAAAGAAATTGACAATTGCCGGACTCTACATAAAATATTGGCCGAGATGGCCGCCAAAGTCGAACGACGAAGGTGGGCTTGCAAATGATGGAGATCGTGCCTCTTCGGCGGAACAGATTTTGGACAAACAATTCGCGTGAACCCACACGAGGTGAGAAAAAAGTTTCTTCAGGAATGCGTCGACATGCGAGGATAGCTACGATACAAGATGTCGGTGAACTATAGTGATTTCTTTAAATCGTATCGAAATCGATATGAAATTTCCGCGGTACTTCAAGACGAGACGCGATTCTGCATTTCAAACTTAATACTTTACGTTTTATATAAGCTGGGTACATCCGACCATCGTCGCAAATTTGCCAAAACGATACAGTAAGACTTTACCAAAACCTAGATTTACAGAACGATACGCGCATATCGCAAAGCCTGAAATCTCTAGCCCTAAACATCAACGGTTCATCCCACGTTGTCTTAATATGGGACGAGCGTAATGCTCAGTTCACAAAATAAGCTCTCTGAGCGATGGTTGCTAGTTAACTAATCAAACTGAAATGATATATCTCGTCCTGACTTTAGCGTGCCGAGCTCTCATTTTCGCAAGGCAAATTTAATGGTAGAGATCAATTTTCAAGTGGACCTAACACATTATAAATTGACGAATTTCTAGTTTTCACTTTTTTTATTTCTTAATTGTTGTCTTGTTGCTAGTGTTTTCTTTTGATCGCCATATATTGGCTATTTGCTCGCTTATCTATAGTTTTGCTGTTTTTATATATTTTGAAAATGTGTCCACTCTACTCGTCCATGCACTTATTAGATTTCCTTATCTCAAAGCGGAGATAATTCTGGAATAGTCTGATAAACTATTGTTCCCATACTTAGTTTTGTAGATCCTGCAGTATTATTTCGACACGTTTACTATTTTTACAATTTCTTCTTGTCGTACATGAATTTTTTTTATAGAACACGTTTTAATTTTTGTAATTGCCTTCTTTCTTCTTTATGGCAATTACTTTGTTATTTAGAGAAATAGTAATCGTGGTATTTTACCTCTATTTTGAAAGGTCATCTTCTCTAGTATCTGCAGTTTCTTCTATATCACAACTTCAAATAGCCTTTTATAGCACAATATATCCCTTTAAGAATCTCCATCCACTGTTTTCCTATACTTAAATTTTCTTCCCTAATAATTCATTTATACAGTGAATTTATTTTAATGGTTAACATAGCAGTTTCGTTTCTATGCCAGCATTTGTTTATACAGGTCACTTCCATAGTTACGAATGAAATCAATAGATTAGAGCGTTTATTTTACGAGTTAACATACGAATTTGAATTAGGTACTTGCTAATAAGAAACTTTACTTTTGTAACCGGAATGTAGGTATGCAACTTAAAAGTAGATACGTAGGAACAACTTGTGTGTTGTATCTTTTCTTCAGTGGTATACATTAGGATAACTTCTAATTGTCTTTTTGACAAGTAATAATTCCTATGTTGACTTGTAAAATACACGCTCTAATCTACTGGTCTCATTTGTACATATGGAAATGACCTGTATGATTAAATAGTGGCATAGAAAGGAAACGCTTATGTTAAATATTAAAACAAATTCCCTGTATATTAATAATGGTTGCCGTGCTGTGTTGTTACCGAACATGGTGTAGGTAATTAAAATTTCCAATTCTAATCCCAAATTCAATCTATACCATTTTGTAAATTTCTTTAATCTGTATTGTTTCTTTATTTTGTATCATATATTCAGTGTGCTTCTGCTGGTGCTGAGGAAAAGCAATTCATAATCTACAGTTGTATGATTTCTGCAGGGGTTGCTGATGTGGCGTATCGACTACAAGGGTTCATGAAAATACTCATGGCCGTATGGGAGAAAGCAAGGTTTCTGCACGCTAGGTATCCCATCTGTTGAGATCGGAACAGAAAATGCTTTGTGTGGACGTTTCTCAAAGAAATACTGCGGTTGCACAAAGAATACGAAGTCAGTTTTTTGGAAAGAATAGTAATTATGGATGAAACCTTCTCACTATACTTTAATCCTGAGATTAAGTATCAGTCCAAAGAATGAAGACTACCAGAAGATGGTCCCCCTATCAAGGCGCCTTCCGTACCTTCAGCACGTTAGGTAATGCTCGCTATATTTTAGGACCGACAGAGAATAATCCTCATATATTACTTTGACAAATCAATTTAAAAGAAAGTGACTAATCAAATGCTTGCACTTCTATGCAGTCAACCAAAAGCCGCCTTATTAAATATTTGCATCAAATGAAAACAAACAGGACAAGGTAAAAAAGGGTTCAAGGTCAGTTCAATTCCCCCAAATGTGGGGGGGGGGCTGTTATAGAGACCTTTCGCCCATCTTCAGCCAATAACAAACATTTTAGGATGGGCGAGAGAAAGAAGAGGTGGAGGATGGCAGAAAGGGCAAGAAATGTGGAGAAGTACTGCCCCGGCATTCGCCTCAAAAAGGGTTCTCTGTTGACTTAGGAGAACCACCTAAAAGCCTGAATCAGAACAGACGGCCACAGGAATCAAACCTGCTACCTCCATAATGCTAAGCAGACGTGTTAACCAAAAATCCACAGAACTCGGTAGCAGGAGAGTGTTGTAGCAACAATATATCAGATACACGTTAAAATGAACATTCTCGTTTCATTGCATTGTCCTCCAATTACAACTTTTGCTGTGAGTTTTGCTTCAATATTGTCATTCATTCGTTACTCATTGCTTCTATTTTTGGAAATAGTCCAGTCATTAGATACTTTTTTGGTTGCAAAAGGTTGCGGAGTTTTGAAACTTGGCACGATTGTATGCTTGGTGACCCTAAGTATGACCCTAAGTTTGCGACCTCAAGCGACCGCCGCTCATCGAAAATTACATCACTGGACACATGTGCTCTGGAGCGTCGATATCTTTCGGTGCTTTTCGTATTGACCCAAGGTGCAAAATATATAGAAACACTGTTATTAACTAAATGCTCGGTCACATGTCGACTTCACACATCCACAGTTGGAAACATACTTAAGCTTTTTTAAGTTTGTCAACACACAAATAACTACATTTCACTGGAAGACATTGCCGGGACAGCCAGTTTTATTCGGCTGATCCCGCCTACTTTTTAGATCAACAAATCTTCCACGCTTCCATGTGTTGATTCTCATATAAAGAAATTATCCTGGTATTATTCTACCAAGTAATTACCTTTAATAGTACCACAAATCATATATAGACAACAAACAAAGTGCACATATCACAGTATAAACAGTTATATAATAGATTAGACTACTTTAGGTGGACTAGTTTGGAGATAATTGATAAAAAGTATCATGCAAATGCCGCTTTTACGAGATTTTTCACTACTGTTCCGCCCTGTAACTCGGAAAATATTAGTCTGTCAAAAAAAAATTTATAAAAGAGATGTAGCAAATTTGATCCTCTTCAACTTTTTATCGGACTTTTTTTCTAAAACCTACAGGAACCGAGTTATATGCCAAAAACTGATTTTGGCCGCCATTTTATCAAGATGGTGGCGCTAGCGGCGGTCGCATGAGGTCGCAAACTTAGGTGCATGTTAAGGACTTCCAAGTCCACACTTCTGGCAAGTTTCAAAACTCCGCAACCTTTTGCACAAAAACACTATTATTATGTATCTAATGACTGGACTAAAAATAATCACTGGCGCTTTGCGCTCATGATTATTTTCATCACAGCAGCAACTTATATTCAAAATTATAAATATACAATCATTCATATCTGCTTGCCAAGCTAGTAAGCCAACATTTTATTAGAAAATGGCAAAAAATTGCCACCACATCCACCCTATTTGTTGGACCTGTCTCTTTCATTTGCACTACACATCTTTGAAGGAAGATTTTAAGAAATAATTCCACCTAAGAGAAAATATAAGAATTATATGAAACTATATAAATTACTGTGATATTAATAAAATTTAGTAATAAAAATGACCACTAATTGCATAGCACTTCCTCGTATTATTACAAGTTTTGAAGATATATTACTTGTTAAGGCCCTGTGTCATATTATTATATTTGTTTCATCATAATGTTCTTGTGTAAATATTTTATTACAAGCTATATGTTACACAGCATATTTGCATTGCGATTGAAATACTTCCTGCGCGTCCAGCAACTTCACCATTCGATTGAACTGCTGCATAACTATTACTGCAGACGTGCATTTCTTCTTCCTATTGTTCTCATCCTCAACGAGATTTCGGGATGATAACGATTTTTAATATCTTAATTACAACTGCAATTTGCATACGCAGCACTATCATATTGATAAACTGTGCACGTTTAATTCTTTTGTAATTAACTAAGTGGAAGCCATAAATAAGAATGCAATCTTCTTCGGTTTATCAGATGTTGCGCTCCGCATTTTAAATCATTTTCATGCATAGCCTTAAAAACGCTTCGATTGTTTCATTACACGCACCTTCTTGTTCTTGTAGCGGCGGCGCATAAATATTTAACAGAACAGACGCAAGGGCAATCACATGTTTGTATAGTCGCGTACCTGCTCCAATTATAAAAAAATACGCGATAAATGCCGCGATAAACAATTTTATGTGCAGAAAGACCATTCAAACCTACGCTGAATATTTTGCAGTCTCCATGGGAACCTCTTGCGCCTTCCCCTGCCATCTTATCACACGCATGCCATAAACAGAGTACCGTTCTTATTATTGTTAAAATATTCATGTAATTTAATTTCTTGAAGTTTATAATTATTGGCTGCGAATGAACGAGCGCAACTACGACGTTAGTCTAGCAAATTCAACTTGGAGAAAAGAACTAGATGTTTAAACGTTAGTAGAATGTCTTGATTCCGTTACGCTTGCCATTTAACTAACTTAATTATATTACATTTTTGTAAGTACAAACATGATTCTGATAATGTACGACAACTTTCTATACTACAAAAATTAAAGTCATAATTTTATCGACCATAAAATGTTTTATTGAGAAGTACCTAGGTAATAAAAATTAACAAACAGCAATTATAGTGCATAAGTTGGTCTTGTCGATCATCTACTAACGTATTTGCAATAAAGAGAGTAATAGAAGAGACCGTGGAAGAGTGCTTCAGTTCCTGCTTTTGTTATTTTCCAAGGCGTCAATAAATAATTTGACGATGATGTGTTTCATCCATTTCTTAGCAAGACTTGGCAGAATAAGCTTTAGTGTGTCCAATAATTTTGCTGAGTTGTATCTCATCTATCGTCAGATGCTTTTTGTAGATGCCATTCTTTGCATAGATATGGAGTTGACACTAAAAATCTATTTTTAGTAACTTTTTAAGTAGTCTAGAAAAGTAAAAGTGTTTTATAAATACTAAATACACCAATTACCTTGAAATCGTTTGACAAGGCAGATATATGATTTGGTCAGTTGTTATATTATCCCTGCGTTGCTTTTAGAAGTATAGAAGCATTTTGTAAGCGATCTGTAGGTAGACTTTGATGATCCCTTCCTTCCTTGAAATTTTCTAAACACGTTTTAGCACTATCCCTTCTTTTCAGATCAAGCGCAGGTGATAATAAGTAAAAATATACGTCTTGCTAATATTTTGCTTCTCTTTTCATCCGTTTCGACGTTCCATATCTTTTTAGTCATTCGGCTATCTTGCATTCTTATTTGATATCCTAACCATTTGAGTTTATTGTTCTAGGCATATACAAGTGCGCTACATTGAGTTCTCTCCTGAATTCTTCATTTCTTGCCCTGCCTGTATTAGAGACTTCTTTGCTTTTCCTTAGTATACGCATTTCATAATCCTGCAACCTGTATTTTTGTTGCATTCACACTCCATATATTGAAAACGGTGTGCATCTTCACAAATATCTTTTTGTATTTTCTCAGTGGTGTTTCATTGAAAGTAACTTCCGTCAGGTAACAATAAGGGTCTTCTTTTCTACAGTCGCTATTTAAAAGAATAGAAGAATATTTTACACTGCAGATGTCTGCAAAATGGGTTTTCGAAATGTTGACATCGAATTAGAAGCGTATACTCATTTAGACTTCTCAGATCAATTTGAATGATTACTGGTGAGTAGGTTAGAATGGACAGTTGTAGAACCTCCCCCCACCACTTGTCCTTGAGTTCAAGGTCAAGGCTATTTTGCAAGGCTGAACTTCAAGGTCAAGGCTAAACTTGAAGGTCGAGGCCACTTGGAAGGCTAAGTCAACGATCAAGGTCAGCGCTATTTTGCAAGTTCGGTTGCTCAAGGTCAAGGATCCACATGTAACCTTGGAAATGTGAGAATAAAAGCGCGTAAAAGAGTCTGCAAGGGTAGTAGCATTCGAACGCTGATATGGAAGCCTTGTTAAAAGCTATAGAAGTAGTTAAGGGTCGGCAAGTAGCTGCGGTGGCGAGCAGTACTACGAGAGTCCATAAAGTGCAGTTATGTCCAGTGCTTCTGAATAGTACAACGTACAAGTTAAACAACTCCAGTTCAAAGTATGTGTGTGTGGGGTTTAAGGGCGAACTCCGGATTTTCCCCAGTGATTCAAATAAGAGGAAACAAAAACGATTGGGTGGAGTTCGAGGAGTTGGATTGGGCTACCCTAATTGAAAATCAGGGGATCCTGACGAATTATTTCTATTCCTCCTCCGAAGAGCAGTGGTCTCCGCTGGTAGCTGCACGGAAACAGTATACATTCTTGGAACTTCAGGAAAAGAAGATACTAAAAATTGAAGAAGTGGGACAGAGTGAAGTCTACTTATCGAAAGAATCGTTGGAAGAGCTGTGGGACTTGCAGAGGCTGGTGGAATTGCGATTCGCAGTTCTAAAAGCGCAGAACTTTGAGCAATTTTATCACAAAATAGTGACGGGTATTGCAAACCTGCCTGGGGACTGCATTAGCAATATACGGAGTGTGTTGCAAGACCTGGCGGTAACAACCGAGAACACTGTTTCCATGTATGAAATTTTAAAGTATGGTAGTAACATTGTTCGGTGCGACGTTCAAATAGAAGAACTTGGTCTGCAGGTATTAGCTTAGTCATGTGGATGGGCTATTCTCATTGTCTACTAAATAAATCATTATTTATTAAAAAATTGACTCGACTAGGATTCGAACCCAGATCTCCTGAGGCGCAGTGTCTAGAATTCCCTTTAATGCACCGATTGGCTCCCCAGGTGTCATACCATTAGACCACCGAGTCCTTAAACTATTTAATGAAAAACGGCGATGACCTTCGGGATAATCGAAAGTATAAAAGGTTGCGCATTATCATGGTCTCGTTAATTGTTTTATAACTTACGTCAAGTTCGCACACTATTCGTTTACGTATAAAATAATGGATCAGACTTCAAGTGACGATTCTTCACATGAAATCACATTAAAGCACGCTGTAAAGTTGTGCTGTGCTTTCTGGTTTGAAGATGCAAAAAACAATTTAGATAAAATAGTGAGAAATTCCTCGGGACTCAGAAATTTAGACTTGGAATTTGACGCGTATGTAGTGACTGCTATGGCTGGCGATAGCCAAAATCAACAAGAAAAACGGAAACGACTGATTGCCAATTTGGAAAAAAACATTTTAAAATATTTTGCTAGAGAAGGAAATACATCGCTGACGCTGGATGTGGACTACCACCCAAAGCATCCCTTTGCTGAAATGCTGGAAGAACGTGTCTCAGTATTTGATCTACCGTGTAAATCTACAACGAAAATTAACGCTACACCAACCGGCATGTTCACACTTCAAGTTAGGAGTGGATATGGCTCGCTCTTCTGGAGATATATTTCAAATATTGATCACCTGTAACATTTAACTAAATATAATTTTTAAATGGTTTATTTTTTAATTTTGATTTGACCTTGAGTTGAAGGCTAAGATGATTTTCAACATCACATTATTTTCAAGGACGAACTCTAACACCTCGGCCTTGATTTCAAAGTCAAACTCTAGAACCTCCTCCCACCAAAAAGAAAAATGTACAAAAACGGTGCAGCAGCAAAATAAATCATAGTCTATTGAATAAATCGTGACAGTCTGGTTGTAACATGGACACATGGGAGCTATATGGAAAATATTTCCAGGAATTTTCGGAGTTATTTCCATGGTTTGGTTGCGATCAAATGAAAATTACCGTTACGTTGGATGGACATCCGGACTTTAAAACTTTTCCAACAGTACCACTTCCAGACGGGGATTGGTTTGATTACAATGTGATGGAGCCCATCGAGAAGTATTTAAAAAATTGGAGATTAGAACGTGAATGTGTGAAAAAAATCGTATACGAGTTATGGTGATGCCCGCCTACCCATCTGTTGAATGTGCACGCAACATCGCATTTAACCACTAGAAGCTTAGTCATGTGGATGTGGTATAGAGAAGCCGCTCGACCAACTGCAAGAGACGTACCTAGTGCGGTTAAACGATTAGTGAGTTTGTTGGAAGATTTGGCGTTTGACGCGTCTCACGAAGCCATATACGGTTTTGGTTGGTTCAGTGACGAGGAACTGAAGAAAAAAGAAAAAATGTACAAAAACGGTGTTGCTGTTGGTCGACTATTTTTAAACGGAGCCATAAATGAAGGCCTTCTTGTAGATTTAATGGCTAGTCTCGGTCTGGACGAACACATGTGTGAGGTGAAAGACTTTATAGAGAGGAAGGAAAATGAAGAAGAGCGTGCAGTTTGACGACTCGAAGAATCAGGTGTACAATTTGCATACGTGGGCGTATGCGTATCGAGAAGCTCGGAGAGGACTGTGGCAACGAGAGGCTATGGATAGGTTGCGGTTCCAACGCAAGATATTTACTGTGGCTGAAGTACTGCGAGACGTCTTGTGCGCAGAACATAGGCACACAATTTATGTAGAACGCTTTTCCACTAGTACGTAGGTGTTTAACCCATGTAGTAACACTGTATATATTGTATGCAAATAAAAACACAATAAAAATTAAAAAGTTGTTTTATTCCATTACATAGTGATTATAGATATGGTAAACGTTAGACAAAGCACAATAACAAACTGGAGCAGAATGATATAAACAAGCGGGTTGTGATGGGGTGAGGGCCGGTTGTTCTTCAACTTCGATGATGGGGATATTGGTATAGCGGCGTAGAAAAACTGCTTTTTCTCGACCTTTCACATATACTTCGGTGACATCGTGCAGAAGACGTCGCAAAATTGCAGGAAACATGTATGCTGGAGTAAATCCCTCATTCCAATCGATGCAATGGTGATTAGTCATTACCCAGTGGGCTTGCTGTTGTAAATGAGATGGTAAGGCGGTGAACGGAAACGGTGATTTTAAGACGTAGTGTGATACTGAGGTACCGTCGTAGGCGGCTAACTCTTTTGGGCTGAAGTGCTTATCCGACGTCTTGAAGCCTTGAATGTCGATAATGAGCTTCATCGTATTAAGTGGTGGGAGCACGATCCAGTTACGTTAAAAGGCGAGGTGCAACTGAAGTGGTTTTGAGAAATTACAGTTGTTTAACTGCTTTTGACAACGCGTTATAAGTAAAAACCCGATCGTGAAGAACGAGACAATACGCGGTTGTGTTGGCTGGCACGTTAGCGGAAGTTTCAAATTCAACTCGAAAAACGACAGCGTTTGCATGGAGGTAGTCTTTTTGATGGGAACAATCGATCACAACAATGGGTGATTTGTCAGCAAACTCATTAGGCGTGAACCAAGGCTCGTCGGTCTTGTTATAATAGGATGATTGAAACTTGGAGTACATATCGTATAACGTGGCGTAATGATTGAGGCCATAATTGTTATGTAAATTATCGTAGGGGAAACGTTCGGTGTTGAGATAAACTCGGAAATTCGTAAGATTAATTTTGTCGAAATGGCTATTGTCCTTAGAGATGAGCCCCGAACGTTCCGTCTGAAAACCTACGATGACGTATCTGGGGGTTTGCAATTTGGTGGTTGTTGCAATGGCATGAGAATGTTGAGTCACGGCATTAACGCCTGGTATGATATGAAGTTGCCAGCTGCGAAACGCTACTTGCGTGTCGATATTTTTGTCAATGTATTTGGTTAGAGATAATTCTTGAGCAAGACCTGGAGTGACATGTGGAACTTTCCAATACAGCTTGTCAATCGTAACTTTAGCCGTCTCCGCTACGGTAGCACTGAATACAGCGTCGGCATCGGTATTGCTGCGAATCAGGACAAGTTCTTGTCGGATGTTAAGTATAACTTTTCCATAATCTTCTGCAAAACCTAACAGCATTCTCAAAGGTATGCAGGCACTGAAGTTGCCCTGTGCATCGGTAATGTGAGTATTGGGGGCGTACAACCAGCCAGCATTTTGAAGCTTTTTCACATCATCAGAGGTATAAGACACATATCCCTTAAGAGTAGATGTAATACCAGGTTTGGTAACAGAATCGACAACGACACCATTGATTTCGTATCGGATTTCGCTAAATAAGTGAGCCAACCCATTGTTAAGAAATTTGGCCGTCGTAACTTCACCGGTTGCTTTCCGTAATTTTCCCTCTATGTATAGATAGCTCAAACCTGGTAGAGTTGACATATCTTCAGGAATTGGAATTCGAATTTCATCGTTATAGTCGAAACGGTTTGTATACGGTTGATGGGTGTGCAACTGATTGCTAACGATGGAGTTGTCGACGAGGACACGTTCCCCAATATTTAGAATACTCATGACAGCACTTTAAAACCCAACGATCGCAAGAAGTCTCTGTTTGCCTTTGTTAACTGCTTGGCGGACGAAGCTGAACTGATTTTACAAGGCTGTGGACAACGTCTCTTATACGAACTGGGTTGGACATGGTAGGGTGAAAGGTTGAATCGAAAACCCATTATAACTTCTTTAAATGCAATGTTACCGTGACGGTTTCCTTACTAAAACTGACGGGGGTATCAGTCTGGTCCAGTATTTTAACAGTTAGGTTAGTGATCTGTCTCGTGCTGATCGGTAGGTAAATGACAGGGTTAGGTGTTTCCACTATTTTGTACCCAGGCGGCACTATGGGGAAGAATTGATGAACGATGTGGCCAGGCTTACCATTTTTATAGGAACCGACAGAGATATTGCAGTGGATAAGGATGGAGTTAATGTTCAAAATTTTTGTAACATGTTCACCTGCATGCCACATATTCGCATCATAAATTTTGCTGTCAAATCCCAGCATGTCTCGGATAGTATTGTCACTTGTAAAGTCGATTGGAACGTTCGATTTTATTTCGGTTTTTAAGGTGCTGTTGTTTCCGCGTAGCAGCACCCGCCCATTACTTCCGCTAGACTCAAGTTGGTTATGCAGAAAGTCGGCAATGTCCGTAATTTCGTATGCGCCCTCAGGTATAGTAATATGAGGTAGTCCGACGAGATGAAATTCATTGTTGGGAGGTCTAATGTTAGCAATAGTATTGTAGGTTTCGAAACTTAACAACCCCAAAACATATTCGCTACCGTCGTCTAAGAAAATAGGGGGGTCAAAATTCGCAGTAAGGATTGATGAATCACCTGTCAGAGTGAATATACTAGACATGATGAAGCGCAACACTTAAACTGCCGACAAAAGCGGTTTCGCAAAGTTATATAGGAATTTGAGACACAGGTGACCACATGTGTATGACATGAGTCGTTGATATCTATTAGAATTATACGTGATCGTGTTATTGCCACCATCGCTACGAAAGTATTTCACTAATTCGGTTGGAGGTTGTAAGCGACCGATGCTATCGAAATACAGAACAAAGGTATCCACTTTTACGTAAGCCGTCCAATGCGTGCCAGGTCCTACATCATCGTCTAGGTTAGTGACACCACATTCTCGTTTACGAATCTTCATAGGCAGGGCATCCCGCATAAATATTCCCCTAAAGTGTGGAATTTCTAGGCGTTTAACGTAGTCTGTAATATCGATGTTGGTTAACGCGCGGCGCGGCAGCTTCAACGGTAGTTTTTTGACTGATACGGTCGTAGATATAACCCTTTTCCGCGAGCAATGGATTCCATAGCTTTGTTATGTCGCTCCTTTTCCTGGAGATTCTTTTTAGCAGCCTTTGAGTCTCCCACTGCTTTAGCGACTGCTGCAGCACCACCTCCGAGGGATCCCAATGCTCCTAATGCAGCAAGTATGGGTACAAGCGGCAATATGCCTCCTCTCTTCGGAAGAGGTAGTACTCTTGACCGCTTCCGCCTCCTCCTCCTCCTTGTTTTTAAAGCTCCTCCTGAATGCGAGCGGACTGTGATACCGACCCGTTTGGAATGCGTTCGCCGTGTACGCTTCCGTTTCACACCCATTCCGACTTTCGTCTTTCCTTTCATAATTCCAGTAACAGCAAGGGCTGCAGCTCTTTCCCCAAGAGTAGAGTCTTTTGCTTTAACACGTTCCCAAGCTTTCTCTGCTAGAACTTTATCTGCCGCGTGACGTGTCGAAAGATCGCTAGATTGTGAGTATGCGATGTCGTGTTGCTTGCAGGCCTCGTCCAGAGGATTCCTTCCTCGATCGCCTCGAGAAAGACGTTTTTTAAGTCGGGTACCAGGTCCGCAAAACTTGTACCCTGGTATGTGTAGTTCAAAGGGTAATTTGTCAATAAGGGTATTCAGGAAACCGCGACCTTTCCGCTTGGCGCTTCGGTGATGACTGGTTTGTTTACGCCTAGTAGCTTTCATCTTAAAGACTTACACACGACTGATGTTCTTCAAACGGAATTAACAAATATAACGAGAACGCACGGCGGGTAGAGCGCAGTTTCCTTCCGAGCGAAAACGATGGAAAACGTCAAAATTGTGAAGCAAGGGTGTTCCTTACCTGTAGTAAATCACACAATAAATTCCATATCCGAGACTTACAGAAAGCACAGCGCTTTACTGGGTAAAGGATGTAAACGATGTGTGGTCATAGGTCGATCCGGATCTGGAAAAACCAACCTCATGATCAGTTTACTAGTACATCGAAATGGGTTGCGATTCGGACACCTTTATATATATTCGAAAACACTCCATCAACCCAAATATAATTATCTGAGAGAAGCCTTTCAACCATTGAGAGACATTGGATTCTTCGAATATAGTAACGATTGTGAGGTGATCAAACCCCAGGAAGCAAAAGAACATTCCGTGATAGTTTTTGACGACGTAGCTTGCGAGACGCAAAGCATAATTCGAGATTATTTTTGTTTCGGACGTCACCGAAACATAGATTGTTTTTATCTATGTCAGACGTATTCATCTATTCCTAAGCAGCTCATAAGAGATAATGCAAATCTCATCATCATATTCCAACAAGACAACACCAATCTGAAGCACATTTACGACGATCATGTCAACACGGACATGTCATTCGACAAATTTAAAGCATTGTGCTCTTATTGTTGGAATGAGGATCACGGATTTTTAGTGATCGATAAAGAAAGCGAAACCAACGCGGGACGATATAGAAAAGGTTTCGACAATTTCTTTAATATATAGACAGCTGCCAAAGAAGGGAAGGTAGTAGTTTACCAACAACTGAAGGAGTTGCAACATGGATAAGCGTTTAGCCAGGGAACTTATCAAAACCCGACAATCCGTTAGACGTAAATACGCAGCTTTAAAAGCAGACATCGCCCAATCCCAATCGATTTTAGCTGAGCAATTTAAACCTCTTTCCAAGCCGCTCACCGAATTGCTGACAACTATAAAGCAAGAAGGTGTGCCAGTGGGCGAACCAAAAGTGGATTATTTGCCAATAACAATTAAACGTAGAGTATCCACTCCCTCTACCTTGCCCCGTCCGCGAGCGATAACCACTCCAGGCCGAGTTTCTGCGACAAACCTTCTGGGATCGTCACACACTTCCACACCGGGGCCATCACACACGTCCACACCAGGGCCATCACACACCTCCACACCTCGATTTTTGCAGACGCATGTGTTATCCGAGAGTGAACCAGTAGAGGAATACGATGAGCAGTTGCAGACGGATGTTGCTGAGGCGGCAGCAGAAGAAAGTGCTGTACAAGCGGCCAGAGAAACCATCCAACAAATGCTGGCACCGGAAGTTCTTGGTCAATATTTAGAACAATTTCAAGGGTTAGCTCGAAAATACGTGGAAGGAATGATACGAGATACTGAGGACAAGTACGATTTGCACTACGGAGTCCGATTCGACATAGAGGGAGATAAGTTTGCTATAGGAAATAAAGAAATCAAGTTCGAGGGTGAAAATATCGTTATTACAGACCACGGCAACAGAATAGTCTACAAAGGCACTCCAGGATTGTACGAATTGATGTTTTTAAAGAAACCGAATATATACAAAAACGCAGATTTAGAGCAATATCTAGATTTAGTGGATCGTTCCGCCGCAAATCGTGTAAACTACGACCCCACACAAAGAGTTAGTGGTAACGCAGGGTCTAAATACATGAAAATAGTACGACCTCTAACTGCCTCCTCAACCATAAGAGCTCCCGGCAGACCAGCGACGAAGGTATCACGGCGTGGCAAGGGATTACTAACAGTGACGGACAAAAAAGTGGAATATGTTCCTTGGAAGGATCCCAACTCATTAGTGAATCGGTTGCGTATATTAATAGCTTCTCAGGCAGCTGGACACACGGGTCATTCAAATGAGATAGTCCGTATCACCGAAGCCTTACGAGACGCGAAAATAATCTTCTAAGGGGTACAAAACCTTAGGGTCGACGGAATGTCGATCAGAACGCATTCAACGACGAAGCAGTAATGCCGATAGACAAATTTGGAAGACACTACCATAGCGCGCGCTATTATTCTCATCCCAAACGTATCTTTATGAAAGTAAAAAATGTAAACCAACTCCACATAGAAGTACCACTGCTGCTAGTGGGGCGTGGGTTCGATGAAAGCGGATATTCCAAAATTTTCGGACAGAACGAGTACATTTTTCCGTTAACAACCGGCGAGATCATAAGTGTTCAAGTCAGCGAACCTTTGGTAGTATCACACATCAACGGCATCCCACAGGAGACGCTTGTCGGTAAGACATTGCGGCGAGGAGATAAACTGCAATTCGAATCCATAAACAATAAGGTATACGTGCAACTGCTGCTTAAATGTCCCGTAGGAGAGTAGAAAGCAACAGTTGACAATGAACCTTAAAGAAGCCATAGTTGGCGAACTCCACAAACCAGCACGAACACATTTCAAGAGAAGGCGCGTTATTCTAAAAGGCTTGAACGATTTATATCAAGCTGATTTGGTAGAAATGATCCCTTATGCAAAAGTCAATAAAGGCTTTCGTTATATTCTGGTAGTCATTAATGCCTTCTCGAAGTATGTGTGGGCCTATCCCGTAAAACGTAAAACAGGAAAGGACGTAACAGTTGCCATGGGTAAAGTGCTGAGGAGTGTAAAGGTGTCACCTCAAAACTTGCAGACGGATTTGGGGAAAGAGTTTTACAACACCGATTTTCAACGATTAATGCGACAGCACAATATCAATCACTACAGCACGTATTCTAGCATGAAGAGCAGCATAGTGGAGAGGTGCAACCGCACCCTGAAGAACATGATGTGGAAGCAGTTCAGCCTGCTAGGGTCCTACAAATGGTTGGATATCCTACCCAAGATAGTAGCAAAGTATAACACAACCAAGCATCGCACAATAGGAATGAAACCTGCCGAAGTGAACTTAAAGAATGCGAAACTTCTTTTAAACACAGCGTACAGTCACACAAAGACCGTGGATCCGAGACCTCAAAAGTTTCGTACAGGGGACTCGGTACGCATCAGCAAGTATCGTTCTGCATTTAGCAAGGGATACACGCCAAGCTGGAGCAACGAAGTATTCACAATATCCACTGTTCGACTTACAAACCCAACAACCTATCGACTCACGGACCAAGAAGGTCAGGAAATTAAAGGAGGGTTCTACGAGCATGAACTGCAGAAAACAAAACATTCGGACGTATATCTGGTCGAAAAGGTTCTGAAGAAAAAAGGAAATTTGGTGTATGTAAAGTGGTTGGGATTCGACAATCGACACAACTCTTGGATATCTAAAAGCAATGTTGTATAACTTAAAGAACTACTGTAGCACTCTCAAAATAAAAAAACTGTTTTTTTGTAAATTATTGTTTTATTAATGCCACTAAACACAAACAATATTTCTTTGAAACACTTTCATCTTTCTCCCAACAAAAGCGACAACAGCAAAAGAACGAAATCATTAACATTTTAACGAAGCTGCTATTGTAAAATATATAAACTTATCGTTAACATTCAAAATAGGTAAGCGTATTTGTTTTCCCAACATTAACTACAGTAAGAATAATAATCACAAACATATTAACAAAGCTATTATTTACAAACTAGGAACTATTCGTAAGCTACATATATATAGTATACACTACTAAGCGCAAGAAAGGGTTCGTTTGGTGAGACGTCTGCTATAAATAATAACCAATACTGTTCCGCGAACATACTGTAATTTACATTTGGTTTGCGGCTGCCCGCAGCAGTTCGTCAAGCCTGTAATCAGCAATACTGCAGTGACCCCACGCTAGTGTCTTCGTAGTGTTGGGAATAACGTAGCGCTTGTCATCATGCGACGAAAGCGCGACCTTATTTATTAAGTCGGTGTACATAGTGTGCAAACGGGATTTAAAGACGTACATTTGACACAAGACAGTCTCCCGCTTGTTCTCGGCAACGGCCTGATAAAGTTCGCTGGTCAGATACTTCCGAACAGCGCTCTTTTTCACTCCCTTGGCTTTCTTGTCCACTTTAGATACGCTGTTTACACAGTATGATTTTGCACCGACCCCATAAAAGCTACGTACGACTACGCCAGCATATTCGTCCTTGAATTTGCCAACAACAGACTCGGTTTGCGGAATACCGTGCAGATTATCCACATAATTTGCAGTATCGAACCAATCAAGGTTGCGTTTCATGTCATCATAAAAATTGTTGGTTTTAATTTCTATAATGAAGGAGTCAGTGTCTGTGTAGAGTAAAGAGACATTATTGTCATAACGTTTTTTCAGAAACCCATAAAAAAAGTCATACATGACAGTTTTCGAAATATCCAAAACGGAGAAACCAACATAACTAGGTTTGGCATACCAAACCCACAGTCTGTTCATTTCTACGGCTATTAAATTTTCATTAAAGCAGATTCTATCTTTAAAGTTAGGTCGCGCTATCAACGTTTCAGCCCCCAGTCTATTACCAATTTTCTCCCAATGACTTACTAACTTTACATCAACCCTTTTGTCCACATTCTCCAATGTTTTGCCAAATACGCAGTTGTTAGCCAATTTAAAAGAATTTCTCTGAAAGTTGTTTGTCGATCGGTTTCTAAAGTCAGTATTAAAATCAATGTAGGTTCTGAGCCATGGAGATTGGGTAAATTTCAGTATTCTATGTACTTTAACCAAAGTCAGACCCGCATTCAAGGCCTGCTGTAATGCTCTGTAGTGAATGACATATTTCCGTTTGCCATATAAATTTGGAATCAATTTGGGTTGTTTAAATTTTCCCTCAGGAGGAATGAGAAGCTCCGGACAAAAGGGAAAGTCATTGTGAGCGTCGTGCAAATGCTCTGGATAGTCCAAATCTACCTCCAACACGTACCCGGTATTGGACTCGGCAGACACTTGAAAAATGTCAAAATTTGAAATTTCCTCGTCAGTCATCCAAACAAAATCACGTTGTGGTAGAAACTGTCTCATTGCGTAACCATAAAGGTTGGTTGCGTCTAAAAACATGATAAACGACGTAGGTTTAGAAGCATCGTAATTCCCGACAAACTCATTGTTAGCAATAGCTTGTCTCCCCACACAAGTGCTGACTCCTCCGCGAATACTGTTTCTAAAAAAGTCTAACATATCTAAATCAGTAAGCAGCTCAAGTTCAACCCCCGTAAACTTTAACATAGCGTCCCAGCTTAATCCTGGGGCCGTGTAGTACTGAGCTGGATCCAACTTGTAATGTTTTAAATAAAAATTTCTAAAATTTTCGAACACGTCTGCCAAAATAAACACGTCACATTTGAGATAGACATCGGAGTAGTCGCCCAACGTTTGACAACCAAAAGTTTCCCAAACCTTCACGGCTCGTTCGTAATCAGTCTGAGAAATATGGGTTTCGGTTAGACGGTCATAAAAGTCTTCGATCGAGGGTAAAGCAGACTCATCTAATTTTTGGAAAGAATCTAAATAGGAATATGGAAACACACCTTTCTGTCTCATCAACTCAAATTTGATGCCATTTCCGAATTGATTTTGAATTTCAACGCACTGGCCATCCGACAAGGTGTCGGCCAGCGATGCCAAAGACGAGCCCATGAAACGAAAGCTATCCAAAAATCTGATGCTCAGATAAATGTTTTTTCGCTTTCCCTCCACAAAAATTTCATCAACCCAAAGACGTTTGCCAAACGAAATGTACTTTTCTTTAGTTACCGGAATGACATCAATGTCTTCGTTATTTTGAGCCAATTGTTTAACAAACAGGTGCGAATCGTAATTTAGATTGTGAAAAAATACCGGAATAAAATTTGGAAGTTTATAATTTAAATTACAATTGGAGTGGGCGGCTCCCCGATAGTCTCCAGTCAAATGATCGTGATCGCGTACTTTTACATCCCCCTCACCAAACGGTCGACCACAAATGTAACATGAAACGGCTTCGTTAAAGTTTTGAATTTCCATAGCAGACATAGCTTTCATAGGTACAACGTTTTTCAAATGATGCGAATAGATGTTTTGCGCGTCTCTATCTAAACGTTCTATAAACATGTCCACCGCATCCTCCCCCCGATAAATTTCGAATTTTGACAGGCTGTCGTCATACGAACATTTCAAATAGTACGCGAAAGAGTAGGGTATGTGTTTACAGGTTGTAATCGTATAAGGTTTTGTGGGATCCGGTTGTTGGTCTCCTGCATCAACGGGTGCCAAAATTGTTTCAAAATCCGCGTACACTACGAATCCAACCTTCAATTGCTTCTGATAATTTTCAAATTTGAGAATATTCTGCGGTCTTACCTGACCACACTTGTCGGTGATCAACTCTGTCGTTGGCAATTTAGTATACACCTGATTACAGTCATAACTTTGATGCATAGTCAAGTGTGCTTCAGTTCTAAAGTAATTCAGGCAGCCGTCGCAAAAATGCTTTGCACCATCTCTAGCCGTTATTTGTCGCGATACTAATCTAGACAAATCTTTGATCCAACAGTAGTGACTATTACCTTTGTCGTTAGTTACAAGCAATAAATTTACATGCCACCTTTTTTTACAGGAGGTGTAGTACAGAGGTCCCACAACTTCATATTTAGTTTTATTGTCTTTAAAAAATTTCTCCAAACCGTATACGTTTATAGAAAGCTGCGGATTAATTGTTTCAAATTTAGAAATATCGCGCAACCGAACCGGAAATTCAATATCGGTCCATTGTAAAAATCGACGACAATTCGGATACGAAGAAGTTCGATTAGGCAATCCCTTTGGTACACAGAGGGCCGAGGTTACTGCCCAACCGAAACAACAATCGTCATTGTTTTGAACGTTCACGATCGCTTTCTTGCGCTGAATCTGCTTTGGGAGCGGGATGTACGAGGATGCCCGAAATGGATTGTATTTGTTGACGTTGACTTCAATGTACAACAACTGCTTCAAGATCCATCCTGACAATACAGAAAATTACCAAAGTTAGAATTGTTACAAAAAGCTACAGATCTCTTGCACACACCTGATTCCCGCTCCTGAAATTCCGACACCTTCTCGTCTAGCCTTCCAGTCAAATTATCATATAAGTGGCTCAAGTCTGTACCGCGAGTGACTACCTCGTTAGCCGTATGAAAAGTTTTTACGTCTTGTAGATCTTGAGCTTCCAAAATAAAATACCCGAAGAGTTCGAAATTTATTTTGATGCTAGTTAATTTGGTTAGCTGCCCTTCTATCAAATTTAAAATTTTTTCTTTCAATTCGGTCATATATTCCACAACGCTTATGTGATAATTTTCCGTGGAAATCCTATAACTGGCCACACGGGACTTGAAGGCGTTTTGAAGGGCCACCACACCTTTCCCCAAGTGAAAGACGCCGCACCGTCTCGTGTGACGATTGCTCCTCAGATGACCACCGAAGCACGTTCGAGGAATGTTTTCATCGCACACGTCACAGTATTGCGTCCTTGGGAAACCACCTATCAAAACAAACTATTTACACACTGTACAAACACACCAAGCACGCATACCATCACTACTGGAGTTGTTTAGTTTTGGGCGTTTACTCGGCCCCTCACCACCCACCACCGAAGTCTCCATAGCGTCGCCTGTAATTAATACAACTACACTGAAGGTGCTGCTCTACATCAACACAATTTAAACTCACCACTCGTAGATGGTTGGCCCAGCTGTTGACGACAACTTTCTCTCCGGTGGCGGAACAAATTGTCGGCTCTGGTGAAGGACTGTCCACATTCGGTGCATTGAAACATTATAAATGATTAATTGCAATTCTACACTGGGCAGGCTCTTCGCTAGAACGTTAGAGGTATCGCTCTCGCCGAGTATCGCTTCCCTAGCCAAACATGTAAATACAAGGAGCACACTCTAACACACTACCCAGGTACCACGAACGTGGACGTTAAGCCTTGATACCCTGGAGGGGATGGGGAACTAGGTTACGTCGTTTTGGAATTTAAGGGAACTTACATTTGTTTGTCTAGTGAATTGCCGCCGCTAGTTCACAAATTCGCTTCGCTGTGTTGATTAGAGTTCGTGAGACCTCACCTTGCCGCTGCGTCAGCTGGCTGCGCCGTTGCACATACTCATCGTATTTTTTAGCCTTACGACTGTGCCCTTTGGCTATTTTGGGTCTCACCCTCATTATTTTTTTGGTGACGGCTGCCAGTTGTAATTCGATATTATCTAACTGCACATCCATACCGTCCCTCAAGCGTTCCAAGGATTTAATTTCAGCTATTCGTGCAACCTGAGCGGCAACTCTGTCCTGGTATGATTTTAAATTGTTTTGCGTCAGTGGCATATTTTCGTCGTTGTCATCGTCGTCGTCGTCGCTTACCGAAGAGATGGGCGATATCACACCATCACCCTGTGAAATGGATGATGGTGCAACATCGACCGCCTCCCTCTCAGTGTCCTCGGACGCAACAGAGGAATCGAATGTTGCTACTGTGCCCATTGCAACTTCCGCCACCGGAGAGGCTCGTCCGCTTTCGGATGCTACAATGCGCACAGTATTGTTCTTCTGTGACAGTGGTTGCGGTGTTGCCAGTTGTGAGTTGCGGCTGGTCGGTCGCCTTGAGCCTGAAGCGACTTGGATACCCAATCCGAGGTTTTGGGTCTCCACAGCAACATCGAAAGCGTCTTCCGCAAAAAATGTATCCCCGAAATCAATAGCAACAAAAGTTTGTTCCGGGCGTGTGGGATTGGGGGACTGAGACCTCACCTTTTTCTGCGGTGGTGGTAAATTCTCGCGTATCCCGTCGTTAAAATCAAGACTTGGCATATCCATAAATTTTTGCGTGTTAAACGTTGATGTGTCTTGCACACCCTCGATGCGAACGGCCCCATGTCCAGTCTCAATCGCACAATCCCTTACTGTCTCCTCAATCAATAAATCTACTTCCAAATTTGGCTCAATTTTGCGTTTCTGCCCTCTAACCAAACATTCTTTTAAAATTTTACCACTCGCCGGTTTTTCAGCGGACGATGTGATGGGACTACACCCCGGAACTGCATCAAGTTGGGTTAAAATTTTGCCCTTATTCTGCTTTTTCGCCATGCTTTTTCTGCTACTCACCGGTTTTTTTGATGTTCTCAAATCGGCCTCAGATTTTGAGGACACCACTACAACCGGTGGCTGCAGCTGGACATTTTGATGTATTGTAACCTTGTCGTCGGACGCTTTCGATGTAGAAGGTTGAGCCAGTGCGGATTTGGGGTAAGATCCGCTAGCTCTCGGACAGATGCAGAGTACCACATCCTGCGGTTTCCGCAAACTCAACTTACTATACCCTGGCGCCCGCGTAACACCACCACAAACCGTACAAATCACAACACCTGAACGATGCATCACGAACGAGAACAAACTTAAGAGTGACGCTCCTTACCGCCACCACATGTATTTATACTAACAATATGGTGGGGGCTTGTCCTTGCCTTGAGACTTACATTCCGAGCGTTTCCAAATAACAAGAAGGTCCACCGACCTTGCCCTTGAGACATTATAATTCGAGCGTTTCCAATAACCAGAAGGAGCACTGAGCTTGGCCTTGAGACTTTGAAATTCGGGTGCTTACAATAACAACAAGGAACGCTGACCTTGGCCTTGGTCTGGGAATGCAGTGGATGTCGGTATTAAGAACTTGAATTTTACGGTCGCGACGTTCCTTACCGTCAGCGTCACCTTGGCCTTGGTCTGGGAATGCAGTGGATGTCGGTATTGCGAACTTGAATTTTACGGTCGCAAAGTTCCTTACCGTCAGCGTCCTACATAAACATAAAGTCTACAGTGAAATAGCGGCGTCTAGAAACAATTGTCACAAACTATCGGAAATCGGAGGCTCAGATAAAAATAATTCAAGAAACACCACACTGATTGCCCACTAAACAACGGAGATATGAGCGTTTTAAAATTTACAAGGTGGAAAGGTTGAACAAATCGGAAAGCAAAAGCTAATATATACATAATTTTAAAAAACACTCCGATATCTTAATAAACAACGGAGCTATGCTATTTCCAATATTTAACCCCAAGTGGTTGGGGTAGGTGGTAGTTTCAGTTTAAAATCGCAAAGTACAAGGCAATAGAAACCCAATAAAAAAAACTCCGATCAAATATCTAAATAAACAACGGAGATATGTAATTTTTAATATTTTACCCCAAGTGGTGGGGGGGAGGTTGTAGTTTGAGTTTATAATCGCAAAGTAGATGACACTAGGAGTATAATGCAAAAAACCGCGTTTAAATATCTCAATAAATAAAGGAGATATGAGCATTTTAAGATTTTACATTTTTTCAAAAAAAAAACCAAAAAACCAAAAAAACCAAAAAAACCAAAAAAACAAAAAAAAAAAAATTATTTTCGTGTGCGACATTTTTCAAAATTTTTTTTTTTTTATTTGTTTTGAAAATAGTATCGGTTGATCGCGACTTGTGTACTTTTAATGGTGCAAACACGGCTTTTAGCTTTGTGCATTATTATAAGGTAGATTAGTTTTTTTTTTTTGCCCCAACCCCGTCCCCCACCCTTACCACCCCAACGAAATTTTTTTCCCTATATGCACCTTCCATTAAAATATTTTAAGCAATATATATACTAGGGTTCCACCTGTGTTTCCGCGAGGTTGATAAGAAAGCGTAACCCCATTTAATTTGGAAGGAAACATTAACAAGATCTGGGAGAATAGATTTCTTCCTTAATTGAACAGCTATCATTAACAAGATCTGGGGGAATAGATTTCTTCATTGATTTAGTAGCTATTTTTATACAACAGCTAGTTAACGATAGATGGCGACAACAAACACATTATCCGACATATATTCAAATATTTATATTATTGAATTTAAAAATCTACTTTATTTTTTTACAAGGAAACTGTAGGTTTTAGGGAAAAAACACAAGAATCAAAAAACTCTTAAAATTCATCAAGCTTTACGAAAACTTTTTTCTATTACATAAATTTTGCATTTTGAGCCTTCTCAAGGTCAGGCGTTGTACCCCTTCTTTAAAACGCCCGAATTGTATAGACGAAGGCCAAGCCCAAGGTTACCCACTTTCATCCCCCTCTTCCTAAAATTCCTCCATTCATTCTGTCTCCGACAACCATCCAGTGCGGTCATCATGTTCTTCAAGTGCTTTTTCCATGAGTGGCCTTTGTTATCAACCTTGGGACTTGTGCAAGGATCTTGGGACGATTTCCGTGCTGGGGAGCATATGCCCTTGGCCCCAACTTACAATTACAATCGGTTCATCCCGTCATATGAGTTGGAGGAAGCCCTCCTGCACTTCCTAGGAAGGGAAAACCAAGTGGTGGCCTTGATTTCGATTAACGGTGGGGCCCTTATTGAGGACCGCGACAGGAGGCAACTTTTCGTTGCCTCACGAATCATCGAGCCCTTCCTAGAACAAATGGCGATGGAGGACCGCTCCACCGAACATGGAAGTGTGTACGTAGACCTCCCTGAACCACTGCCCGACTTCATCAACTTAATGTGGCCACACCTTCCATGGAGGACAAAGCCGGAGGAGTAGTTTTAGTTGTAATTTTAGGTGTAAATAAATTTCTTAGTATTATTCGTTATAGTTGTAATTATAAATTTTAGTTGTAAATAAATTTCTTAGTTTTATTTGTCTTTGTTATTTACTGTCGAGGTGGTTTATTATAGGGTGTACATGCTTAGTACATTCATATTGAGTTGAGTGCTTCAAGGCTGCAGAATGCCTATCAATAAGTTTGGACAGCACATGCATAGTGATTCTACTCGTCACTCTCAAGTGTTCCTCTTCGAAGACCTGGGTGGGCTTGATAACCTATATTATGAAAAAAACCTACTTCTCTTCGCTGAAACTGCACTACCTGGTGGATTGTTTGGTCTGAATAACACTGGTACATCCGAATATATTATACCCTTCACTAAGGCTAGGATAGATAATGTTATTGTTAATCCTCGCAACACACCAATCATAATCAATAATATTATACACACCCCTAACGAAGTAATTGGGATGGTTTTACAAAAAGGTGATAAACTCAAATTTCAACAACTTCATCCCTTATCCAAGCTGGCCGTTGAATTTCAACTCACAGCTCCAATTATTGCAACCTCTTAGCGTGGTATGTATATTGAAATAATACAACTTTCTCTAATTACTACTTTTATTTCTTACTAAGTAATATCTCACAACTGTACACATTTATTCATTACCATATCACACTTAATTAATTCCATGAAAAAAATGCAACATCTCATACATGCATGCTACATTTTCTGATTTTATACGTAGAGTATCCAAAACGCTCTCGATGTTGGTTTTTACATCCCCAGGTAAAGTACAAATACCTCGAGTTATACTTAGATAAAACTGTTCAAACTCTTGACACTTTAAGCACTCCAGTTTGTATTCTAACAATTTTAACAACTCCCAACATTCGAACACTGATTCGAGTCCTAATTACACTTCAGATATACCTATTTCTTGAAGCACAATAACTTTCCTCAGTCCTATTGTTTTAAAACATATTCTTTTCACAGCACTCAGGTTACGTGGTTGTAATTGACAGTCTCTACTGTAAAAGTAGTTACATATGACTCCCTGATTTTCTACAAGCACTTTAAACTCAGCTTGCTCCAACAGAACAAAATCGCCTTTGTTGCCGTTAATTACAACTGCTGGTACAAACGATGCTCTGGTACAACACAATCCCACAGACGCGAATTTACTTTTTGACTTATTTAACGGATACATCGTTGAGTTCAATAATATTGGCTGCTTTACCTTAACACACATTTCTTCTGTCTTCATTAACACTTGCTGTTTAAGACTTTCAACCGACTGTTGTAACTTATCCATTCTTACCCACCAAACTTGATACTACCCATCGACATCACACCGCGTTTATATATACATCTTTCAAGGTTATTTGCCAGCGTTTATATATACATCTTTCAAGGCTATTTGCTTTAACGGTGGGAGATTTGTATGACCTTGTCTTTCATAATAATATAGTAGTGCTTTCTACTACAGCTACCAGTTATCATCATGCCTGCTATTTTTGGAGATGCGCTTTTTGAAGATGCCCCAGCATTCTACGAGGAGTTTGTGGACTTTCTTAGTTCGCAGCCACCGCCTCCATCACCTCATCGACTCCAGGCTGTCGTGACGCTCGACTATTCCATGAGCCTTGCCAGTGAGCGCCTATGGCAGACGACCGTCCTGAGAACGGTGCCTACCACATACGAGGGCGACCCATTCCTGTGGTGGAGGCAACATATAGAGGTCCCCATCCAGCGCTTTCTAGCGCAACTACCAGATGGGGATGTAATGTACATTAGTTATTGTTGGACTGATTAAATAAATCTATAAACGTGTCTGATTTTTTTTGTGCTTGTGGTATATATAGGACCCTAATACCTAACTCGCTGTTAGTCAGTTGCTCCAGTTTCTACAGTCATGTGCGTCGACGATCGTGAAATACATTTCCAAAGCTTTTTGGAACGATTAGACTCCTTCAATACTTGGACTGGAGTTCAAACTCCAGAATCGTTGGCCAGAGTTGGTTTCTTTCATATAAAAAACGGTGAAGATGATGTGCAATGTTTTTACTGCGGAATTAGAATTCATAACTGGGAGCCTCATGACGAACCCCTCTCTGAACATCTCCGCTGGTCTAAGAATTGCAAATATGCAAATTACATTCGCGCCTTACGAACTGCGCAAGACCTATTACTAAACACCATGACACTTTTCGAAGAGTTAACTACTTTCGGAGATGGCGGTGGTATCGACGTAGTTGGTGGAGGGGCGCTTACCAACCAAGGTTGCTGTTGTTGTCGCAAAAGATCGCCAGTGCATTAGTTGCATTCATACGCTCTACATGGTGCCCCTAAAATTTTTAGTCGCTCTCGCGGCCGTTTATGATGGTGTCGTCTACGTGCTTCAACCACCACATTGCAGTTCGGCGTCTCTTGCTTACAACGATGGTGTGCACAATGTTACGTGGCGTAAAATGGATACCAGTTCGTTGGCAACTCTTCCCGTTTTTAAATTGCCTGTGAAAAACTTTACGAAAGATGGTGTTTTTACGTTCAAGATCAAATACAATTGTTCTACCTATACAGTAGACACTAATTGGCAAACCATTTTAGTGAAGACCAAGCCTGATGTTTTGAAGATGCTGCATCAACCACCCAACAGCTCCTGTTGTGTTTCCACGGTTGTTTTAAGCGTTATTTTATTCTGCATTTTGTGTATGTGTGTTACATATTTCGTTATCTGTTGGTACTATAATAAACTAGTCTAATGTATATGTAAGACAAATAAATATTACTCTTCTTTATGCGTTCTTTTAATTCTTTAAAGTTATGGCGCTGAAGATTATTTTACGTTAACTTAACATAACTACATACACACTCAAAAAAGAACACACACATATATTTATATAAATATTTATTCGATCCAAAAATAATTAATGGCGACCACGTCGCCATCTACCAATCTCGATAAGTATTTTATTGTGGGTAGCTTCACGTGCCGGCTCCACCACTCTTCTGTCTCCTGGAGACCTTGGAATGGTTCTGGCAGCGTTCTCAGGACGGCGGTCTCAGCTAACTGCCCGTTGCCGATCATCATCGTGTAGTTGACTGTGATGACAGCCTGGAGGTGACGAGGTTGTGAAGGTAGCGGTTGCGAGGCTATGAAGTCCTCAAACTCTTTGTAGAATGCTGGGGCATCTTCAAAAAGCTCATCTCCAAAACTAGCAGGCATGATGATAACTGGTAGCTGTAGTAGAAAACGATGCGACTTATATAGGGCAAAACCTTGAAAGAACTAACCTTGAACAATAGCCTAGAACAACTGGTCATAACCTTGAGCAACCGAACTTGCAAAATAGCGCTGACCTTGATCGTTGACTTAGCCTTCCAAGTGGCCTCGACCTTCAAGTTTAGCCTTGACCTTGAAGTTCAGCCTTGCAAAATAGCCTTGACCTTGAACTCAAGGACAAGTGGTGGGGGGAGGTTCTACAACTGTCCATTCTAACCTACTGTCTTGGACGTTTACTCGCCGATGGTCCATCACCAGCTGCTACCGAAGCCTCCATAGCGTCACCTGTAGGAAACACACAATCGATATAATCAACAGCAATCACCACGTTTCCACTTACCACTCGTCGATGGGTGGCCCAGCTCGTGGCGACAGCTATCTCTTCGATGGCGAAACAAATTGTCAGCTCTGGTGAAGGACTCTCCACAAGCAGTGCACCTGAACATAATGGCAAATTAGTCTCGCGCAATCGGTTAATATACTAATTGCGCGATTAGCTACCCAGCTCGAGGCTTACTATTCACAAACGCAATGAACACCTTTATTTATAAACACTGATTAACAAATTAAACCTCGAACGGATTACCCAGGTGTCACCACGGGGAGGATTCGCTTTGGACACCCTGGAGAGGATAGGGGGGCAAGGTTATTTGTGTTAGAGGTGTATGATATGTTAAACGATTATCTACTCGTTACTTAGCTTTTTTATCGAGCTCCTGACGTCTTGCACGAATCGCACTCTCCACAGCTAACAGATCTTCAATTAGCTCTAGCCTTGTTAACGCAGCATTCTTAAAGATGTCCATGTTAGTTGCGCTGTGGCCGTGGCGGATCTTAGGTAAAGCAGCTATGCTTTTTAGGTACTCATCATGCATCGTCGCTTCTAGGCTGGCGGCTCGAATTTCTAGGGAGCTAATAACAATATAAGCTACTAAACTGGGAAAAGCACGTTCTAAACACCTTCAATGTTAAATAACATATATGGATAAAAAATAATATCTAATATACCTTAGATAATGCTCTCCACTGCGAAGATCAGCAGCTTTCGCATCTATTGCATTCCGATTAGACACGTATTCACGTTCGGCACGCTGGGATGGCGAAATGTCATCCATGTCTTCCTCCTGCGGGGTAGACGTAATCGACACCACAGTATCGATTACGTCACTCCCAGGGGCTACAACAGCCACACCACCCGAAACCGGAGATGCCTGTACAATTACAGAAGGCACTGCGGCCACATTTTCCGAAGGTTGGATTGTTAGCCGCTTCGAAATTCGACTGGTCGGTCGACTTGGGCGGGAGTCTATCTCCAAACCATCTACAAGGGTTGTAAACTCTTGCGCTGCACCGTCGCCGGAAGCCGCCTTTTCCAATGGAATGTCGTCAAAATCGAACGCTTCCATAAACATTTCCGTTTGTGATAGATGCGGAGACTCAGATTGCATCGGCATATTTTGGAATTTTGGAGTAGACAGTTCACCAACTGTCCGACTATCAAATGTGGATACATTTTCCACTTGAACCTGAAATTCTCCCGTTTTCTTCTCAGTCTCCGCATTCATATTCTCTATATATTTCCTAAAATTGAATTTTGCCGGTTTTTTTTGTATTTTCTGACCTTTCTTTAAAGCTGATTTTAAAATTTTGCTCGAACCTTGGCTACTTGGAGAAATAATTTCGTAATTAGGAGCAATTAATACGTCACTTAAAACATTTATGGCAGCTGGCGGCAACGCCTGTGCGGAACTGGGGTGTGAAACGCTTGGTTCCGTGCAGGCGCAAAGTTTAACTTTACCCTTTTCCGATGTTTTCTTCAAGCTAAGCCTCGAGTATTTAGACATCTTTTTGGGTAGTAGAACACCTCTACAAGATTGGCACACAGTTGACATTGCAAAAGCAGGTAACAGAATGGTTTGCTGCAGCTTGGAGGTCTGCATTTATACGAAATGCGAAGGCCAACTTCAACTTTCAATATTAATTTAATTACGATGCTAATTTCCTTAAAGATATAGCAAAATTTTATTAAGAAAAGTTGTTCAGAATGAGAAACTATATCCCTCTGTGAATTTTCCCAAATATCTGATTGCTTTGAAAAACTTCAATTGTCCGTAATTGTGCTAAAACGAAATTTATTTTCAAAAGTGCTGCCTCGTTAGTTCATAATACGGCAAAATTTTATTAAGAAAAGTTGTTCAGAATGAGAAACTATATCCCTCTGTAAATTTTCGCAAATATCTGATTACTTTGAAAAACTTCAATTGTCGCAAATTGCGCTAAAACGAAATTTATTTTCAAAAGTGCTGCCTCGTTAGTTCATAATACGGCAAAATTTTATTAAGAAAAGTTGTTCAGAATGAGAAACTATATCCTTCTGTGAATTTTCGCAAATATCTGATTACTTTGAAAAACTTCAATTGTCGGTAATTGTGCTAAAACGAAATTTATTTTCAAAAGTGCTGCCTCGTTAGTTCATAATACGACAAAATTTTATTAAGAAAAGTTGTTCTGAATGAGAAACTATATCCCTCTGTGAATTTTCGCAAATATCTGATTACTTTGAAAAACTTCAATTGTCGCAAATTGTACATAAATTTTCCATTGATACACTTGTTTACGAACTTTTAAGCGGATCGATCCTGCCGCATTTGCAAGGGTCGTCTAAAAATCGAAGCAAACAAATAAAAGGAGCATTTGCCCGGATCAAAAGATGTTTTTAACATAGTGTAAATTTTCCATTGAAGTCAGTTGTTTACAGAAATGTAGATGCATCCTGCTGCATTTGCCCAGGTCGTCTCAAAGTCGAAGCAAAAAAATAAAAGGACCATTTGCCTGGGTCAAAGATGTTTTTAACATAAGTGTAAATTTTTCCATTGACGTCACTCTTGTTTACGAAGCAGAAATGCATTTGCAAATAATACGTCCAATTATGATTTGCACGACTTTTTTCATAACAAATTGTAGTTTGCATTATTACTAGGAAGCGAATTAACTATTGTTTTAAAAAATATTATTAGTCACATGTATTTTTTAATTCATATCACTTTTAAAGTGCATGAATTATTTATTGATTATTACCGTTTTAAACAATGCCACCACGTCAATTAAACTTTACTACAAGTTATGCATTATTGGCTTTTCGCGTACTTATTAAAAATGATATGAATTAAAAATTAAATGTGACCTACCCTGCAGAAAGCAAATTTCACCATATGCAATTATTATGCTACTTAAAATAAATAATTTAAATACATATTACAAAATATGCCGTGTCGGGTATTAAAAAACGTGTTTTTTTATGAGAAAGCTAATGCTGTTATAAAAAAATCAGTTAATTTAAAACTATGATTAGATAGCGCCGTAATTAGCAAACATTAAAAATTTGCTGCATAAGTTGTCAACCCTTCCCTCCAAGTCGAGATGTAAGTAGGAGAGATTTGTATATAAAGCAACCGCTGTTGCATTACAAAATCACAGTTTCCTCAGCCGCAACAATCTGCTCCATTGGTAAGATATGTTTGTATATATGTTTTATTTTATATGTCCATGTCTTAAAATTCTTGTATCATCATTATTAACATATTTGATTAGAATTTTTTTGCATTGTACTGTTACTTCGCTATTCTAAATTGTCAAACATTTTTCAGATAAAATCAGACCAGAGAAATGGGTAAGATGCTTGTTTTTTTTTTGTATTCTAAACAGTATACATATAAGAAATTTACAGATCAGTTTCTAAACTTAATAATTCTTGGTGCTGCCATGTCAGCTTTCGGTAATATTGTGTTAATTTTAATAGTTGATGTAATAACTTTTTATAATTTTAGAAATACAATTGGTGCAGCATATAGCCGAGAAATATGGGACCGTAAGAATATTTTATGCTCATAAATCTGGTTCACAATAAATTTATTTTTAGGATGACATTGCTCTAATGAAAAATTCTACTTACATCCCAGAAGCCACCCTGCTAGAGGTGGGGTGGTTTCTGGGATGTAGGTTTAAAGTATATAGGGACCTAGAATTACCAGACATGCTCTGGGTCATTTACGTAAGTATAACTTGATTTGCTTCTTTGAATAAACTAAGTGTTCTTTTTACAGCAAATGTGAGGCCACCCACACCGTTCTAGGTTAGGTTAGTTTCTAAGTTAGTCAGTAAGTTATTTGTATAATAAACGTTTTAAAATTTTAAATTTTTTATTACATCGTTATAACTACATGATAAACACTTATTGTTCCAATGTTTGCTGTTGTTGGGCGTATTGTTTAAACACAATATCATATCTAATGACGTCCAAAGCATACTTTAGCATTTCATGAATGCAGTATACATTTTCGGATTTTATTGGCGGTAACGCATCCTCAATGCTTCGTTTAAAGTCGCCGGGTAAATTCCAAACGCCTTGGATTATACTACTGTAGAAATTTTCAAAATTTTGACTTTTTAATAGTTCAGCTTTAGACTCCAGCAGCGGTAACAACCCCCACAATTCTGCTACTGATTGCATACCGAGATACACTTGGGATCGCTTAAGTTCCTGCAGCACAATCACTTTCTTATTTCCGATTTTTTGGAAATATATTCGTTTGCCTGGACTTATACCCACCGGTTTTAAATCTCCATTTTCATAGTTAAAATGCCTGTTAATCACATCTTCATTTTTAAGAAAGACTTGCCACTCTCCTTCGTCTAACAGTATAAAATTGTTGTTAATCCCACTAATTAGCACTCCCGGCACAAACGATCCAAAACAGGTCAAACCCAAACTCACAGATTTATTTCTTGACTTATTCAGCGGATAACTTGTTGCGTTTAACAATACTGGATATAACACTTTCACTTTTTTCTTTGATACTCGCCCCTTGACAGTTTCACCAACCTTTTGTACTTGATCCATTGTTTTTTTGCTAGTACAGCACACGATATACTACTGAACACAAAACTACACCTCATGTTATACCCAGTCTTCAAGGTTACTGTTGGTTGCCTCGCTTCGAACGTGACCTTGGGCTTGCACGTGGCCCCGCCTTGAACGTGGCCTCGCCTTGCATGTGGCCTTGGCCTTGAACTCAAGGCCAAGTGGTGGGGGGAGGTTCCAGAACCATCCACTTCCCTCTACTTACGTCCCAAACGTCCTAGATGTCCCATATCTCCCTAACGTCCCAGACGTCCCAGACGTCCTAGATGTCCTGTATTTTCCTAACGTCCCAGACGTAATAGATGTCGTATATGTCCCTAACGTTCCAAATGTTTCAGATATCCCATATGTCCCTAACGTCCCAGACGTCTTAGACGTCCTAGATGTCCCATATGTCCCTAACGTCCCAGACGTCCTAAATGTCCCATATGTTTCTAACGTCACAGGCATCCTAGATGTCCCATATGTCTATAACGTCCCAGACGTCCTAGATGTCCCATATGTCCTCAACGTCCCAGACGTTTTAGATGTCCTATATGTCCCTAACGAACCAGACGTCCCAGATATCCCACACGTCCGAGGCGTCCTAAATGTCCCATATGTCCCTAAAGTCCCAGACGTCCCAGACGTACTAGATGTCCCATATGTCCCTAACGTCCCAGACGTCCTAGATGTCCCATATGTTTCTAACGCCTTAGACGTCCCAGACGTCATAGACGTCCCATATGTCCCTAACGTTTCAAACGTCTTAGATGTCCTATATGTCCCTAACGTCCCAGACGTTCCAGATATCCAACACGTCCCAGACGTCCTAAATGTCCCATATGTCCCTAACGTTCCAGACGTCCCAGACGTACTAGATGTCCCACATGTCCCTAACGTCCCAGACGTCCTAGATGTCCCATATGTTCCTAACACCCCAGACGTCCCAGATGTCCTAGATGTCCTATATGTCCCTAACGTCTCAGACGTAACAGATGTCCCATATGTCCCTAACGTCCTAGACGTCCTAGTTGTCTCATATGTCCCTAACGTCCCAGACGTCCCAGATGTCCCATACGTCCCTAACGTGACAAACGTCTTAGAAGTCCCATATGTCCCATATGTCCCTAACGTCCCAGACGTCCTAGATGTCCCATATATCCCTAACGTCCCAGACGTCTTAGACGTCCTATATGTCCCTAATGTCTCAAACGTCCCGGATGCCCCTTATGTCCCTAACGTCCCAGACGTCCCAGATGTCCCATATGTCCCTAACGTGACAAACGTCTTAGATGTCCCACATGTCCCATATGTCCCCAACGTCCCAGACGTCCTAGATGTCCTATATATTCCTAACGTCCCAGACGTTTAGACGTCCTATATGTCCCTAACGTTTCAGACGTCCCGGATGCCCCTAACTTCCCAGACGTACCAGACGTCCCAGATGTCCTATACGTCCCAAACGTCTTAGATGTTTCATATGTGCCTAACGTCCCAGACGTCCTAGATGTCCCATATGTTCCTAACGTCCCAGACGTCTTAGACGTCCTAGATGTCCCATTTGTCCCTAACGTCCCAGACGTCCTAAATGTCCCATATGTTCCTAACGTCACAGGCATCCTAAATGTCCCATATGTCTATAACGTCCCAGACGTCCCAGACGTCCTAGATGTCCCATACGTCCCAGACGTCCTAGATGTCCCATACGTCCCAAACGTCCCAGACGTCCCAGACGTACTAGATGGCCTATATGTCCTTAACGTCCCAGACATCCTAGATGTCTCATATGTTTCTAAGGCCTTAGCCGTCCCAGACGTCATAGATGTCCCATATGTCCCTAACGTCCCAGACGTTCCAGATATCCCACACGTCCCAGACGTCCTAAATGTCCCATATGTACCTAACGTCCCAGACGTCCCAGACGTACTAGATGTCCCATATGTCCCTAACGTCCCAGACGTCCTAGATGTCCCCAATTGTTCCTAACGCCCCAGACGTCCCAGACGTCCTAGACGTCCTATATGTCCCTAACGTCCCAGACGTCCCATATGTTCCATATGTCCCTAACGTCCCAGACGTCGTAGATGCCCCATATGTCCCTAACGTTTCAGACGTCCTAGATGTCCCATATATCCCTAAAGTCCCAGACGTCCTAGTTGTCCCATATGTCCCTAACGTCCCAAACGTCCTAGACGTCCCAGACGTCTTAGATGTCTTATGTATCCCTAACGTTCCAGACGTCCTAGAGGTCTAACATGTCCGTAACGTCCCAGACGTCCCAGATGTCCCATTTGTCCATAACCTCCCAGACGTCTTAGATGTCGCATAGGTCCCACATGTTCTTAACGTCCCAGCCGTCCTAAAAGTCCCATATGTCCCTAACGTCCCAGACGTCCCAAACGTCCTAGATGTCCCATAAGTCCCTATCGTCCCAGACGTCCCAAACGTTCTAGATGTCCCATATGTCCCTAACGTCCCAGACGTCCTAAAAGTCCCATATGTCCCTAACGTCCCAGACGTCCCAGACGTACTAGATGTCCCATATGTCCCTAACGTCCCAGACGTCCTAAAAGTCCCATATGTACCTAACGTATCAGACGTCCCAAACGTCCTAGATGTCCCATAAGTCCCTATCGTCCCAGACGTCCCAAACGTCCTAGATGTCCCATATGTCCCTAACGTCAAAGACGTCCTAAAAGTCCCATATGTCCCTAACGTCCCAGACGTCCCAGACGTACTAGATGTCCCATATGTCCCTAACGTCCCAGACGTCCTAGATGTCCCATATGTTTCTAACGCCTTAGACGTCCCAGACGTCTTAGATGTCCCATATGTCTCTAACGTCCCAGACGTCCTAGATGTCCTATATGTTCCTAACGTCCCAGACGTCCCAGATGTCCCATATATCCCTAACGTCCGAGACGTCCCAGATGTCCCATATGTCCCTAACGTCCCAGACGTCCGTGAGGTCCCATATGTCTCAAACGTTACAGACGTCCCAGACGTCTCAGACGTCCCAGATGTTCTATACCTCTCAGACGTCCTAGATTTTCCATATGTCCCTAACGTCCCAGACGTCCCAGACGTCCTAGATGTCCCATATGTCTCTAACGTCCCAGACGTCCTAGATGTCTCATATGCCACTAACGTCCCAGACGTCCCAGACGTCCTAGATGTCTTATACGTCCCTAACGTCCCAGACGGCCAAGATGTCCCATATGTCCCTAACGTCCCAGACGTCGTAGATGCCCCATATGTCCCTAACGTTTCAGACGTCCTAGATGTCCCATATATCCCTAATGTCCCAGACGTCCTAGTTGTCCCATATGTCCCTAACGTCCCAAACGTCCCAGACGTCCCAGACGTCCTAGATGTCTTATGTACCCTTACGTTCCAGACGTCCTAGATGTCCCATATGTCCTTAACGTCCCAGACGATCTAGATGTCCTATATGTCCCTAACGTTTCAGACGTCCTAGATGTCCCATATATCCCTAATGTCCCAGTAGTCCTAGTTGTCCCATATGTCCCTAACGTCCCAAACGTCCCAGACGTCCCAGACGTCCTAGATGTCTTATGTATCCCTAACGTTCCAGACGTCCTAGATGTCCCATATGTCCTTAACGTCCCAGACGATCTAGATGTCCTATATGTCCCTAACGTCCCAGACGTCCCAGACGTACTAGATGTCCCATATGTCCCTAACGTCCCAGAAGTCCTAGATGTCCCATATGTTTCTAAGGCCTTAGACGTCCCAGACGTCATAGATGTCCCATATTTCCCTAACGTCCCAGACGTACGAGATGTCACATATGTCTCAAACGTTACAAACGTCCCAGACGTCTTAGATGTTCCATATATCCCTAACGTCCCAGATGTCCTAGATGTCCCATATGACCCAAACGTCCTAGACGTTATAGATGTCCCATATGTCCCTAACGTCCCAGACTTCTCAGATGTCCTAGATGTCCCAGACGTCCTAGGTGCCCCATCTGTTGCTAACGTCCCAGGCGTCCCAGACGTCCCGGATGTTCTATATGTTTCAGACGTCCTAGATTTCCCGTATGGCCCTAACGTTCCAGACGTCCCAGACGTCCTAGATGTTTTATATGTCTCTAACGTCCCAGACGTCCTAGATGTCTCATATGCCCCCAACGTCCCAGACGTCCTAGATGTCCAATATGTCCCTAACTTTCCAGACGTCCCAGACGTCCTAGATGTCCCATAGGTCCCTACCGTCCCAAACGGCCTAAATGTACCATATATCCCTAACGTCCCAGACGTCCCAGACGTCCCCGATGTCCCATATGTCCCTAACGTCCCAGACGTCCCAGACGTCCTAAATGTCTCATATGCCCCTAACGTCCCAGACGACCCAGACGTCCCAGATGTCCTATACGTCCCAAACGTCCTAGATGTCCCAAATGTCCCTAACGTCCCAGACGTCCCAGACGTCCTAGATGTCCTGTATTTTCCTAACGTCCCAGACGTAATAGATGTCGTATATGTCCCTAACGTTCCAAATGTTTCAGATATCCCATATGTCCCTAACGTCCCAGACGTCTTAGACGTCCTAGATGTCCCATATGTCCCTAACGTCCCAGACGTTCTAAATGTCCCATATGTTTCTAACGTCATAGGCATCCTAGATGTCCCATATGTCTATAACGTCCCAGACGTCCTAGATGTCCCATATGGCCTTAACGTCCCAGACGTTCTAGATGTCCTATATGTTCCTAACGAACCAGACGTCCCAGATATCTCACACGTCCCAGACGTCCTAAATGTCCCATATGTCCCTAACGTCCCAGACGTCCCAGACGTACTAGATGTCCCATATGTCCTTAACGTCCCAGACATCTTAGATGTCTCATATGTTTCTAAGGCCTTAGACGTCCCAGACGTCATAGATGTCCCATATGTCCCTAACGTTTCAGACGTCTTAGATGTCCTATATGTCCCTAACGTCCCAGACGTTCCAGATATCCCACACGTCCCAGACGTCCTAAATGTCCCATATGTACCTAACGTTCCAGACGTCCCAGACGTACTAGATGTCCCATATGTCCCTAACGTCCCAGACGTCCTAGATGTCCCACATGTTCCTAACGCCCCAGACGTCCCAGACGTTCTAGACGTCCTATATGTCCCTAACGTCCCAGACGTCCCAGATGTTCCATATGTCCCTAACGTCCCAGACGTCGTAGATGCCCCATAAGTCCCTAACGTTTCAGACGTCCTAGATGTCCCATATATCCCTAATGTCCCAGACGTCCTAATTGTCCCATATGTCCCTAACGTCCCAAACGTCCTAGACGTCCCAGACGTCCTAGATGTCTTATGTATCCCTAACGTTCCAGACGTCCTAGAGGTCTAACATGTCCGTAACGTCCCAGACGTCCCAGATGTCCCATTTGTCCTTAACGTCCCAGACGTCTTAGATGTCGCTTAGGTCCCACATGTTCTTAACGTCCCAGCCGTCCTAAAAGTCCCATATGTCCCTAACGTCCCAGACGTCCCAAACGTCCAAGATGTCCCATAAGTCCCTATCGTCCCAGACGTCCCAAACGTTCTAGATGTCCCATATGTCCCTAACGTCCCAGACGTCCTAAAAGTCCCATATGTCCCTAACGTCCCAGACGCCCTAGATGTCCCATATGTTTCTAACGCCTTAGACGTTTCAGACGTCTTAGATGTCCCATATGTCCCATATGTCTCTAACGTCCCAGACGTCCTAGATGTCCTATATGTTCCTAACGTCCCAGACGTCCCAGATGTCCCATATATCCCTAACGTCCGAGACGTCCCAGATGTCCCATATGCCCCTAACGTCCCAGACGTCCGAGAGGTCCCATATGTCTCAAACGTTACAGACGTCCCAGACGTCTCAGACGTCCCAGATGTTCTATACCTCTCAGACGTCCTAGATTTTCCATATGTCCCTAACGTCCCAGACGTCCCAGACGTCCTAGATGTCCCATATGTCTCTAACGTCCCAGACGTCCTAAATGTCTCATATGCCCCTAACGTCCCAGACGTCCCAGACGTCCCAGATGTCCTATACGTCCCAAACGTTCTAGATGTTCCATATGTGCCTAACGTCCCAGACGTCCTAGATGTCCCATATGTCCCTAACGTCCCAGACGTCCCAGACGTCCTAGATGTCCTATACGTCCCTAACGTCCCAGACGGCCAAGATGTCCCATATGTCCCTAACGTCCCAGACGTCGTAGATGCCCCATATGTCCCTAACGTTTCAGACGTCCTAGATGTCCCATATATCCCTAATGTCCCAGACGTCCTAGTTGTCCCATATGTCCCTAACGTCCCAGACCTTCTAGATGTCCTATATGTCCCTAACGAAACAGACGTCCCAGATATCTCACACGTCCCAGACGTCCTAAATATCCCATATGTCCCTAACGTCCCAGACGTCCCAGACGTACTAGATGTCCCATATGTCCCTAACGTCCCAGAAGTCCTAGATGTTCCATATGTTTCTAAGGCCTTAGACGTCCCAGACGTCATAGATGTCCCATATGTCCCTAACGTTTCAGACGTCTTAGATGTCTTATGTATCCCTAACGTTCCAGACGTCCTAGATGTCCCATATGTCCTTAACGTCCCAGACGTTCTAGATGTCCTATATGTCCCTAACGAACCAGACGCCCCAGATATCTCACACGTCCCAGACGTCCTAAATATCCCATATGTCCCTAACGTCCCAGACGTCCCAGACGTACTAGATGTCCCATATGTCCCTAACGTCCCAGAAGTCCTAGATGTCCCATATGTTTCTAAGGCCTTAGACGTCCCAGACGTCATAGATGTCCCATATGTCCCTAACGTTTCAGACGTCTTAGATGTCCTATACGTCCCTAACGTCCCAGACGTTCCAGATATCCCACACGTCCCAGACGTCATAAATGTTCCATATGTCCCTAACGTCCCAGACGTCCCAGACGTACTAGATGTCCCATATGTCCCTAACGTCCCAGACGTCTTAGATGTCCCACATGTTCCTAACGCCCCAGACGTCCCAGACGTCCTAGATGTCCTATATGTCCCTAACGTCCCAGACGTCCCAGATGTCCCATATGTCCCTAACGTCCCAGACGTCGTAGATGCCCCATATGTCCCTAACGTTTCAGACGTCCTAGATGTCCCATATATCCCTAAAGTCTCAGACGTCCTAGGTGTCCCATATGTCCCTAACGTCCCAAACGTCCTAGACGTCCCAGACGTCCTAGATGTCTTACGTATCCCTAACGTTCCAGACGTCCTATAGGTCTAACATGTCCGTAACGTCCCAGACGTCCCAGTTGTCCCATTTGTCCATAACGTCCCAGACGTCTTAGATGTCCCATAGGTCCCACATGTTCTTAACGTCCCAGCCGTCCTAAAAGTCCCATAAGTCCCTAACGTCCCAGACGTCCCAAAAGTCCTAGATGTCCCATAAGTCCCTATCGTCCCAGACGTCCCAAACGTCCTAGATGTCCCATATGTCCCTAACGTCCCGTCCCTAACGTCCCATACGTCCAAGATGTCCCATAAGTCCCTAACGTCCCAGACGTCCTAGATGTCCCATATGTCCCTAACATCTCAGACGTCCCAGATGTCCCATAAGTCCCAGACGTCCTAAATGTCCCATATGTCCCAGACGTCCCAAACGTCCCAGACGTCCTAGATGTCCCATATCTCCCTAATGTCCCAGACGTCCCAGACGTCCTAGATATCCTATATGTCCCTACCGTCCCAGACGTCCTAGATGTCCCATATGTCCCTAACGTCCCAGACGTCCCAGACGTCCTAGATGTCCCACATGTCTCAGACGTCCCAAACGTTCCAGACGTACTAATTGTCAAATATCTCCCTAACGTTCCAGACGTCCTAGATGTCCCATATGTCCCTAACGTCCCAAATGTCCTAGATTTTTTATATGTCCCTAACGTCCCAGACGTTCCAGACGTCCCAAACGTCCCAGACGTCCTAGATGTCCCATATGTCCCTAATGTACCAGACGTCCTAGATGTCCCATATGTTCCTAACGTTCCAGACGACTTAGATGTCCCATATGTCCCTAACGTCCCAGACGTCCCAGACGTCCTAGATGTCCCACATGTCTCAGACGTCCCAAACGTTCCAGACGTACTAATTGTCAAATATCTCCCTAACGTTCCAGACGTCCTAGATGTCTCATATCTCCGTATCGTCCCAGACGTCCCAGATGTCCAATTTGTCCATAACGTCTCAGACGTCTTAGATGTCCGATAGGTCCCACATGTTCTTAACGTCCAGACGACCTAGATGTCCCACATGTCCCTAACGTCCCAGCCGTCCTAGATGTCCCATATGTCCCTATCGTCCCAGACGTCCCAAACGTCCTAGATGTCCCATATGTACCTAACGTCCCAGACGTCCTATAAGTCCCATATGTTCCTAACGTTCCAGACGTTCCAGACTTCATAGATGTCCCATATGTCCCTATCGTCCCAGACGTCCTAGATGTCCTGTATGTCCCTAACGTCCCAGAGGTCCCAGATGGCCCATATGTCCCTAACGTTTCAGACGTCCTAGATGTCCCATATATCTATAAAGTCCTAGACGTCCTAATTGTCCCATAGGTCCCTAACGTCCCAAACGTCCCAGACGTCTCAGACGTCCTAGATGTCTTATGAATCCCTAACGTTCCAGACGTCCTAGATGTCCTATATGTCCTCAACGTCCCAGACGTCCAGATGTCTCATTTGTCCATAACGTCCCAGACGTCCTAGATGTCCCATAGGTCCCACATGTTCTTAACGTCCCAGACGTCCTAGATGTCCCACATGTCCTTAACGTCCAGACGTCCTAGATGTCCCATATGTTCCTAACGTCCCAGACGTCCCAAACGTCCTAGATGTCCATATGTCCCTAACGTTCCAGACGTCCTAGATGTTCCATATATTCCTAACGACCCAGATGTCCTAGATGTCCCATATGTTCCAAACGTCCAGACGTTTTAGATGTCCCATATGTCCCTAACGTCCCATATGTCTCAGATGTCCTAGATGTCCCAGACGTCCTAGGTGCCCCATCTGTTCCTAACGTCCCAGACGTCCCAGATGTTCTATACGTCTTAGACGTCCTAGAGGTCCCATATGTCCCTAACGTTCCAGACGTCCCAGACGTCCTAGATGTTCCATATGTCTCTAACGTCCCACACGTCCTAGATCTCTCATATGCCCCTAACGTCCCAGACGTCCCAGACGTCGCAGATGTCTCATATGTGACTAACTTTCCAGACGTCCCAGACGTCCTAGATGTCCCATATGTCCGTACCGTCCCAAACGGCTTAGATGTACCATATGTTCCTAACGCCCCAGACGTCCAAAACGTCCTGATGTCCTATACGTGACAGACGTCCTAGATGTCCCATACGTCCTTAACGTCCCAGACGTCCTAGAAGTTGTATATATCCCTAACGTCCCAGACGTCCTAGATGTCCCATATGTCCCTAACTTCCCAGACGCCCTAGAAGTCCCATATGTTTCTAACGTCCTTGACGTCCCAGACGTCCTAGATGTCCCATATGTTCCTACCGTCCCAAACGCCTAGATGTACCATATGTTCCTAACGTCCCAGACGTCCAAGACGTCCCTGATGTGCCATACGTGACAGACGTCCTAGATGACCCATACTTCCCTAACGTCCCAGACGTCCTAGAAGTTGTATATATCCCTAACGTCTCAGACGACCTAGATGTCCTATATGTCCCTAACGTCCCAGACGCCCTAGAAGTGCCATATGTTTTTAACATCCTAGACGTCCTAGATGTCCCATATGTCCCTAACGTCCCAGACGCCCTAGAAGTCCCATATGTCTTAACGTCCAGACGTCCCAGATGTCAATATGTCCCTAACGTACCAGACGTCTGAGATGTCCGATGTGTCTCAAACGTTACAGACGTCCCAGACGTCTCAGACGTTGCAGATGTTCTATACGTCTCAGACGTCCTAGATTTCCCATATGTCCCTAACGTCCCAGACGTCCTAGATGTCCTATATGTCCCTAACGTCCCAGACGTCCCAGATGTCCCATATGTCTCTAACGTCCCAGACGTCTTAGATGTCCCATATGTCCCATATGTCCCTAACGTCCCAGACGTCCTAGATGTCGTATATGTCCCTAACGTCCCAGACGTCCCAGATGTCCCATATATCCCTAACGTCCCAGACGTCCCAGATGCCCCATATGCCCCTAACGTCCAGACGTCCGAGATGTCTCATATGTCTCAAACGTTACAGACGTCCCAGACGTCCTAGATGTCCCATATGTCCCTAACGTCCCAGATGTTCCAGATGTCCCATACGTCCCAGACGTCCTAGATGTCCCCTAGTCCTAACGTCCCAGACGTCCGAGATGTCACATATGTCTCAAACGGTACAGACGCCCCAGACGTCCTAGGTGTTCCATATATCCCTAACGTCCCAGATGTCCTAGATGTCCCATATGTCCCTAACGTCCCAGACGTTTTAGATGTCCCATATGCCCCTACCGTCCCAGACGTCTCAGATGTCTTAGATGTCCCAGACGTTCTAGGTGCCCCATATTTCCCTAACGTCCCAGACGTCCTAGATGTTCCATATATCCCTAACGTCCCAGATGTCCTAGATGTCCCATATGACCCAAACGTCCCAGACGTTTTAGATGTCCCATATGTCCCCTAACGTCCCCGACGTCTCAGATGTCCTAGATGTCCCAGACGTCCTAGGTGCCCCATTTGTTGCTAACGTCCCAGACGTCCCAGACGTCCCAGATGTTCTATACGTCTCAGACGTCCTAGATTTCCCGTATGTCCGTAACGTCCCAGACGTCCCAGACGTCCTAGATGTCTCATATGCCCCTAACGTCCCAGACGTCCTAGATGTCCTATATGTCCCTAACTTTCAGACGTCCCAGACGTCCATATGTTTCTAACGCCTTAGACGTTTCAGACGTCTTAGATGTCCCATATGTCCCATATGTCTCTAACGTCCCAGACGTCCTAGATGTCCTATATGTTCCTAACGTCCCAGACGTCCCAGATGTCCCATATATCCCTAACGTCCGAGACGTCCCAGATGTCCCATATGCCCCTAACGTCCCAGACGTCCGAGAGGTCCCATATGTCTCAAACGTTACAGACGTCCCAGACGTCTCACGTCCCAGATGTTCTATACCTCTCAGACGTCCTAGATTTTCCATATGTCCCTAACGTCCCAGACGTCCCAGACGTCCTAGATGTCCCATATGTCTCTAACGTCCCAGACGTCCTAGATGTCTCATATGCCCCTAACGTCCCAGACGTCCCAGACGTCCCAGATGTCCTATACGTCCCAAACGTTCTAGATGTTCCATATGTGCCTAACGTCCCAGACGTCCTAGATGTCCCATATGTCCCTAACGTCCCCAGACGTCCCAGACGTCCTAGATGTCCTATACGTCCCTAACGTCCCAGACGGCCAAGATGTCCCATATGTCCCTAACGTCCCAGACGTCGTAGATGCCCCATATGTCCCTAACGTTTCAGACGTCCTAGATGTCCATATATCCCTAATGTCCCAGACGTCCTAGTTGTCCCATATGTCCCTAACGTCCCGACCTTCTAGATGTCCTATATGTCCCTAACGAAACAGACGTCCCAGATATCTCACACGTCCCAGACGTCCTAAATATCCCATATGTCCCTAACGTCCCAGACGTCCCAGACGTACTAGATGTCCCATATGTCCCTAACGTCCCAGAAGTCCTAGATGTCCCATATGTTTCTAAGGCCTTAGACGTCCAGACGTCATAGATGTCCCATATGTCCCTAACGTTTCAGACGTCTTAGATGTCTTATGTATCCCTAACGTTCCAGACGTCCTAGATGTCCCATATGTCCTTAACGTCCAGACGTTCTAGATGTCCTATATGTCCCTAACGAACCAGACGTCCCAGATATCTCACACGTCCCAGACGTCCTAAATATCCCATATGTCCCTAACGTCCCAGACGTCCCAGACGTACTAGATGTCCCATATGTCCCTAACGTCCCAGAAGTCCTAGATGTCCCATATGTTTCTAAGGCCTTAGACGTCCCAGACGTCATAGATGTCCCATATGTCCCTAACGTTTCAGACGTCTTAGATATCCCACACGTCCCAGACGTCATAAATGTTCCATATGTCCCTAACGTCCCAGACGTCTTAGATGTCCCACATGTTCCTAACGCCCCAGACGTCCCAGACGTCCTAGATGTCCTATATGTCCCTAACGTCCCAGACGTCCCAGATGTCCCATATGTCCCTAACGTCCCAGACGTCGTAGATGCCCCATATGTCCCTAACGTTTCAGACGTCCTAGATGTCCCATATATCCCTAAAGTCTCAGACGTCCTAGGTGTCCCATATGTCCCTAACGTCCCAAACGTCCTAGACGTCCAGACGTCCTAGATGTCTTACGTATCCCTAACGTTCCAGACGTCCTATAGGTCTAACATGTCCGTAACGTCCCAGACGTCCCAGTTGTCCCATTTGTCCATAACGTCCAGACGTCTTAGATCTCCCATAGGTCCCACATGTTCTTAACGTCCAGCCGTCCTAAAAGTCCATAAGTCCCTAACGTCCCAGACGTCCCAAAAGTCCTAGATGTCCCATAAGTCCCTATCGTCCCAGACGTCCAAACGTCCTAGATGTCCCATATGTCCCTAACGTCCCAGACGTCCTAAAAGTCCCATATGTCCCTAACGTCCCAGACGTCCCAGACGTACTAGATGTCCCATATGTCCCTAACGTCCCAGACGTCCTAAAAGTCCCATATGTCCCTAACGTCCCAGACGTCCCAAACGTCCTAGATGTCCCATAAGTCCCTATCGTCCCAGACGTCCCAAACGTCCTAGATGTCCCATATGTCCCTAACATCCCAGACGTCCTAAAAGTCCCATATGTCCCTAACGTCCCAGACGTCCCAGAGGTACTAGATGTCCCATATGTCCCTAACGTCCCAGACGTCGTAGATGCCCCATATGTCCCTAACGTTTCAGACGTCCTAGATGTCCCATATATCCCTAATGTCCCAGACGTCCTAGTTGTCCCATATGTCCCTAACGTCCCAGACGTCCTAAAAGTCCCATATATCCCTAACGTCCCAGACGGCCAAGATGTCCATATGTCCCTAACGTCCCAGACGTCGTAGATGCCCCATATGTCCCCTAACGTTTCAGACGTCCTAGATGTCCATATATCCCTAATGTCCCAGACGTCCTAGTTGTCCCATATGTCCCTAACGTCCCAAACGTCCCAGACGTCCCAGACGTCCTAGATGTCTTATGTATCCCTAACGTTCCAGACGTCCTAGATGTCTCATATCTCCGTATCGTCCCAGACGTCCCAGATGTCCAATTTGTCCATAACGTCTCAGACGTCTTAGATGTCCCATAGGTCCCACATGTTCTTAACGTCCCAGACGACCTAGATGTCCCACATGTCCCTAACGTCCCAGCCGTCCTAGATGTCCCATATGTCCCTATCGTCCCAGACGTCCCAAACGTCCTAGATGTCCCATATGTACCTAACGTCCCAGACGTCCTATAAGTCCCATATGTTCCTAACGTTCCAGACGTTCCAGACTTCATAGATGTCCCATATGTCCCTATCGTCCCAGACGTCCTAGATGTCCTGTATGTCCCTAACGTCCCAGAGTCCCAGATGGCCCATATGTCCCTAACGTTTCAGACGTCCTAGATGTCCCATATATCTATAAAGTCCTAGACGTCCTAATTGTCCCATAGGTCCCTAACGTCCCAAACGTCCAGACGTCTCAGACGTCCTAGATGTCTTATGAATCCCTAACGTCCAGACGTCTAGATGTCCTATATGTCCTCAACGTCCCAGACGTCCCAGATGTCTCATTTGTCCATAACGTCCCAGACGTCCTAGATGTCCCATAGGTCCCACATGTTCTTAACGTCCCAGACGTCCTAGATGTCCCACATGTCCTTAACGTCCCAGACGTCCTAGATGTCCCATATGTTCCTAACGTCCCAGACGTCCAAACGTCCTAGATGTCCCATATGTCCCTAACGTTCCAGACGTCCTAGATGTTCCATATATTCCTAACGACCCAGATGTCCTAGATGTCCCATATGTTCCAAACGTCCAGACGTTTTAGATGTCCCATATGTCCCTAACGTCCCATATGTCTCAGATGTCCTAGATGTCCCAGACGTCCTAGGTGCCCCATCTGTTCCTAACGTCCCAGACGTCCCAGATGTTCTATACGTCTTAGACGTCCTAGAGGTCCCATATGTCCCTAACGTTCCAGACGTCCCAGACGTCCTAGATGTTCCATATGTCTCTAACGTCCCACACGTCCTAGATCTCTCATATGCCCCTAACGTCCCAGACGTCCCAGACGTCGCAGATGTCTCATATGTGACTAACTTTCTAGACGTCCCAGACGTCCTAGATGTCCCATATGTCCGTACCGTCCCAAACGGCTTAGATGTACCATATGTTCCTAACGCCCCAGACGTCAAAACGTCCCTGATGTCCTATACGTGACAGACGTCCTAGATGTCCCATACGTCCTTAACGTCCCAGACGTCCTAGAAGTTGTATATATCCCTAACGTCCCAGACGTCCTAGATGTCCCATATGTCCCTAACTTCCCAGACGCCCTAGAAGTCCCATATGTTTCTAACGTCCTTGACGTCCCAGACGTCCTAGATGTCCCATATGTTCCTACCGTCCCAAACGGCCTAGATGTACCATATGTTCCTAACGTCCCAGACGTCCAAGACGTCCCTGATGTGCCATACGTGACAGACGTCCTAGATGACCCATACTTCCCTAACGTCCCAGACGTCCTAGAAGTTGTATATATCCCTAACGTCTCAGACGACCTAGATGTCCTATATGTCCCTAACGTCCCAGACGCCCTAGAAGTGCCATATGTTTTTAACATCCTAGACGTCCTAGATGTCCCATATGTCCCTAACGTCCCAGACGCCTAGAAGTCCCATATGTCTTTAACGTCCCAGACGTCCCAGATGTCAATATGTCCCTAACGTACCAGACGTCTGAGATGTCCGATGTGTCTCAAACGTTACAGACGTCCCAGACGTCTCAGACGTTGCAGATGTTCTATACGTCTCAGACGTCCTAGATTTCCCATATGTCCCTAACGTCCCAGACGTCCTAGATGTCCTATATGTCCCTAACGTCCCAGACGTCCCAGATGTCCCATATGTCTCTAACGTCCCAGACGTCTTAGATGTCCCATATGTCCCATATGTCCCTAACGTCCCAGACGTCCTAGATGTCGTATATGTCCCTAACGTCCCAGACGTCCCAGATGTCCCATATATCCCTAACGTCCCAGACGTCCCAGATGCCCCATATGCCCCTAACGTCCCAGACGTCCGAGATGTCTCATATGTCTCAAACGTTACAGACGTCCCAGACGTCCTAGATGTCCCATATGTCCCTAACGTCCCAGATGTTCCAGATGTCCCATACGTCCCAGACGTCCTAGATGTCCCCTATGTCCCTAACGTCCCAGACGTCCGAGATGTCACATATGTCTCAAACGGTACAGACGCCCCAGACGTCCTAGGTGTTCCATATATCCCTAACGTCCCAGATGTCCTAGATGTCCCATATGTCCCTAACGTCCCAGACGTTTTAGATGTCCCATATGCCCCTACCGTCCCAGACGTCTCAGATGTCTTAGATGTCCCAGACGTTCTAGGTGCCCCATATTTCCCTAACGTCCCAGACGTCCTAGATGTTCCATATATCCCTAACGTTCCAGATGTCCTAGATGTCCCATATGACCCAAACGTCCCAGACGTTTTAGATGTCCCATATGTCCCTAACGTCCCCGACGTCTCAGATGTCCTAGATGTCCCAGACGTCCTAGGTGCCCCATTTGTTGCTAACGTCCCAGACGTCCCAGACGTCCCAGATGTTCTATACGTCTCAGACGTCCTAGATTTCCCGTATGTCCGTAACGTCCCAGACGTCCCAGACGTCCTAGATGTCTCATATGCCCCTAACGTCCCAGACGTCCTAGATGTCCTATATGTCCCTAACTTTTCAGACGTCCCAGACGTCCTAGATGTCCCATATGTCCCTACCGTCCCAAACGGCCTAAATGTACCATATATCCCTAACGTCCCAGACGTCGTAGACGTCCCCGATGTCCCATATGTCCCTAACGTCCCAGACGTCTCAGACGTCCTAGATGTTTTATGAATCTCTAACGTTCCAGACGTCCTAGATGTCCTATATGTCCTCAACGTCCCAGACGTCCCAGATGTCTCATTTGTCCATAACGTTCCAGACGTCCTAGATGTCCCATAGGTCCCACATGTTCTTAACGTCCCAGACGTTCTAGATGTCCCACATGTCCTTAACGTCCCAGACGTCCTAGATGTCCCATATGTTCCTAACGTCCCAGACGTCCCAAACGTCCTAGATCTCCCATATGTCCCTAACGTCCTAGACGATGTTCCATATATTCCTAACGTCCCAGATGTCCTAGATGTCCCATATGTCCCAAACGTCCCAAACGTTTTAGATGTCCCATATGTCCCTAACGTCCCAGACGTCTCAGATGTCCTAGATCTCCCAGACGTCCTAGGTGCCCCATCTGTTCCTAACGTCCCAGACGTTCCCAGACGACCCAGATGTTCTATACGTCTTAGACGTCCTAGAGTTCCCATATGTCCCTAACGTTCCAGACGTCCCAGACGTCCTAGATGTCCCATATGTCTCTAACGTCTCACACGTCCTAGATCTCTAATATGCCCCTAACGTCCCAGACGTCCCAGACGTCGTAGATGTCTCATATGTCCCTAACGTCCCAGACGTCTCAGATGTCCTAGATCTCCCAGACGTCCTAGGTGCCCCATCTGTTCCTAACGTCCCAGACGTTCCCAGACGTCCCAGATGTTCTATACGTCTTAGACGTCCTAGAGTTCCCATATGTCCCTAACTTTCCAGACGTCCCAGACGTCCTAGATGTCCCATATGTCCCTACCGTCCCAAACGGCCTAGATGTACCATATGTTCCTAACGTCCCAGACGTCCAAAACGTCCCTGATGTCCTATACGTGACAGACGTCCTAGATGTCCCATACGTCCTTAACGTCCCAGACGTCCTAGAAGTTGTATATATCCCTAACGTCCCAGACGTCCTAGATGTCCCATATGTCCCTAACGTCCCAGACGCCCTAGAAGTCCCATATGCTTCTAACGTCCTTGACGTCCCAGACGTCCTAGATGTCCCATTTGTCCCTACCGTCCCAAACGGCCTAGATGTACCATATGTTTCTAACGTCCCAGACGTCCAAGACGTCCCTGATGTCCCATACGTGACAGACGTCCTAGATGTCCCATACGTCCCTAACGTCCCAGACGTAATAGAAGTTGTATATATGACTAACGTCCCAGACGTCCTAGATGTCCCATATGTCCCTAACGTCCCAGACGCCCTAGAAGTCCCATATGTTTTTAACGTCCTACACGTCCTAGATGTCCCATATGTCCCTAACGTCCCAGACGCCCTAAAAGTCCCATATGTCTTTAACGTCCCAGACGTCCTAAATGTCCTTTATGTCCCTAACGTCTCAGACGTCCCGGATGTCCCTTATGTCCCTAACTTCCCAGACGTCCCAAATGTCCCATATGTCCCTAACGTGACAGACGTCTTAGATGTCCCATATGTCCCTTATGTCCCTAACATCCCAGACGTCCTAGATGTCCTATATGTCCCTAACGTCCCAGACGTCCCAGATGTCCCATATATCCTTAACGTCCCAGACGTCCCAGATGTCCCGTATGTCCCTAACGTACCAGACGTCTGAGATGTTCAAATAGCAAAATGTGAATATGGTGTACTGAAATTGTGCAAGTTGCTTCTCGTCAATGGTCAAATCGCTGCAGAACGAATGTTTGCGACTTACAACGTCTTTCCGCAGTATCTCAATCATAAAACAAGATGTCTTCACCGACGGAAAAAATTGTTTAATATAGTTTTATTATGCAAGTGGTCCCCAATAGCATTTATAACGTCGCGGGGCTACAGTAATTAATTACTACGGCATTTAAAGTATTGCCATTTAGTATGTAAGCTACATTATGTATTATATACAATGTCAGGTGAACCAAATAGCACAATGTAAAAATCGTGTACTGAAATTATGCTAGTTGCTTCTCGGCAATGATCAAATCGCTGCAAAACAAATGTTTGCAACTTATAAGGTCTTTCTGTAGTATCTCAATCAGAAAGGAAGATGTCTGCAAACACGGAAAAAATGATTTAATATATTTTTATTATTCAAGCGGTCCCCAATAGCATTTATAACGTCGCGGGGCTACAGTTATTAATTACTACGGCATTTAAAGTATTGCCATTTAGTATGTAAGCTACATTATGTATTATATACAATGTCAGGTGAACCAAATAGCACAATGTAAAAATCGTGTACTGAAATTATGCTAGTTGCTCATCGGGAATGGTCAAATCGCTGCAAAACGAATGTTTGCAACTTATAAGGTCCTTCTGTAGTATCTCAATCAGAAAGGAAGATGTCTGCAAAGACGTAAAAAATTATTTAATATAGTTTTATTATTCAAGCGGTCCCCAATAGCATTTATAATGTCGCGGGGCTACAGTTATTAATTACTACGGCATTTAAAGTATTGCCATTTAGTATGTAAGCTACATTATGTATTATATACAATGTCAGGTGACCCAAATAGCACAATGTAAAAATCGTGTACTGAAATTATGCTAGCTGCTTCTCGGGAATGGTCAAATCGCTGCAAAACGAATGTTTGCGATTTATAACGTCTTTCTGTAGTATCTCAATCAGAAAGGAGGATGTCTGCAAAGACGGAAAAAATGATTTAATATATTTTTATTTTTCAAGCGGTCCCCAATAGCATTTATAATGTCGCGGGGATACAGTTATTAATTACTACGGCATTTAAACTATTGCCATTTAGTATGTAAGCGACATTGTGTATTGTTTACTATGTCAGGTTAACCAAATAACACAATGTGAAAAATTTGTACTAAAATTGTGCAAGTTGCTCCTCGGGAATGGTCAGACCGCTGCGAAACGGATGTTTGCGACTTATAACGTCTTGCTGTAGTATCTCAATTAGAAAAGAAGCTGTCTCCACCGACAGAAAAAATTATTTAATATATATTTTTTTTCAAGCGGTCCTCAATAGCATTTATAACTTCGCGGGGCTACAGTTATTAATTACTACGGCATTTAAACTATTGCCATTTAGTATGTAAGCGACATTATGTATTATTTACTATGTCACGTTAACCAAATAGCAAAATGTGAATATGGTGTACTGAAATTGTGCAAGTTGCTTCTCGGCAATTGTCAAATCGCTGCAAAACGAATGTTTTCGACTTATAACGTTTTTCTGTAGCATCTCAATCAGAAAAAAAGATGTCTTCAAGGACGGAAAAAATTATTTAATATATTTTTATTATTCAAGCGGTCCTCAATAGCATTTATAACTTCGCGGGGCTACAGTTATTAATTACTACGGCATTTAAACTATTGCCATTTAGTATGTAAGCGACATTATGTATTATTTACTATGTCACGTTAACCAAATAGCAAAATGTGAATATGGTGTACTGAAATTGTGCAAGTTGCTTCTCGGCAATTGTCAAATCGCTGCAAAACGAATGTTTTCGACTTATAACGTCTTTCTGTAGCATCTCAATCAGAAAAAAAGATGTCTTCACCGACGGAAAAAATTATTTAATATATTTTTAATATTTAAGCGGTCCTCAATAGCATTTATAACTTCGCGGGGCTACAGTTATTAATTACTACGGCAGTTAAACTATTGCCATTTAGTATGTAAGCAACATTATGTATTATTTACTATGTCACGTTAACCAAATAGCAAAATGTGAATATGGTGTACTGAAATTGTGCAAGTTGCTTCTCGGCAATTGCCAAATCGGTGCAAAACGAATGTTTTCGACTTATAACGCCTTGATGTAGTATCTCAATTAGAAAAGAAGCTGTCTCCACCGACAGAAAAATTATTTAATATATTTTATTTTCAAGCGGTCCCCAATAGCATTTATAACGTCGCTGGGCTACAGTTATTAATTACTACGGCATTTAAAGTATTGCCATTTAGTGTGTAAGCTACATTATGTATTATATACAATGTCATGTTAACCAAATAACACAATGTGAAAAACGTGTACTGAAATTGTGCAAGTTTCTCCTCGGGAATGGTCAGACCGCTGCGAAACGAATGTTTGCGACTTATAACGTCTTCCTGTAGTATCTCAATTAGAAAAGAAGCTGTCTCCACCGACAGAAAAAATTATTTAATATATTTTTATTTTTCAAGCGGTCCCCAATAGCATTTATAACGTCGCGGGGCTACAGTTATTAATTACTACGGCATTTAAAGTATTGCCATTTAGTATGTAAGCTACATTATGTATTATATACTATGTCAGGTGAACCAAATAGCGCAATGTAAAAATCGTGTACTGAAATTATGCTAGTTGCTTCTCGGGAATGTTCAAATCGCTGCAAAACGAATGTTTGCGACTTATAACGTGTTTCTGTAGTATCTCAATCAGAAAAGAAGATGTCTGCACCGACAGAAAAAATTATTTAATATATTTTTATTATTGAAGCGGTCCCCAATGGCATTTATAATGTCGCGGGGATACAGTTATTAATTACTACGGCATTGCCTATTAGTATGTAAGCGACATTATGTATTGTTTACTATGTCAGGTTAACCAAATAACACAAGGTGAAAAACGTGTACTGACATTGTGCAAGTTGTTCCTCGTGAATGGTCAGACCGCTGCGAAACGAATGTTTGCGACTTACAACGTCTTCCTGTAGTAACTCAATTAGAAAAGAAGCTGTCTCCACCGACAGAAAAAATTATTTAATATATTTTTATTTTTCAAGCGGTCCCCAATAGCATTTATAATGTCGTGGGGCTACAGTTATTAATTACTACGGCATTTAACCTAATGTCATTTAGTATGTAAGCGACATTATGTATTGTTTACTATGTCATGTTAACCAAATAACACAATGTGAAAAATTTGTACTAAAATTGTGCAAGTTGCTCCTCGGGAATGGTCAGACCGCTGCGAAACGGATGTTTGCGACTTATAACGTCTTCCTGTAGTAACTCAATTAGAAAAGAAGCTGTCTCCACCGACAGAAAAAATTATTTAATATATTTTTATTTTTCAAGCGGTCCCCAATAGCATTTATAATGTCGCGGGGCTACAGTTATTAATTACTACGCCATTTAACCTATTGTCATTTAGTATGTAAGCGACATTATGTATTGTTTACTATGTCAGGTTAACCAAATAACACAATGTGAAAAATTTGTACTAAAATTGTGCAAGTTGCTCCTCGGGAATGGTCAGACCGCTGCGAAACGAATGTTTGCGACTTACAACGTCTTCCTGTAGTAACTCAATTAGAAAAGAAGCTGTCTCCACCGACAGAAAAAATTATTTAATATATTTTTATTTTTCAAGCGGTCCCCAATAGCATTTATAATGTCGTGGGGCTACAGTTATTAATTACTACGGCATTTAACCTAATGTCATTTAGTATGTAAGCGACATTATGTATTGTTTACTATGTCATGTTAACCAAATAACACAATGTGAAAAATTTGTACTAAAATTGTGCAAGTTGCTCCTCGGGAATGGTCAGACCGCTGCGAAACGGATGTTTGCGACTTATAACGTCTTCCTGTAGTAACTCAACTAGAAAAGAAGCTGTCTCCACCGACAGAAAAAATTATTTAATATATTTTTATTTTTCAAGCGATCCCCAATAGCATTTATAATGTCGCGGGGCTACAGTTATTAATTACTACGCCATTTAACCTATTGTTATTTAGTATGTAAGCGACATTATGTATTGTTTACTATGTCAGGTTAACCAAATAACACAATGTGAAAAATTTGTACTAAAATTGTGCAAGTTGCTCCTCGGGAATGGTCAGACCGCTGCGAAACGAATGTTTGCGACTTACAACGTCTTCCTGTAGTAACTCAATTAGAAAAGAAGCTGTCTCCACCGACAGAAAAAATTATTTAATATATTTTTATTTTTCAAGCGGTCCCCAATAGCATTTATAATGTCGCGGGGCTACAGTTATTAATTACTACGGCATTTAACCTATTGTCATTTAGTATGTAAGCGACATTATGTATTGTTTACTATGTCAGGTTAACCAAATAACACAATGTGAAAAATTTGTACTAAAATTGTGCAAGTTGCTCCTCGGGAATGGTCAGACCGCTGCGAAACGGATGTTTGCGACTTATAACGTCTTGCTGTAGTATCTCAATTAGAAAAGAAGCTGTCTCCACCGACAGAAAAAATTATTTAATATTTTTTTTTCAAGCGGTGCTCAATAGCATTTATAACTTCGCGGGGCTACAGTTATTAATTACTACGGCATTTAAACTATTGCCATTTAATATGTAAGCGACATTAAGTATTATTTACTATGTCACGTTAACCAAATAGCAAAATGTGAATATGGTGTACTGAAACTGTGCAAGTTGCTTCTCGGCAATTGTCAAATCGCTGCAAAACGAATGTTTTCGACTTATAACGTCTTTCTGTAGCATTTCAATCAGAAAAAAAGATGTCTTCACCGACGGAAAAAATGATTTAATATATTTTTATTATTCAAGCGGTCCTCAATAGCATTTATAACTTCGCGGGGCTACAGTTATTAATTACTACGGCATTTAAACTATTGCCGTTTAGTATGTAAGCTACATTATGTATTATTTACTATGTCAGGTTAACCAAATAGCACAATGTGAAAAACGTGTACTGAAATTGTGCTAGTTGCTTCTCGGGAATGGTCAAATCGTTGCAAAACGAATGTTTGCAACTTATAAGGTCTTTCTGTAGTATCTCGATCAGAAAGGAAGATGTCTGCAAAGACGTAAAAAATTATTTAATATAGTTTTATTATTCAAGCGGTCCCCAATAGCATTTATAACGTCGCGGGGCTACAGTTATTAATTGCTATGGCATTTAAAGTATTGCCATTTAGTATTAAAGCTACATTATGTATTATTTACTATTTCAGGTTAACCAAATAGCACAATGGGACTAACGTGTAGTGATATTGTGCAAGTTGCTTCTCGGCAATGGTCAAATCGCTGCAAAACGAATGTTTTCGACTTATAACGTGTTTCTGTAGTATCTCAATCAGAAAAGGAGATGTCTGCACCGACGGAAAAAGTTATTTAATATATTTTTATTATTCAAGCGATCCCCAATAGCATTTATAACGTCGCGGGGCTACAGTTATTAATTACTACGGCATTTAAACTATTGCCGTTTAGTACGTAAGCTACATTATGTATTGTTTACTATGTCGGGTTAACCAAATAGCAAAATGTGAATATGGTGTACTGAAAGTGTGCAAGTTGCTTCTCGTCAATGGTCAAATCGCTGCAGAACGAATGTTTGCGACTTACAACGTCTTTCCGCAGTATCTCAATCAGAAAACAAGATGTCTTCACCGACGGAAAAAATTGTTTAATATAGGTTTATTATTCAAGCGGTCCCCAATAGCATTTATAACGTCGCGGGGCTACAGTTATTAATTACTACGGCATTTAAAGTATTGCCATTTAGTATGTAAGCTACATTATGTATTATATACAATGTCAGGTGACCCAAATAGCACAATGTAAAAATCGTGTACTAAAATTATGCTAGTTGCTTCTCGGGAATGGTCAAATCGTTGCAAAACGAATGTTTGCAACTTATAAGGTCTTTCTGTAGTATCTCAATCAGAAAGGAAGATGTCTGCAAAGACGTAAAAAATTATTTAATATAGTTTTATTATTCAAGCGGTCCCCAATAGCATTTATAACGTCGCGGGGCTACAGTTATTAATTACTACGGCATTGAAACTATTGCCAGTTAGTATTAAAGCTACATTATGTATTATTTACTATTTCAGGTTAACCAAATAGCACAATGGGACAAACGTGTACTGAAATTATGCTAGTTGCTTCTCGGGAATGGTCAAATCGCTGCAAAACGAATGTTTTCGACTTATAACGTGTTTCTGTAGTATCTCAATCAGAAAAGAAGATGTCTGCACCGACGGAAAAATTTATTTAATATATTTTTATTATTCAAGCGATCCCCAATAGCATTTATAACGTCGCGGGGCTACAGTTATTAATTACTACGGCATTTAAACTATTGCCGTTTAGTACGTAAGCTACATTATGTATTGTTTACTATGTCGGGTTAACCAAATAGCAAAATGTGAATATGGTGTACTGAAATTGTGCAAGTTGCTTCTCGTCAATGGTCAAATCGCTGCAGAACGAATGTTTGCGACTTACAACGTCTTTCCGCAGTATTTCAATCAGAAAACAAAATGTCTTCACCGACGGAAATTTTTTTTTAATATAGGTTTATTATTCAAGCGGTCCCCACTAGCATTTATAACGTCGCGGGGCTACAGTTATTAATTACTACGGCATTTAAAGTATTGCCATTTAGTATGTAAGCTACATTATGTATTATATACAATGTCAGGTGAACCAAATAGCACAATGTAAAAATCGTGTACTGAAATTATGCTAGTTGCTTCTCGGGAATGGTCAAATCGCTGCAAAACGAATGTTTGCAACTTATAAGGTCTTTCTGTAGTATCTCAATCAGAAAGGAAGATGTCTGCAAACACGGAAAAAATGATTTAATATATTTTTATTATTCAAGCGGTCCCCAATAGCATTTATAATGTCGCGGAGATACAGTTATTAATTACTACGGCATTTAAACTATTGCCATTTAGTATGTAAGCGACATTATGTATTGTTTACTATGTCATGTTAACCAAATAACACAATGTGAAAAACGTGTTCTGAAATTGTGCAAGTTGCTCCTCGGGAATGGTCAGACCGCTGCGAAACGAATGTTTGCGACTTACAACGTCTTCCTGTAGTAACTCAATTAGAAAAGAAGCTGTCTCCACCGACAGAAAAAATTATTTAATATATTTTTATTTTTCAAGCGGTCCCCAATAGCATTTATAATGTCGTGGGGCTACAGTTATTAATTACTACGGCATTTAACCTAATGTCATTTAGTATGTAAGCGACATTATGTATTGTTTACTATGTCATGTTAACCAAATAACACAATGTGAAAAATTTGTACTAAAATTGTGCAAGTTGCTCCTCGGGAATGGTCAGACCGCTGCGAAACGGATGTTTGCGACTTATAACGTCTTCCTGTAGTAACTCAATTAGAAAAGAAGCTGTCTCCACCGACAGAAAAAATTATTTAATATATTTTTATTTTTCAAGCGGTCCCCAATAGCATTTATAATGTCGCGGGGCTACAGTTATTAATTACTACGCCATTTAACCTATTGTCATTTAGTATGTAAGCGACATTATGTATTGTTTACTATGTCAGGTTAACCAAATAACACAATGTGAAAAATTTATACTAAAATTGTGCAAGTTGCTCCTCGGGAATGGTCAGACCGCTGCGAAACGAATGTTTGCGACTTACAACGTCTTCCTGTAGTAACTCAATTAGAAAAGAAGCTGTCTCCACCGACAGAAAAAATTATTTAATATATTTTTATTTTTCAAGCGGTCCCCAATAGCATTTATAATGTCGTGGGGCTACAGTTATTAATTACTACGGCATTTAACCTAATGTCATTTAGTATGTAAGCGACATTATGTATTGTTTACTATGTCATGTTAACCAAATAACACAATGTGAAAAATTTGTACTAAAATTGTGCAAGTTGCTCCTCGGGAATGGTCAGACCGCTGCGAAACGGATGTTTGCGACTTATAACGTCTTCCTGTAGTAACTCAACTAGAAAAGTAGCTGTCTCCACCGACAGAAAAAATTATTTAATATATTTTTATTTTTCAAGCGGTCCCCAATAGCATTTATAATGTCGCGGGGCTACAGTTATTAATTACTACGCCATTTAACCTATTGTCATTTAGTATGTAAGCGACATTATGTATTGTTTACTATGTCAGGTTAACCAAATAACACAATGTGAAAAATTTGTACTAAAATTGTGCAAGTTGCTCCTCGGGAATGGTCAGACCGCTGCGAAACGAATGTTTGCGACTTACAACGTCTTCCTGTAGTAACTCAATTAGAAAAGAAGCTGTCTCCACCGACAGAAAAAATTATTTAATATATTTTTATTTTTCAAGCGGTCCCCAATAGCATTTATAATGTCGCGGGGCTACAGTTATTAATTAATACGGCATTTAACCTATTGTCATTTAGTATGTAAGCGACATTATGTATTGTTTACTATGTCAGGTTAACCAAATAACACAATGTGAAAAATTTGTACTAAAATTGTGCAAGTTGCTCCTCGGGAATGGTCAGACCGCTGCGAAACGGATGTTTGCGACTTATAACGTCTTGCTGTAGTATCTCAATTAGAAAAGAAGCTGTCTCCACCGACAGAAAAAATTATTTAATATTTTTTTTTCAAGCGGTGCTCAATAGCATTTATAACTTCGCGGGGCTACAGTTATTAATTACTACGGCATTTAAACTATTGCCATTTAATATGTAAGCGACATTATGTATTATTTACTATGTCACGTTAACCAAATAGCAAAATGTGAATATGGTGTACTGAAACTGTGCAAGTTGCTTCTCGGCAATTGTCAAATCGCTGCAAAACGAATGTTTTCGACTTATAACGTCTTTCTGTAGCATTTCAATCAGAAAAAAAGATGTCTTCACCGCCGGAAAAAATGATTTAATATATTTTTATTATTCAAGCGGTCCTCAATAGCATTTATAACTTCGCGGGGCTACAGTTATTAATTACTACGGCATTTAAACTATTGCCGTTTAGTATGTAAGCTACATTATGTATTATTTACTATGTCAGGTTAACCAAATAGCACAATGTGAAAAACGTGTACTGAAATTGTGCTAGTTGCTTCTCGGGAATGGTCAAATCGTTGCAAAACGAATGTTTGCAACTTATAAGGTCTTTCTGTAGTATCTCAATCAGAAAGGAAGATGTCTGCAAAGACGTAAAAAATTATTTAATATAGTTTTATTATTCAAGCGGTCCCCAATAGCATTTATAACGTCGCGGGGCTACAGTTATTAATTACTATGGCATTTAAAGTATTGCCATTTAGTATTAAAGCTACATTATGTATTATTTACTATTTCAGGTTAACCAAATAGCACAATGGGACTAACGTGTAGTGATATTGTGCAAGTTGCTTCTCGGCAATGGTCAAATCGCTGCAAAACGAATGTTTTCGACTTATAACGTGTTTCTGTAGTATCTCAATCAGAAAAGGAGATGTCTGCACCGACGGAAAAAGTTATTTAATATATTTTTATTATTCAAGCGATCCCCAATAGCATTTATAACGTCGCGGGGCTACAGTTATTAATTACTACGGCATTTAAACTATTGCCGTTTAGTACGTAAGCTACATTATGTATTGTTTACTATGTCGGGTTAACCAAATAGCAAAATGTGAATATGGTGTACTGAAAGTGTGCAAGTTGCTTCTCGTCAATGGTCAAATCGCTGCAGAACGAATGTTTGCGACTTACAACGTCTTTCCGCAGTATCTCAATCAGAAAACAAGATGTCTTCACCGACGGAAAAAATTGTTTAATATAGGTTTATTATTCAAGCGGTCCCCAATAGCATTTATAACGTCGCGGGGCTACAGTTATTAATTACTACGGCATTTAAAGTATTGCCATTTAGTATGTAAGCTACATTATGTATTGTTTACTATGTCAGGTTAACCAAATAACACAATGTGAAAAATTTATACTAAAATTGTGCAAGTTGCTCCTCGGGAATGGTCAGACCGCTGCGAAACGAATGTTTGCGACTTACAACGTCTTCCTGTAGTAACTCAATTAGAAAAGAAGCTGTCTCCACCGACAGAAAAAATTATTTAATATATTTTTATTTTTCAAGCGGTCCCCAATAGCATTTATAATGTCGTGGGGCTACAGTTATTAATTACTACGGCGTTTAACCTAATGTCATTTAGTATGTAAGCGACATTATGTATTGTTTACTATGTCATGTTAACCAAATAACACAATGTGAAAAATTTGTACTAAAATTGTGCAAGTTGCTCCTCGGGAATGATCAGACCGCTGCGAAACGGATGTTTGCGACTTATAACGTCTTCCTGTAGTAACTCAACTAGAAAAGAAGCTGTCTCCACCGACAGAAAAAATTATTTAATATATTTTTATTTTTCAAGCGGTCCCCAATAGCATTTATAATGTCGCGGGGCTACAGTTATTAATTACTACGCCATTTAACCTATTGTCATTTAGTATGTAAGCGACATTATGTATTGTTTACTATGTCAGGTTAACCAAATAACACAATGTGAAAAATTTGTAATAAAATTGTGCAAGTTGCTCCTCGGGAATGGTCAGACCGCTGCGAAACGAATGTTTGCGACTTACAACGTCTTCCTGTAGTAACTCAATTAGAAAAGAAGCTGTCTCCACCGACAGAAAAAATTATTTAATATATTTTTATTTTTCAAGCGGTCCCCAATAGCATTTATAATGTCGCGGGGCTACAGTTATTAATTAATACGGCATTTAACCTATTGTCATTTAGTATGTAAGCGACATTATGTATTGTTTACTATGTCAGGTTAACCAAATAACACAATGTGAAAAATTTGTACTAAAATTGTGCAAGTTGCTCCTCGGGAATTGTCAGACCGCTGCGAAACGGATGTTTGCGACTTATAACGTCTTGCTGTAGTATCTCAATTAGAAAAGAAGCTGTCTCCACCGACAGAAAAAATTATTTAATATTTTTTTTTCAAGCGGTGCTCAATAGCATTTATAACTTCGCGGGGCTACAGTTATTAATTACTACGGCATTTAAACTATTGCCATTTAATATGTAAGCGACATTATGTATTATTTACTATGTCACGTTAACCAAATAGCAAAATGTGAATATGGTGTACTGAAACTGTGCAAGTTGCTTCTCGGCAATTGTCAAATCGCTGCAAAACGAATGTTTTCGACTTATAACGTCTTTCTGTAGCATTTCAATCAGAAAAAAAGATGTCTTCACCGACGGAAAAAATGATTTAATATATTTTTATTATTCAAGCGGTCCTCAATAGCATTTATAACTTCGCGGGGCTACAGTTATTAATTACTACGGCATTTAAACTATTGCCGCTTAGTATGTAAGCTACATTATGTATTATTTACTATGTCAGGTTAACCAAATAGCACAATGTGAAAAACGTGTACTGAAATTGTGCTAGTTGCTTCTCGGGAATGGTCAAATCGTTGCAAAACGAATGTTTGCAACTTATAAGGTCTTTCTGTAGTATCTCAATCAGAAAGGAAGATGTCTGCAAAGACGTAAAAAATTATTTAATATAGTTTTATTATTCAAGCGGTCCCCAATAGCATTTATAACGTCGCGGGGCTACAGTTATTAATTACTATGGCATTTAAAGTATTGCCATTTAGTATTAAAGCTACATTATGTATTATTTACTATTTCAGGTTAACCAAATAGCACAATGGGACTAACGTGTAGTGATATTGTGCAAGTTGCTTCTCGGCAATGGTCAAATCGCTGCAAAACGAATGTTTTCGACTTATAACGTGTTTCTGTAGTATCTCAATCAGAAAAGGAGATGTCTGCACCGACGGAAAAAGTTATTTAATATATTTTTATTATTCAAGCGATCCCCAATAGCATTTATAACGTCGCGGGGCTACAGTTATTAATTACTACGGCATTTAAACTATTGCCGTTTAGTACGTAAGCTACATTATGTATTGTTTACTATGTCGGGTTAACCAAATAGCAAAATGTGAATATGGTGTACTGAAAGTGTGCAAGTTGCTTCTCGTCAATGGTCAAATCGCTGCAGAACGAATGTTTGCGACTTACAACGTCTTTCCGCAGTATCTCAATCAGAAAACAAGATGTCTTCACCGACGGAAAAAATTGTTTAATATAGGTTTATTATTCAAGCGGTCCCCAATAGCATTTATAACGTCGCGGGGCTACAGTTATTAATTACTACGGCATTTAAAGTATTGCCATTTAGTATGTAAGCTACATTATGTATTATATACAATGTCAGGTGACCCAAATAGCACAATGTAAAAATCGTGTACTAAAATTATGCTAGTTGCTTCTCGGGAATGGTCAAATCGTTGCAAAACGAATGTTTGCAACTTATAAGGTCTTTCTGTAGTATCTCAGTCAGAAAGGAAGATGCCTGCAAAGACGTAAAAAATTATTTAATATAGTTTTATTATTCAAGCGGTCCCCAATAGCATTTATAACGTCGCGGGGCTACAGTTATTAATTACTACGGCATTGAAACTATTGCCAGTTAGTATTAAAGCTACATTATGTATTATTTACTATTTCAGGTTAACCAAATAGCACAATGGGACAAACGTGTACTGAAATTATGCTAGTTGCTTCTCGGGAATGGTCAAATCGCTGCAAAACGAATGTTTTCGACTTATAACGTGTTTCTGTAGTATCTCAATCAGAAAAGAAGATGTCTGCACCGACGGAAAAAGTTATTTAATATATTTTTATTATTCAAGCGATCCCCAATAGCATTTATAACGTCGCGGGGCTACAGTTATTAATTACTACGGCATTTAAACTATTGCCGTTTAGTACGTAAGCTACATTATGTATTGTTTACTATGTCGGGTTAACCAAATAGCAAAATGTGAATATGGTGTACTGAAATTGTGCAAGTTGCTTCTCGTCAATGGTCAAATCGCTGCAGAACGAATGTTTGCGACTTACAACGTCTTTCCGCAGTATTTCAATCAGAAAACAAGATGTCTTCACCGACGGAAATTTTTTTTTAATATAGGTTTATTATTCAAGCGGTCCCCAATAGCATTTATAACGTCGCGGGGCTACAGTTATTAATTACTACGGCATTTAAAGTATTGCCATTTAGTATGTAAGCTACATTATGTATTATATACAATGTCAGGTGACCCAAATAGCACAATGTAAAAATCGTGTACTAAAATTATGCTAGTTGCTCCTCGGGAATGGTCAAATCGCTGCAAAACGAATGTTTGCGATTTATAACGTCTTTCTGTAGTATCTCAATCAGAAAGGAAGATGTCTGCAAAGACGGAAAGAATGATTTAATATATTTTTATTATTCAAGCGGTCCCCAATAGCATTTATAACGTCGCGGGGCTACAGTTATTAATTACTACGGCATTTAAAGTATTGCCATTTAGTATGTAAGCTACATTATGTATTATATACAATGTCAGGTGACCCAAATAGCACAATGTAAAAATCGTGTACTGAAATTATGCTAGTTGCTTCTCGGGAATGGTCAAATCGCTGCACAACGAATGTTTTCGACTTACAAGGTCTTTCTGTAGTATCTCAATCAGAAAGGAAGATGTCTGCAAACACGGAAAAAATGATTTAATATATTTTTATTATTCAAGCGGTCCCCAATAGCATTTATAACGTCGCGGGGCTACAGTTATTAATTACTACGGCATTTAAAGTATTGCCATTTAGTATGTAAGCTACATTATGTATTATATACAATGTCAGGTGACCCAAATAGCACAATGTAAAAATCGTGTACTAAAATTATGCTAGTTGCTCCTCGGGAATGGTCAAATCGCTGCAAAACGAATGTTTGCGATTTATAACGTCTTTCTGTAGTATCTCAATCAGAAAGGAAGATGTCTGCAAAGACGGAAAGAATGATTTAATATATTTTTATTATTCAAGCGGTCCCCAATAGCATTTATAACGTCGCGGGGCTACAGTTATTAATTACTACGGCATTTAAAGTATTGCCATTTAGTATGTAAGCTACATTATGTATTATATACAATGTCAGGTGACCCAAATAGCACAATGTAAAAATCGTGTACTGAAATTATGCTAGTTGCTTCTCGGGAATGGTCAAATCGCTGCACAACGAATGTTTTCGACTTACAAGGTCTTTCTGTAGTATCTCAATCAGAAAGGAAGATGTCTGCAAACACGGAAAAAATGATTTAATATATTTTTATTATTCAAGCGGTCCCCAATAGCATTTATAACGTCGCGGGGCTACAGTTATTAATTACTACGGCATTTAAAGTATTGCCATTTAGTATGTAAGCTACATTATGTATTATATTCAATGTCAGGTGACCCAAATGGCACAACGTAAAAATCGTGTACTGAAATTATGCTAGTTGCTTCTCGGCAATTGTCAAATCGCTGCACAACGAATGTTTTCGACTTATAAGGTCTTTCTGTAGTATCTCAATCAGAAAGGAAGATGTCTGCAAACACGGAAAAAATGATTTAATATATTTTTATTATTCAAGCGGTCCCCAATAGCATTTATAACGTCCCGGGGTTACAGTTATTAATTACTACGGCATTTAAAGTGTTGCCATTTAGTATGTAAGCTACAATATGTATTATATTCAATGTCAGGTGACCCAAATGGCACAACGTAAAAATCGTGTACTGAAATTATGCTAGTTGCTTCTCGGCAATGGTCAAATCGCTGCACAACGAATGTTTTCGACTTATAAGGTCTTTCTGTAGTATCTCAATCAGAAAGGAAGATGTCTGCAAACACGGAAAAAATGATTTAATATATTTTTATTATTCAAGCGGTCCCCAATAGCATTTATAACGTCGCGGGGCTACAGTTATTAATTACTACGGCATTTAAAGTATTGCCATTTAGTATGTAAGCTACATTATGTATTATATACAATGTCAGGTGACCCAAATAGCACAATGTAAAAATCGTGTACTGAAATTATGCTAGTTGCTTCTCGGGAATGGTCAAATCGTTGCAAAACGAATGTTTGCAACTTATAAGGTCTTTCTGTAGTATCTCAATCAGAAAGGAAGATGTCTGCAAAGACGTAAAAAATTATTTAATATAGTTTTATTATTCAAGCGGTCCCCAATAGCATTTATAACGTCGCGGGGCTACAGTTATTAATTACTACGGCATTGAAACTATTGCCAGTTAGTATTAAAGCTACATTATGTATTATTTACTATTTCAGGTTAACCAAATAGCACAATGGGACAAACGTGTAGTGATATTGTGCAAGTTGCTTCTCGGCAATGGTCAAATCGCTGCAAAACGAATGTTTTCGACTTATAACGTGTTTCTGTAGTATCTCAATCAGAAAAGAAGATGTCTGCACCGACGGAAAAAGTTATTTAATATATTTTTATTATTCAAGCGATCCCCAATAGCATTTATAACGTCGCGGGGCTACAGTTATTAATTACTACGGCATTTAAACTATTGCCGTTTAGTACGTAAGCTACATTATGTATTGTTTACTATGACGGGTTAACCAAATAGCAAAATGTGAATATGGTGTACTGAAATTGTGCAAGTTGCTTCTCGTCAATGGTCAAATCGCTGCAGGACGAATGTTTGCGACTTACAACGTCTTTCCGCAGTATTTCAATCAGAAACAAGATGTCTTCACCGACGGAAAAAATTGTTTAATATAGGTTTATTATTCAAGCGGTCCCCAATAGCATTTATAACGTCGCGGGGCTACAGTTATTAATTACTACGGCATTTAAAGTATTGCCATTTAGTATGTAAGCTACATTATGTATTATATACAATGTCAGGTGAACCAAATAGCACAATGTAAAAATCGTGTACTAAAATTATGCTAGTTGCTTCTCGGGAATGGTCAAATCGTTGCAAAACGAATGTTTGCAACTTATAAGGTCTTTCTGTAGTATCTCAATCAGAAAGGAAGATGTCTGCAAAGACGTAAAAAATTATTTAATATAGTTTTATTATTCAAGCGGTCCCCAATAGCATTTATAACGTCGCGGGGCTACAGTTATTAATTACTACGGCATTGAAACTATTGCCAGTTAGTATTAAAGCTACATTATGTATTATTTACTATTTCAGGTTAACCAAATAGCACAATGGGACAAACGTGTACTGAAATTATGCTAGTTGCTTCTCGGGAATGGTCAAATCGCTGCAAAACGAATGTTTTCGACTTATAACGTGTTTCTGTAGTATCTCAATCAGAAAAGAAGATGTCTGCACCGACGGAAAAAGTTATTTAATATATTTTTATTATTCAAGCGATCCCCAATAGCATTTATAACGTCGCGGGGCTACAGTTATTAATTACTACGGCATTTAAACTATTGCCGTTTAGTACGTAAGCTACATTATGTATTGTTTACTATGTCGGGTTAACCAAATAGCAAAATGTGAATATGGTGTACTGAAATTGTGCAAGTTGCTTCTCGTCAATGGTCAAATTGCTGCAGAACGAATGTTTGCGACTTACAACGTCTTTCCGCAGTATTTCAATCAGAAAACAAGATGTCTTCACCGACGGAAATTTTTTTTAATATAGGTTTATTATTCAAGCGGTCCCCAATAGCATTTATAACGTCGCGGGGCTACAGTTATTAATTACTACGGCATTTAAAGTATTGCCATTTAGTATGTAAGCTACATTATGTATTATATACAATGTCAGGTGAACCAAATAGCACAATGTAAAAATCGTGTACTGAAATTATGCTAGTTGCTTCTCGGGAATGGTCAAATCGCTGCAAAACGAATGTTTGCAACTTATAAGGTCTTTCTGTAGTATCTCAATCAGAAAGGAAGATGTCTGCAAACACGGAAAAAATGATTTAATATATTTTTATTATTCAAGCGGTCCCCAATAGCATTTATAACGTCGCGGGGCTACAGTTATTAATTACTACGGCATTTAAAGTATTGCCATTTAGTATGTAAGCTACATTATGTATTATATACAATGTCAGGTGACCCAAATAGCACAATGTAAAAATCGTGTACTAAAATTATGCTAGTTGCTCCTCGGGAATGGTCAAATCGCTGCAAAACGAATGTTTGCGATTTATAACGTCTTTCTGTAGTATCTCAATCAGAAAGGAAGATGTCTGCAAAGACGGAAAGAATGATTTAATATATTTTTATTATTCAAGCGGTCCCCAATAGCATTTATAACGTCGCGGGGCTACAGTTATTAATTACTACGGCATTTAAAGTATTGCCATTTAGTATGTAAGCTACATTATGTATTATATACAATGTCAGGTGACCCAAATAGCACAATGTAAAAATCGTGTACTGAAATTATGCTAGTTGCTTCTCGGGAATGGTCAAATCGCTGCACAACGAATGTTTTCGACTTATAAGGTCTTTCTGTAGTATCTCAATCAGAAAGGAAGATGTCTGCAAACACGGAAAAAATGATTTAATATATTTTTATTATTCAAGCGGTCCCCAATAGCATTTATAACGTCGCGGGGCTACAGTTATTAATTACTACGGCATTTAAAGTATTGCCATTTAGTATGTAAGCTACATTATGTATTATATTCAATGTCAGGTGACCCAAATGGCACAACGTAAAAATCGTGTACTGAAATTATGCTAGTTGCTTCTCGGCAATTGTCAAATCGCTGCACAACGAATGTTTTCGACTTATAAGGTCTTTCTGTAGTATCTCAATCAGAAAGGAAGATGTCTGCAAACACGGAAAAAATGATTTAATATATTTTTATTATTCAAGCGGTCCCCAATAGCATTTATAACGTCGCGGGGCTACAGTTATTAATTACTACGGCATTTAAAGTATTGCCATTTAGTATGTAAGCTACATTATGTATTATATACAATGTCAGGTGACCCAAATGGCACAACGTAAAAATCGTGTACTGAAATTATGCTAGTTGCTTCTCGGCAATGGTCAAATCGCTGCACAACGAATGTTTTCGACTTATAAGGTCTTTCTGTAGTATCTCAATCAGAAAGGAAGATGTCTGCAAACACGGAAAAAATGATTTAATATATTTTTATTATTCAAGCGGTCCCCAATAGCATTTATAACGTCGCGGGGCTACAGTTATTAATTACTACGGCATTTAAAGTATTGCCATTTAGTATGTAAGCTACATTATGTATTATATACAATGTCAGGTGACCCAAATAGCACAATGTAAAAATCGTGTACTGAAATTATGCTAGTTGCTTCTCGGGAATGGTCAAATCGTTGCAAAACGAATGTTTGCAACTTATAAGGTCTTTCTGTAGTATCTCAATCAGAAAGGAAGATGTCTGCAAAGACGTAAAAAATTATTTAATATAGTTTTATTATTTAAGCGGTCCCCAATAGCATTTATAACGTCGCGGGGCTACAGTTATTAATTACTACGGCATTGAAACTATTGCCAGTTAGTATTAAAGCTACATTATGTATTATTTACTATTTCAGGTTAACCAAATAGCACAATGGGACAAACGTGTAGTGATATTGTGCAAGTTGCTTCTCGGCAATGGTCAAATCGCTGCAAAACGAATGTTTTCGACTTATAACGTGTTTCTGTAGTATCTCAATCAGAAAAGAAGATGTCTGCACCGACGGAAAAAGTTATTTAATATATTTTTATTATTCAAGCGATCCCCAATAGCAAATATAACGTCGCGGGGCTACAGTTATTAATTACTACGGCATTTAAACTATTGCCGTTTAGTACGTAAGCTACATTATGTATTGTTTACTATGTCGGGTTAACCAAATAGCAAAATGTGAATATGGTGTACTGAAATTGTGCAAGTTGCTTCTCGTCAATGGTCAAATCGCTGCAGGACGAATGTTTGCGACTTACAACGTCTTTCCGCAGTATTTCAAGCAGAAAACAAGATGTCTTCACCGACGGAAAAAATTGTTTAATATAGGTTTATTATTCAAGCGGTCCCCAATAGCATTTATAACGTCGCGGGGCTACAGTTATTAATTACTACGGCATTTAAAGTATTGCCATTTAGTATGTAAGCTACATTATGTATTATATACAATGTCAGGTGAACCAAATAGCACAATGTAAAAATCGTGTACTGAAATTATGCTAGTTGCTTCTCGGGAATGGTCAAATCGCTGCAAAACGAATGTTTGCAACTTATAAGGTCTTTCTGTAGTATCTCAATCAGAAAGGAAGTTGTCTGCAAAGACGTAAAAAATTATTTAATATAGTTTTATTATTCAAGCGGTCCCCCATAGCATTTATAACGTCGCGGGGCTACAGTTATTAATTACTACGGCATTTAAAGTATTGCCATTTAGTATGTAAGCTACATTATGTATTATATACAATGTCAGGTGACCCAAATAGCACAATGTAAAAATCGTGTACTAAAATTATGCTAGTTGCTCCTCGGGAATGGTCAAATCGCTGCAAAACGAATGTTTGCGATTTATAACGTCTTTCTGTAGTATCTCAATCAGAAAGGAAGATGTCTGCAAAGACGGAAAGAATGATTTAATATATTTTTATTATTCAAGCGGTCCCCAATAGCATTTATAACGTCGCGGGGCTACAGTTATTAATTACTACGGCATTTAAAGTATTGCCATTTAGTATGTAAGCTACATTATGTATTATATACAATGTCAGGTGACCCAAATAGCACAATGTAAAAATCGTGTACTGAAATTATGCTAGTTGCTTCTCGGGAATGGTCAAATCGTTGCAAAACGAATGTTTGCAACTTATAAGGTCTTTCTGTAGTATCTCAATCAGAAAGGAAGATGTCTGCAAAGACGTAAAAAATTATTTAATATAGTTTTATTATTCAAGCGGTCCCCAATAGCATTTATAACGTCGCGGGGCTACAGTTATTAATTACTACGGCATTTAAAGTATTGCCATTTAGTATGTAAGCTACATTATGTATTATATTCAATGTCAGGTGACCCAAATGGCACAACGTAAAAATCGTGTACTGAAATTATGCTAGTTGCTTCTCGGCAATGGTCAAATCGCTGCACAACGAATGTTTTCGACTTATAAGGTCTTTCTGTAGTATCTCAATCAGAAAGGAAGATGTCTGCAAACACGGAAAAAATGATTTAATATATTTTTATTATTCAAGCGGTCCCCAATAGCATTTATAACGTCGCGGGGCTACAGTTATTAATTACTACGGCATTTAAAGTATTGCCATTTAGTATGTAAGCTACATTATGTATTATATACAATGTCAGGTGACCCAAATAGCACAATGTAAAAATCGTGTACTGAAATTATGCTAGTTGCTTCTCGGGAATAGTCAAATCGTTGCAAAACGAATGTTTGCAACTTATAAGGTCTTTCTGTAGTATCTCAATCAGAAAGGAAGATGTCTGCAAAGACGTAAAAAATTATTTAATATAGTTTTATTATTCAAGCGGTCCCCAATAGCATTTATAACGTCGCGGGGCTACAGTTATTAATTACTACGGCATTGAAACTATTGCCAGTTAGTATTAAAGCTACATTATGTATTATTTACTATTTCAGGTTAACCAAATAGCACAATGGGACAAACGTGTAGTGATATTGTGCAAGTTGCTTCTCGGCAATGGTCAAATCGCTGCAAAACGAATGTTTTCGACTTATAACGTGTTTCTGTAGTATCTCAATCAGAAAGAAGATGTCTGCACCGACGGAAAAAGTTATTTAATATATTTTTATTATTCAAGCGATCCCCAATAGCAAATATAACGTCGCGGGGCTACAGTTATTAATTACTACGGCATTTAAACTATTGCCGTTTAGTACGTAAGCTACATTATGTATTGTTTACTATGTCGGGTTAACCAAATAGCAAAATGTGAATATGGTGTACTGAAATTGTGCAAGTTGCTTCTCGTCAATGGTCAAATCGCTGCAGGACGAATGTTTGCGACTTACAACGTCTTTCCGCAGTATTTCAAGCAGAAAACAAGATGTCTTCACCGACGGAAAAAATTGTTTAATATAGGTTTATTATTCAAGCGGTCCCCAATAGCATTTATAACGTCGCGGGGCTACAGTTATTAATTACTACGGCATTTAAAGTATTGCCATTTAGTATGTAAGCTACATTATGTATTATATACAATGTCAGGTGAACCAAATAGCACAATGTAAAAATCGTGTACTGAAATTATGCTAGTTGCTTCTCGGGAATGGTCAAATCGCTGCAAAACGAATGTTTGCAACTTATAAGGTCTTTCTGTAGTATCTCAATCAGAAAGGAAGTTGTCTGCAAAGACGTAAAAAATTATTTAATATAGTTTTATTATTCAAGCGGTCCCCCATAGCAATTATAACGTCGCGGGGCTACAGTTATTAATTACTACGGCATTTAAAGTATTGCCATTTAGTATGTAAGCTACATTATGTATTATATACAATGTCAGGTGACCCAAATAGCACAATGTAAAAATCGTGTACTAAAATTATGCTAGTTGCTCCTCGGGAATGGTCAAATCGCTGCAAAACGAATGTTTGCGATTTATAACGTCTTTCTGTAGTATCTCAATCAGAAAGGAAGATGTCTGCAAAGACGGAAAGAATGATTTAATATATTTTTATTATTCAAGCGGTCCCCAATAGCATTTATAACGTCGCGGGGCTACAGTTATTAATTACTACGGCATTTAAAGTATTGCCATTTAGTATGTAAGCTACATTATGTATTATATACAATGTCAGGTGACCCAAATAGCACAATGTAAAAATCGTGTACTGAAATTATGCTAGTTGCTTCTCGGGAATGGTCAAATCGTTGCAAAACGAATGTTTGCAACTTATAAGGTCTTTCTGTAGTATCTCAATCAGAAAGGAAGATGTCTGCAAAGACGTAAAAAATTATTTAATATAGTTTTATTATTCAAGCGGTCCCCAATAGCATTTATAACGTCGCGGGGCTACAGTTATTAATTACTACGGCATTTAAAGTATTGCCATTTAGTATGTAAGCTACATTATGTATTATATTCAATGTCAGGTGACCCAAATGGCACAACGTAAAAATCGTGTACTGAAATTATGCTAGTTGCTTCTCGGCAATGGTCAAATCGCTGCACAACGAATGTTTTCGACTTATAAGGTCTTTCTGTAGTATCTCAATCAGAAAGGAAGATGTCTGCAAACACGGAAAAAATGATTTAATATATTTTTATTATTCAAGCGGTCCCCAATAGCATTTATAACGTCGCGGGGCTACAGTTATTAATTACTACGGCATTTAAAGTATTGCCATTTAGTATGTAAGCTACATTATGTATTATATACAATGTCAGGTGACCCAAATAGCACAATGTAAAAATCGTGTACTGAAATTATGCTAGTTGCTTCTCGGGAATAGTCAAATCGTTGCAAAACGAATGTTTGCAACTTATAAGGTCTTTCTGTAGTATCTCAATCAGAAAGGAAGATGTCTGCAAAGACGTAAAAAATTATTTAATATAGTTTTATTATTCAAGCGGTCCCCAATAGCATTTATAACGTCGCGGGGCTACAGTTATTAATTACTACGGCATTGAAACTATTGCCAGTTAGTATTAAAGCTACATTATGTATTATTTACTATTTCAGGTTAACCAAATAGCACAATGGGACAAACGTGTAGTGATATTGTGCAAGTTGCTTCTCGGCAATGGTCAAATCGCTGCAAAACGAACGTTTTCGACTTATAACGTGTTTCTGTAGTATCTCAATCAGAAAAGAAGATGTCTTCACCGACGGAAAAAGTTATTTAATATATTTTTATTATTCAAGCGATCCCCAATAGCATTTATAACGTCGCGGGGCTACAGTTATTAATTACTACGGCATTTAAACTATTGCCGTTTAGTTCGTAAGCTACATTATGTATTGTTTACTATGTCGGGTTAACCAAATAGCAAAATGTGAATATGGTGTACTGAAATTGTGCAAGTTGCTTCTCGTCAATGGTCAAATCGCTGCAGGACGAATGTTTGCGACTTACAACGTCTTTCCGCAGTATTTCAATCAGAAAACAAGATGTCTTCACCGACGGAAAAAATTGTTTAATATAGGTTTATTATTCAAGCGGTCCCCAATAGCATTTATAACGTCGCGGGGCTACAGTTATTAATTACTACGGCATTTAAAGTATTGCCATTTAGTATGTAAGCTACATTATGTATTATATACAATGTCAGGTGAACCAAATAGCACAATGTAAAAATCGTGTACTGAAATTATGCTAGTTGCTTCTCGGGAATGGTCAAATCGCTGCAAAACGAATGTTTGCAACTTATAAGGTCTTTCTGTAGTATCTCAATCAGAAAGGAAGTTGTCTGCAAAGACGTAAAAAATTATTTAATATAGTTTTATTATTCAAGCGGTCCCCAATAGCATTTATAACGTCGCGGGGCTACAGTTATTAATTACTACGGCATTTAAAGTATTGCCATTTAGTATGTAAGCTACATTATGTATTATATACAATGTCAGGTGACCCAAATAGCACAATGTAAAAATCGTGTACTAAAATTATGCTAGTTGCTCCTCGGGAATGGTCAAATCGCTGCAAAACGAATGTTTGCGATTTATAACGTCTTTCTGTAGTATCTCAATCAGAAAGGAAGATGTCTGCAAAGACGGAAAGAATGATTTAATATATTTTTATTATTCAAGCGGTCCCCAATAGCATTTATAACGTCGCGGGGCTACAGTTATTAATTACTACGGCATTTAAAGTATTGCCATTTAGTATGTAAGCTACATTATGTATTATATACAATGTCAGGTGACCCAAATAGCACAATGTAAAAATCGTGTACTGAAATTATGCTAGTTGCTTCTCGGGAATGGTCAAATCGTTGCAAAACGAATGTTTGCAACTTATAAGGTCTTTCTGTAGTATCTCAATCAGAAAGGAAGATGTCTGCAAAGACGTAAAAAATTATTTAATATAGTTTTATTATTCAAGCGGACCCCAATAGCATTTATAACGTCGCGGGGCTACAGTTATTAATTACTACGGCATTTAAAGTATTGCCATTTAGTATGTAAGCTACATTATGTATTATATTCAATGTCAGGTGACCCAAATGGCACAACGTAAAAATCGTGTACTGAAATTATGCTAGTTGCTTCTCGGCAATGGTCAAATCGCTGCACAACGAATGTTTTCGACTTATAAGGTCTTTCTGTAGTATCTCAATCAGAAAGGAAGATGTCTGCAAACACGGAAAAAATGATTTAATATATTTTTATTATTCAAGCGGTCCCCAATAGCATTTATAACGTCGCGGGGCTACAGTTATTAATTACTACGGCATTTAAAGTATTGCCATTTAGTATGTAAGCTACGTTATGTATTATTTACTATTTCAGGTTAACCAAATAGCACAATGGGACAAACGTGTAGTGATATTGTGCAAGTTGCTTCTCGGCAATGGTCAAATCGCTGCAAAACGAATGTTTTCGACTTATAACGTCTTTCTGTAGTATCTCAATCAGAAAAGAAGATGTCTGCACCGACAGAAAAAATTATTTAAAATATTTTTTTTTTCAAGCGGTCCCCAATAGCATTTATAACTTGGCGGGGCTACAGTTATTAATTACTACGGCATTTAAACTATTGCCTTTTAATATGTAAGCGACATTATGTATTGTTTACTATGTCAGGTTAACCAAATAACACAATGTGAAAAACGTGTACTGAAATTGTGCAAGTTGCTCCTCGGGAAAGGTCAGACCGCTGCGAAACGAATGTTTGCGACTTATAACGTCTTCCTGTAGTATCTCAATTAGAAAAGAAGATGTCTGCACCTACAGAAAAAATTATTTAATATATTTTTATTTTTCAAGCAGTCCCCAATAGCATTTATAATGCCGCGGGGCTACAGTTACTAATTACTACGGCATTTAAACTATTGCCATTTAGTATGTAAGCGACATTATGTATTATTTACTATGTCACGTTAACCAAATAGCAAAATGTGAATATGGTGTACTCAAATTGTGCAAGTTACATCTCGGCAATTGTTAAATCGCTGCAAAACGAATGTTTTCGACTTATAACGTCTTTCTGTAGTATCTCAATCAGAAAATAAGATGTCTGCACCGACGGAAAAAATGATTTAATATATTTTTATTATTCAAGCGGTCCCCAATAGCATGTATAACGTCGCGGGGCTACACTTATTAGTTACTACGGCATTTAAACTATTGCCATTTAGTACGTAAGCTACATTATGTATTATTTAATATTTCAGGTTAACCAAATAGCACAATGGGACAAAGGTGTAGTGAAAATGTGCAAGTTGCTTCTCGGCAATTGTCAAATCGCTGCAAAACGAATGTTTGCGACTTACAACGTCTTTTTGCAGTATCTCAATCAGAAAACAAGATGTCTTCACCGACGAAAAAAAATATTTAATATATTTTTATTATTCAAGCGGTCCTCAATAGCATTTATAACTTTGCCGGGCTACAGTTATTAATTACTACGGCATTTAAACTATTGCCATTTAGTATGTAAGCGACATTATGTATTATTTACTATTTCACGTTAACCAAATAAAAAAATGTGAATATGGTGTACTGAAATTGTGCAAGTTGCTTCTCGGCAATTGTCAAATCGCTGCAAAACGAATGTTTTCGACTTATAACGTCTTGCTGTAGTATCTCAATTAGAAAAGAAGCTGTCTCCACCGACAGAAAAAATTATTTAATATATTTTTTTCAAGCGGTCCCCAATAGCATTTATAACGTCGCGGGGCTACAGTTATTAATTACTACGGCATTTAAAGTATTGCCATTTAGTATGTAAGCTACATTATGTATTATATACTATGTCAGGTGAACCAAATAGCACAATGTAAAAATCCTGTACTGAAATTATGCTAGTTGCTTCTCGGGAATGTTCAAATCGCTGCAAAACGAATGTTTTCGACTTATAACGTCTTTCTGTAGTATCTCATTCAATTACAAGAAAAGAAGATGTCTGCACCGACAGAAAAAATTATTTAAAATATTTTTTTTTTCAAGCGGTCCCCAATAGCATTTATAACGTCGCGGGGCTACAGTTATTAATTACTACGGCATTTAAAGTATTGCCATTTAGTATGTAAGCTACATTATGTATTATATACAATGTCAGGTAAACCAAATAGCACAATGTAAAAATCGTGTACTGAAATTATGCTAGTTGCTTCTCGGGAATGGTCAAATCGCTGCAAAACGAATGTTTGCAACTTATAAGGTCTTTCTGTAGTATCTCAATCAGAAAGGAAGATGTCTGCAAAGACGGAAAAAATGATTTAATATAGTTTTATTATTCAAGCGGTCCCCAATAGCATTTATAACGTCGCGGGGCTACAGTTATTAATTACTACGGCATTTAAAGTATTGCCATTTAGTATGTAAGCTACTTTATGTATTATATACAATGTCAGGTGAACCAAATAGCACAATGTAAAAATCCTGTACTGAAATTATGCTAGTTGCTTCTCGGGAATGTTCAAATCGCTGCAAAACGAATGTTTTCGACTTATAACGTCTTTCTGTAGTATCTCAATCAGAAAAGAAGATGTCTGCACCGACAGAAAAAATTATTTAAAATATTTTTTTCAAGCGGTCCCCAATAGCATTTATAACGTCGCGGGGCTACAGTTATTAATTACTACGGCATTTAAAGTATTGCCATTTAGTATGTAAGCTACATTATGTATTATATACTATGTCAGGTGAACCAAATAGCACAATGTAAAAATCCTGTACTGAAATTATGCTAGTTGCTTCTCGGGAATGTTCAAATCGCTGCAAAACGAATGTTTTCGACTTATAACGTCTTTCTGTAGTATCTCAATCAGAAAAGAAGATGTCTGCACCGACAGAAAAAATTATTTAAAATAATTTTTTTTTCAAGCGGTCCCCAATAGCATTTATAACGTCGCGGGGCTACAGTTATTAATTACTACGGCATTTAAAGTATTGCCATTTAGTATGTAAGCTACATTATGTATTATATACAATGTCAGGTAAACCAAATAGCACAATGTAAAAATCGTGTACTGAAATTATGCTAGTTGCTTCTCGGGAATGGTCAAATCGTTGCAAAACGAATGTTTGCAACTTATAAGGTCTTTCTGTAGTATCTCAATCAGAAAGGAAGATGTCTGCAAAGACGTAAAAAATTATTTAATATAGTTTTATTATTCAAGCGGACCCCAATAGCATTTATAACGTCGCGGGGCTACAGTTATTAATTACTACGGCATTTAAAGTATTGCCATTTAGTATGTAAGCTACATTATGTATTATATTCAATGTCAGGTGACCCAAATGGCACAACGTAAAAATCGTGTACTGAAATTATGCTAGTTGCTTCTCGGCAATGGTCAAATCGCTGCACAACGAATGTTTTCGACTTATAAGGTCTTTCTGTAGTATCTCAATCAGAAAGGAAGATGTCTGCAAACACGGAAAAAATGATTTAATATATTTTTATTATTCAAGCGGTCCCCAATAGCATTTATAACGTCGCGGGGCTACAGTTATTAATTACTACGGCATTTAAAGTATTGCCATTTAGTATGTAAGCTACATTATGTATTATATACAATGTCAGGTAAACCAAATAGCACAATGTAAAAATCGTGTACTGAAATTATGCTAGTTGCTTCTCGGGAATGGTCAAATCGCTGCAAAACGAATGTTTGCAACTTATAAGGTCTTTCTGTAGTATCTCAATCAGAAAGGAAGATGTCTGCAAAGACGGAAAAAATGATTTAATATAGTTTTATTATTCAAGCGGTCCCCAATAGCATTTATAACGTCGCGGGGCTACAGTTATTAATTACTACGGCATTTAAAGTATTGCCATTTAGTATGTAAGCTACTTTATGTATTATATACAATGTCAGGTGAACCAAATAGCACAATGTAAAAATCCTGTACTGAAATTATGCTAGTTGCTTCTCGGGAATGTTCAAATCGCTGCAAAACGAATGTTTTCGACTTATAACGTCTTTCTGTAGTATCTCAATCAGAAAAGAAGATGTCTGCACCGACAGAAAAAATTATTTACTATATTTTTTTCAAGCGGTCCCCAATAGCATTTATAACGTCGCGGGGCTACAGTTATTAATTACTACGGCATTTAAAGTATTGCCATTTAGTATGTAAGCTACATTATGTATTATATACTATGTCAGGTGAACCAAATAGCACAATGTAAAAATCCTGTACTGAAATTATGCTAGTTGCTTCTCGGGAATGTTCAAATCGCTGCAAAACGAATGTTTTCGACTTATAACGTCTTTCTGTAGTATCTCAATCAGAAAAGAAGATGTCTGCACCGACAGAAAAAATTATTTAAAATATTTTTTTTTTCAAGCGGTCCCCAATAGCATTTATAACGTCGCGGGGCTACAGTTATTAATTACTACGGCATTTAAAGTATTGCCATTTAGTATGTAAGCTACATTATGTATTATATACAATGTCAGGTAAACCAAATAGCACAATGTAAAAATCGTGTACTGAAATTATGCTAGTTGCTTCTCGGGAATGGTCAAATCGTTGCAAAACGAATGTTTGCAACTTATAAGGTCTTTCTGTAGTATCTCAATCAGAAAGGAAGATGTCTGCAAAGACGTAAAAAATTATTTAATATAGTTTTATTATTCAAGCGGACCCCAATAGCATTTATAACGTCGCGGGGCTACAGTTATTAATTACTACGGCATTTAAAATATTGCCATTTAGTATGTAAGCTACATTATGTATTATATTCAATGTCAGGTGACCCAAATGGCACAACGTAAAAATCGTGTACTGAAATTATGCTAGTTGCTTCTCGGCAATGGTCAAATCGCTGCACAACGAATGTTTTCGACTTATAAGGTCTTTCTGTAGTATCTCAATCAGAAAGGAAGATGTCTGCAAACACGGAAAAAATGATTTAATATATTTTTATTATTCAAGCGGTCCCCAATAGCATTTATAACGTCGCGGGGCTACAGTTATTAATTACTACGGCATTTAAAGTATTGCCATTTAGTATGTAAGCTACATTATGTATTATATACAATGTCAGGTGACCCAAATAGCACAATGTAAAAATCGTGTACTGAAATTATGCTAGTTGCTTCTCGGGAATGGTCAAATCGTTGCAAAATGAATGTTTGCAACTTATAAGGTCTTTCTGTAGTATCTCAATCAGAAAGGAAGATGTCTGCAAAGACGTAAAATATTATTTAATATAGTTTTATTATTCAAGCGGTCCCCAATAGCATTTATAACGTCGCGGGGCTACAGTTATTAATTACTACGGCATTGAAACTATTGCCAGTTAGTATTAAAGCTACATTATGTATTATTTACTATTTCAGGTTAACCAAATAGCACAATGGGACAAACGTGTAGTGATATTGTGCAAGTTGCTTCTCGGCAATGGTCAAATCGCTGCAAAACGAATGTTTTCGACTTATAACGTGTTTCTGTAGTATCTCAATCAGAAAAGAAGATGTCTGCACCGACGGAAAAAGTTATTTAATATATTTTTATTATTCAAGCGATCCCCAATAGCATTTATAACGTCGCGGGGCTACAGTTATTAATTACTACGGCATTTAAACTATTGCCGTTTAGTACGTAAGCTACATTATGTATTGTTTACTATATCGGGTTAACCAAATAGCAAAATGTGAATATGGTGTACTGAAATTGTGCAAGTTGCTTCTCGTCAATGGTCAAATCGCTGCAGGACGAATGTTTGCGACTTACAACGTCTTTCCGCAGTATTTCAATCAGAAAACAAGATGTCTTCACCGACGGAAAAAATTGTTTAATATAGGTTTATTATTCAAGCGGTCCCCAATAGCATTTATAACGTCGCGGGGCTACAGTTATTAATTACTACGGCATTTAAAGTATTGCCATTTAGTATGTAAGCTACATTATGTATTATATACAATGTCAGGTAAACCAAATAGCACAATGTAAAAATCGTGTACTGAAATTATGCTAGTTGCTTCTCGGGAATGGTCAAATCGCTGCAAAACGAATGTTTGCAACTTATAAGGTCTTTCTGTAGTATCTCAATCAGAAATGAAGTTGTCTGCAAAGACGTAAAAAATTATTTAATATAGTTTTATTATTCAAACGGTCCCCAATAGCATTTATAACGTCGCGGGGCTACAGTTATTAATTACTACGGCATTTAAAGTATTGCCATTTAGTATGTAAGCTACATTATGTATTATATACAATGTCAGGTGACCCAAATGGCACAATGTAAAAATCGTGTACTGAAATTATGCTAGTTGCTTCTCGGCAATGGTCAAATCGCTGCAAAACGAATGTTTTCGACTTATAAGGTCTTTCTGTAGTATCTCAATCAGAAAGGAAGATGTCTGCAAACACGGAAAAAATGATTTAATATATTTTTATTATTCAAGCGGTCCCCAATAGCATTTATAACGTCGCGGGGCTACAGTTATTAATTACTACGGCATTTAAAGTATTGCCATTTAGTATGTAAGCTACATTATGTATTATATACAATGTCAGGTGACCCAAATAGCACAATGTAAAAATCGTGTACTGAAATTATGCTAGTTGCTTCTCGGGAATGGTCAAATCGTTGCAAAACGAATGTTTGCAACTTATAAGGTCTTTCTGTAGTATCTCAATCAGAAAGGAAGATGTCTGCAAAGACGTAAAAAATTATTTAATATAGTTTTATTATTCAAGCGGTCCCCAATAGCATTTATAACGTCGCGGGGCTACAGTTATTAATTACTACGCCATTTAGTATGTAAGCTACATTATGTATTATATACAATGTCAGGTAAACCAAATAGCACAATGTAAAAATCGTGTACTGAAATTATGCTAGTTGCTTCTCGGGAATGGTCAAATCGCTGCAAAACGAATGTTTGCAACTTATAAGGTCTTTCTGTAGTATCTCAATCAGAAATGAAGTTGTCTGCAAAGACGTAAAAAATTATTTAATATAGTTTTATTATTCAAGCGGTCCCCAATAGCATTTATAACGTCGCGGGGCTACAGTTATTAATTACTACGGCATTTAAAGTATTGCCATTTAGTATGTAAGCTACATTATGTATTATATACAATGTCAGGTGACCCAAATAGCACAATGTAAAAATCGTGTACTGAAATTATGCTAGTTGCTTCACGGGAATGGTCAAATCGTTGCAAAACGAATGTTTGCAACTTATAAGGTCTTTCTGTAGTATCTCAATCAGAAAGGAAGATGTCTGCAAAGACGTAAAAAATTATTTAATATAGTTTTATTATTCAAGCGGTCCCCAATAGCATTTATAACGTCGCGGGGCTACAGTTATTAATTACTACGGCATTTAAAGTATTGCCATTTAGTATGTAAGCTACATTATGTATTATATACAATGTCAGGTGACCCAAATGGCACAATGTAAAAATCGTGTACTGAAATTATGCTAGTTGCTTCTCGGCAATGGTCAAATCGCTGCAAAACGAATGTTTTCGACTTATAAGGTCTTTCTGTAGTATCTCAATCAGAAAGGAAGATGTCTGCAAACACGGAAAAAATGATTTAATATATTTTTATTATTCAAGCGGTCCCCAATAGCATTTATAACGTCGCGGGGCTACAGTTATTAATTACTACGGCATTTAAACTATTGCCATTTAGTATGTAAGCTACATTATGTATTATATACAATGTCAGGTGACCCAAATAGCACAATGTAAAAATCGTGTACTGAAATTATGCTAGTTGCTTCTCGGGAATGGTCAAATCGTTGCAAAACGAATGTTTGCAACTTATAAGGTCTTTCTGTAGTATCTCAATCAGAAAGGAAGATGTCTGCAAAGACGTAAAAAATTATTTAATATAGTTTTATTATTCAAGCGGTGCCCAATAGCATTTATAACGTCGCGGGGCTACAGTTATTAATTACTACGGCATTTAAAGTATTGCCATTTAGTATGTAAGCTACATTATGTATTATATACAATGTCAGGTGAACCAAATAGCACAATGTTAAAATCGTGTACTGAAATTATGCTAGTTGCTTCTCGGGAATGGTCAAATCGCTGCAAAACGAATGTTTGCAACTTATAAGGTCTTTCTGTAGTATCTCAATCAGAAAGGAATATGTCTGCAAAGACGTAAAAAATTATTTAGTATAGTTTTATTATTCAAGCGGTCCCCAATAGCATTTATAACGTCGCGGGGCTACAGTTATTAATTACTACGGCATTTAAAGTATTGCCATTTAGTATGTAAGCTACATTATGTATTATATACAATGTCAGGTGACCCAAATAGCACAATGTAAAAATCGTGTCCCCAATAGCATTTATAATGTCGCGGGGCTACAGTTATTAATTACTACGGCATTTAAACTATTGCCATTTAGTATGTAAGCGACGTTATGTATTGTTTACTATGTCATGTTAACCAAATAACACAATGTGAAAAACGTGTACTGAAATTGTGCAAGTTGCTCCTCGGGAATGGTCAGACTGCTGCGAAACGAATGTTTGCGACTTATAACGTCTTCCTGTAGTATCTCAATCAGAAAAGAAGATGTCTGCACCGACAGAAAAAATTATTTAATATATTTTTATTTTTCAAGCGGTCCCCAATAGCATTTATAATGTCGCGGGGCTACAGTTATTAATTACTACGGCATTTAAACTATTGTCATTTAGTATGTAAGCGACATTATGTATTGTTTACTATGTCAGGTTAACCAAATAACACAATGTGAAAAATTTGTACTAAAATTGTGCAAGTTGCTCCTCGGGAATGGTCTGACCGCTGCGAAACGAATGTTTGCGACTTATAACGTCTTCCTGTAGTATCTCAATCAGAAAAGAAGATGTCTGCACCGACAGAAAAAATTATTTAATATATTTTTATTTTTCAAGCGGTCCCCAATAGCATTTATAATGTCGCGGGGCTACAGTTATTAATTACTACGGCATTTAAACTATTGTCATTTAGTATGTAAGCGACATTATGTATTGTTTACTATGTCAGGTTAAGCAAATAACACAATGTGAACAATTTGTACTAAAATTGTGCAAGTTGCTCCTCGGGAAAGGTCAGACCGCTGCGAAACGAATGTTTGCGACTTACAACGTCTTTCTGTAGTATCTCAATCAGAAAAGATGTCTGCAACCACGGAAAAAAGTATTTAATATATTTTTATAATTCAAGCAATCCCCAATAGCATTTATAACGTCGCGGGGCTACAGTTATTAATTACTACGGCATTGAAACTATTGCCAGTTAGTATGAAAGCTACATTATGTATTATTTACTATTTCAGGTTAACCAAATAGCACAATGGGACAAACGTGTAGTGATATTGTGCAAGTTGCTTCTCGGCAATGGTCAAATCGCTGCAAAACGAATGTTTTCGACTTATAACGTCTTTCTGTAGTATCTCAATCAGAAAAGAAGATGTCTGCACCGACAGAAAAAATTTATTTAAAATATTTTTTTTTTCAAGCGGTCCCCAATAGCATTTATAACTTGGCGGGGCTACAGTTATTAATTACTACGGCATTTAAACTATTGCCTTTTAATATGTAAGCGACATTATGTATTGTTTACTATGTCAGGTTAACCAAATAACACAATGTGAAAAACGTGTACTGAAATTGTGCAAGTTGCTCCTCGGGAATGGTCAGACCGCTGCGAAACGAATGTTTGCGACTTATAACGTCTTCCTGTAGTATCTCAATCAGAAAAGAAGATGTCTGCACCTACAGAAAAAATTATTTAATATATTTTTATTTTTCAAGCAGTCCCCAATAGCATTTATAATGCCGCGGGGCTACAGTTACTAATTACTACGGCATTTAAACTATTGCCATTTAGTATGTAAGCGACATTATGTATTATTTACTATGTCACGTTAACCAAATAGCAAAATGTGAATATGGTGTACTCAAATTGTGCAAGTTACATCTCGGCAATTGTTAAATCGCTGCAAAACGAATGTTTTCGACTTATAACGTCTTTCTGTAGTATCTCAATCAGAAAATAAGATGTCTGCACCGACGGAAAAAATGATTTAATATATTTTTATTATTCAAGCGGTCCCCAATAGCATGTATAACGTCGCGGGGCTACACTTATTAGTTACTACGGCATTTAAACTATTGCCATTTAGTACGTAAGCTACATTATGTATTATTTAATATTTCAGGTTAACCAAATAGCACAATGGGACAAAGGTGTAGTGAAAATGTGCAAGTTGCTTCTCGGCAATTGTCAAATCGCTGCAAAACGAATGTTTGCGACTTACAACGTCTTTTTGCAGTATCTCAATCAGAAAACAAGATGTCTTCACCGACGAAAAAAAATATTTAATATATTTTTATTATTCAAGCGGTCCTCAATAGCATTTATAACTTTGCCGGGCTACAGTTATTAATTACTACGGCATTTAAACTATTGCCATTTAGTATGTAAGCGACATTATGTATTATTTACTATTTCACGTTAACCAAATAAAAAAATGTGAATATGGTGTACTGAAATTGTGCAAGTTGCTTCTCGGCAATTGTCAAATCGCTGCAAAACGAATGTTTTCGACTTATAACGTCTTGCTGTAGTATCTCAATTAGAAAAGAAGCTGTCTCCACCGACAGAAAAAATTATTTAATATATTTTTTTCAAGCGGTCCCCAATAGCATTTATAACGTCGCGGGGCTACAGTTATTAATTACTACGGCATTTAAAGTATTGCCATTTAGTATGTAAGCTACATTATGTATTATATACTATGTCAGGTGAACCAAATAGCACAATGTAAAAATCCTGTACTGAAATTATGCTAGTTGCTTCTCGGGAATGTTCAAATCGCTGCAAAACGAATGTTTTCGACTTATAACGTCTTTCTGTAGTATCTCAATCAGAAAAGAAGATGTCTGCACCGACAGAAAAAATTATTTAAAATATTTTTTTTTTCAAGCGGTCCCCAATAGCATTTATAACGTCGCGGGGCTACAGTTATTAATTACTACGGCATTTAAAGTATTGCCATTTAGTATGTAAGCTACATTATGTATTATATACAATGTCAGGTAAACCAAATAGCACAATGTAAAAATCGTGTACTGAAATTATGCTAGTTGCTTCTCGGGAATGGTCAAATCGCTGCAAAACGAATGTTTGCAACTTATAAGGTCTTTCTGTAGTATCTCAATCAGAAAGGAAGATGTCTGCAAAGACGGAAAAAATGATTTAATATAGTTTTATTATTCAAGCGGTCCCCAATAGCATTTATAACGTCGCGGGGCTACAGTTATTAATTACTACGGCATTTAAAGTATTGCCATTTAGTATGTAAGCTACTTTATGTATTATATACAATGTCAGGTGAACCAAATAGCACAATGTAAAAATCGTGTACTGAAATTATGCTAGTTGCTTCTCGGGAATGGTCAAATCGCTGCAAAACGAATGTTTGCAACTTATAAGGTCTTTCTGTAGTATCTCAATCAGAAAGGAAGATGTCTGCAAAGACGGAAAAAATGATTTAATATAGTTTTATTATTCAAGCGGTCCCCAATAGCATTTATAACGTCGCGGGGCTACAGTTATTAGTTACTACGGCATTTAAACTATTGCCATTTAGTATGTAAGCTACATTATGTATTATATACAATGTCAGGTGAACCAAATAGCACAATGTAAAAATCGTGTACTGAAATTATGCTAGTTGCTTCTCGGGAATGGTCAAATCGCTGCAAAACGAATGTTTGCAACTTATAAGGTCTTTCTGTAGTATCTCAATCAGAAAGGAAGATGTCTGCAAAGACGGAAAAAATGATTTAATATAGTTTTATTATTCAAGCGGTCCCCAATAGCATTTATAACGTCGCGGGGCTACAGTTATTAATTACTACGGCATTTAAAGTATTGCCATTTAGTATGTAAGCTACATTATGTATTATATACAATGTCAGGTGAACCAAATAGCACAATGTAAAAATCGTGTACTGAAATTATGCTAGTTGCTTCTCGGGAATGGTCAAATCGCTGCAAAACGAATGTTTGCAACTTATAAGGTCTTTCTGTAGTATCTCAATCAGAAAGGAAGATGTCTGCAAAGACGGAAAAAATGATTTAATATAGTTTTATTATTCAAGCGGTCCCCAATAGCATTTATAACGTCGCGGGGCTACAGTTATTAGTTACTACGGCATTTAAACTATTGCCATTTAGTATGTAAGCTACATTATGTTTTATTTACTATGTCAGGTGAACCAAATAGCACAATGTAAAAATCGTGTAGTGAAATTATGCTAGTTGCTTCTCGGGAATGGTCAAATCGCTGCAAAACGAATGTTTGCGACTTATAACGTGTTTCTGTAGTATCTCAATTAGAAAAGAAGATGTCTTCACCGACGAAAAAAATTGTTTAATATAGTTTTATTATTCAAGCGATCCCCAAAAGCATTTATAACGTCGCGGGGCTACAGTTATTAATTACTACGGCATTTAAAGTATTGCCATTTAGTATGTAAGCTACATTATGTATTATATACTATGTCAGGTTAACCAAATAGCACAATGTAAAAATCGAGTACTGAAATTATGCTAGTTGCTTCTCGGCAATGGACAAATCGCTGCAAAACGAATGTTTGCAACTTATAAGGTCTTTCTGTAGTATCTCAATCAGAAAGGAAGATGTCTGCAAAGACGGAAAAAATGATTTAATATAGTTGTTATTATTCAAGCGGTCCCCAATAGCATTTATAACGTCGCGGGGCTACAGTTATTAATTACTATGGCATTTAAAGTACCGTAGAAGTGGGTGACTTGACACACTTTTGAAATTCAATCAATAATACCTGGCATACTAATAAATATATCATGAAATAAAAAATATGGGGTTATGCCATTTTTTGCATAGAATACAACCCGCAAAATTTTTTTTGAAAAAATTTAAAAAAAAGCATAAAAAAATAAAAACCGTGTTTCTCAAGTCACCCTACCTGTTGGGTGAGTTGAAAATGTAATGAAAAATCAGTATAAATGGCAAGTAAAACTGTCCTATAGGTGATTTGACATCAAATTTAACTTTTAAAAAAAGTATGCTTCCATTATACAGGGTGACAAAATTTTTTGAGACCATTTACTTCGAAAATATGTTTATTATAAAATTTTCGATATAATGTCGATTTTGATATCCCGGTATGTGTTGAAGCCTCCGCCACTGACCATCTTTGAGTGCGTATATTTGTTAAGGCTTCTTCTAGTTCATCTTTACTAAAGTCGTGGTATTTCCACTTCCCTAATACCCTTTTATATGTATTTGGCATTTTCTCAAGTCACCCAAAATCAGTAAAAAAAATTATAAAAAATTATTTCTTAACCTCAAAAAATAAAATCAACAAAAATGAGGTTCAGAACTCTTTAAGAAGACAATAAACTACTCTAAAAAAATATTACATGAAATTTGCTCATACGGATACCTGAGGGTGACCCTAATTATATAGCATATCAAAAAACATGGTTTTCTTACCTTTTATTCAGAATTTTTTACAAGCCAAACAAAACATCTGTAAACAAGTGTTTGCAGCTGAAAATATAATTTCATCATCGTAGAACACTTTACAAATTTTTTGGAAGTTTCAACTATTTCCTAATAGATGGCAACAATAGTTAAACAAATAATTCCGTGCTGTGTCAAGTCACCCTACCATTCTCAGGTCACCCACTTCTACGGTACTGCCATTTAGTATGTAAGCTACATTATGTATTATATACAATGTCAGGTGAACCAAATAGCACAATGTAAAAATCGTGTACTGAAATTATGCTAGTTGCTTCTCGGGAATGGTCAAATCGCTGCAAAACGAATGTTTGCAACTTATAAGGTCTTTCTGTAGTATCTCAATCAGAAAAGAAGCTGTCTCCACCGACAGAAAAAATTATTTAATATATTTTTATTTTTCAAGCGGTCCCCAATAGCATTTATAATGTCGCGGGGATACAGTTATTAATTACTACGGCATTTAAAGTATTGCCATTTAGTATGTAAGCTACATTATGTATTATATACAATGTCAGGTGAACCAAATAGCACAATGTAAAAATCGTGTACTGAAATTATGCTAGTTGCTTCTCGGGAATGGTCAAATCGCTGCAAAACGAATGTTTGCAACTTATAAGGTCTTTCTGTAGTATCTCAATCAGAAAGGAAGATGTCTGCAAAGACGGAAAAAATGATTTAATATAGTTTTATTATTCAAGCGGTCCCCAATAGCATTTATAACGTCGCGGGGCTACAGTTATTAATTACTACGGCATTTAAAGTATTGCCATTTAGTATGTAAGCTACATTATGTATTATATACAATGTCAGGTGAACCAAATAGCACAATGTAAAAATCGTGTACTGAAATTATGCTAGTTGCTTCTCGGGAATGGTCAAATCGCTGCAAAACGAATGTTTGCAACTTATAAGGTCTTTCTGTAGTATCTCAATCAGAAAGGAAGATGTCTGCAAAGACGGAAAAAATGATTTAATATAGTTTTATTATTCAAGCGGTCCCCAATAGCATTTATAACGTCGCGGGGCTACAGTTATTAGTTACTACGGCATTTAAACTATTGCCATTTAGTATGTAAGCTACATTATGTTTTATTTACTATGTCAGGTGAACCAAATAGCACAATGTAAAAATCGTGTAGTGAAATTATGCTAGTTGCTTCTCGGGAATGGTCAAATCGCTGCAAAACGAATGTTTGCGACTTATAACGTGTTTCTGTAGTATCTCAATTAGAAAAGAAGCTGTCTCCACCGACAGAAAAAATTATTTAATATATTTTTATTTTTCAAGCGGTCCCCAATAGCATTTATAATGTCGCGGGGATACAGTTATTAATTACTACGGCATTTAAAGTATTGCCATTTAGTATGTAAGCTACATTATGTATTATATACTATGTCAGGTGAACCAAATAACACAATGTAAAAATCGTGTACTGAAATTATGCTAGCTGCTTCTCGGGAATGTTCAAATCGCTGCAAAACGAATGTTTGCGACTTATAACGTGTTTCTGTAGTATCTCAATCAGAAAAGAAGATGTCTGCACCGACAGAAAAAATTATTTAATATATTTTTATTATTCAAGCGGTCCCCAATAGCATTTATAATGTCGCGGGGATACAGTTATTAATTACTACGGCATTTAAACTATTGCCATTTAGTATGTAAGCTACATTATGTATTGTTTACTATGTCGGGTTAACCAAATAGCAAAATGTGAATATGGTGTACTGAAATTGTGCAAGTTGCTTCTCGTCAATGGCCAAATCGCTGCAGAACGAATGTTTGCGACTTACAACGTCTTTTTGCAGTATCTCAATCAGAAAACAAGATGTCTTCACCGACGAAAAAAATTGTTTAATATAGTTTTATTATTCAAGCGATCCCCAAAAGCATTTATAACGTCGCGGGGCTACAGTTATTAATTACTACGGCATTTAAAGTATTGCCATTTAGTATGTAAGCTACATTATGTATTATATACTATGTCAGGTTAACCAAATAGCACAACGTAAAAATCGAGTACTGAAATTATGCTAGTTGCTTCTCGGCAATGGTCAAATCGCTGCAAAACGAATGTTTGCAACTTATAAGGTCTTTCTGTAGTATCTCAATCAGAAAGGAAGATGTCTGCAAAGACGGAAAAAATGATTTAATATAGTTTTATTATTCAAACGATCCCCAATAGCATTTATAACGTCGCGGGGCTACAGTTATTAATTACTACGGCATTTAAAGTATTGCCATTTAGTATGTAAGCTACATTATGTATTATATACAATGTCAGGTGAACCAAATAGCATAATGTAAAAATCGTGTACTGAGATTATGCTAGTTGCTTCTCGGGAATGGTCAAATCGCTGCAAAACGAATGTTTGCAACTTATAAGGTCTTTCTGTAGTATCTCAATCAGAAAGGAAGATGTCTGCAAAGACGGAAAAAATGATTTAATATAGTTGTTATTATTCAAGCGGTCCCCAATAGCATTTATAACGTCGCGGGGCTACAGTTATTAATTACTATGGCATTTAAAGTACCGTAGAAGTGGGTGACTTGACACACTTTTGAAATTCAATCAATAATACCTGGCATACTAATAAATATATCATGAAATAAAAAATATGGGGTTATGCCATTTTTTGCATAGAATACAACCCGCAAAATTTTTTTTGAAAAAATTTAAAAAAAAGCATAAAAAAATAAAAACCGTGTTTCTCAAGTCACCCTACCTGTTGGGTGAGTTGAAAATGTAATGAAAAATCAGTATAAATGGCAAGTAAAACTGTCCTATAGGTGATTTGACATCAAATTTAACTTTTAAAAAAAGTATGCTTCCATTATACAGGGTGACAAAATTTTTTGAGACCATTTACTTCGAAAATATGTTTATTATAAAATTTTCGATATAATGTCGATTTTGATATCCCGGTATGTGTTGAAGCCTCCGCCACTGACCATCTTTGAGTGCGTATATTTGTTAAGGCTTCTTCTAGTTCATCTTTACTAAAGTCGTGGTATTTCCACTTCCCTAATACCCTTTTATATGTATTTGGCATTTTCTCAAGTCACCCAAAATCAGTAAAAAAAATTATAAAAAATTATTTCTTAACCTCAAAAAATAAAATCAACAAAAATGAGGTTCAGAACTCTTTAAGAAGACAATAAACTACTCTAAAAAAATATTACATGAAATTTGCTCATACGGATACCTGAGGGTGACCCTAATTATATAGCATATCAAAAAACATGGTTTTCTTACCTTTTATTCAGAATTTTTTACAAGCCAAACAAAACATCTGTAAACAAGTGTTTGCAGCTGAAAATATAATTTCATCATCGTAGAACACTTTACACATTTTTTGGAAGTTTCAACTATTTCCTAATAGATGGCAACAATAGTTAAACAAATAATTCCGTGCTGTGTCAAGTCACCCTACCATTCTCAAGTCACCCACTTCTACGGTACTGCCATTTAGTATGTAAGCTACATTATGTATTATATACAATGTCAGGTGAACCAAATAGCACAATGTAAAAATCGTGTACTGAAATTATGCTAGTTGCTTCTCGGGAATGGTCAAATCGCTGCAAAACGAATGTTTGCAACTTATAAGGTCTTTCTGTAGTATCTCAATCAGAAAAGAAGCTGTCTCCACCGACAGAAAAAATTATTTAATATATTTTTATTTTTCAAGCGGTCCCCAATAGCATTTATAATGTCGCGGGGATACAGTTATTAATTACTACGGCATTTAAAGTATTGCCATTTAGTATGTAAGCTACATTATGTATTATATACAATGTCAGGTGAACCAAATAGCACAATGTAAAAATCGTGTACTGAAATTATGCTAGTTGCTTCTCGGGAATGGTCAAATCGCTGCAAAACGAATGTTTGCAACTTATAAGGTCTTTCTGTAGTATCTCAATCAGAAAGGAAGATGTCTGCAAAGACGGAAAAAATGATTTAATATAGTTTTATTATTCAAGCGGTCCCCAATAGCATTTATAACGTCGCGGGGCTACAGTTATTAATTACTACGGCATTTAAAGTATTGCCATTTAGTATGTAAGCTACATTATGTATTATATACAATGTCAGGTGAACCAAATAGCACAATGTAAAAATCGTGTACTGAAATTATGCTAGTTGCTTCTCGGGAATGGTCAAATCGCTGCAAAACGAATGTTTGCAACTTATAAGGTCTTTCTGTAGTATCTCAATCAGAAAGGAAGATGTCTGCAAAGACGGAAAAAATGATTTAATATAGTTTTATTATTCAAGCGGTCCCCAATAGCATTTATAACGTCGCGGGGCTACAGTTATTAGTTACTACGGCATTTAAACTATTGCCATTTAGTATGTAGGCTACATTATGTTTTATTTACTATGTCAGGTGAACCAAATAGCACAATGTAAAAATCGTGTAGTGAAATTATGCTAGTTGCTTCTCGGGAATGGTCAAATCGCTGCAAAACGAATGTTTGCGACTTATAACGTGTTTCTGTAGTATCTCAATTAGAAAAGAAGCTGTCTCCACCGACAGAAAAAATTATTTAATATATTTTCATTTTTCAAGCGGTCCCCAATAGCATTTATAATGTCGCGGGGATACAGTTATTAATTACTACGGCATTTAAAGTATTGCCATTTAGTATGTAAGCTACATTAAGTATTATATACTATGTCAGGTGAACCAAATAACACAATGTAAAAATCGTGTACTGAAATTATGCTAGTTGCTTCTCGGGAATGTTCAAATCGCTGCAAAACGAATGTTTGCGACTTATAACGTGTTTCTGTAGTATCTCAATCAGAAAAGAAGATGTCTGCACCGACAGAAAAAATTATTTAATATATTTTTATTATTCAAGCGGTCCCCAATAGCATTTATAATGTCGCGGGGATACAGCTATTAATTACTACGGCATTTAAACTATTGCCATTTAGTATGTAAGCTACATTATGTATTGTTTACTATGTCGGGTTAACCAAATAGCAAAATGTGAATATGGTGTACTGAAATTGTGCAAGTTGCTTCTCGTCAATGGCCAAATGGCTGCAGAACGAATGTTTGCGACTTACAACGTCTTTTTGCAGTATCTCAATCAGAAAACAAGATGTCTTCACCGACGAAAAAAATTGTTTAATATAGTTTTATTATTCAAGCGATCCCCAAAAGCATTTATAACGTCGCGGGGCTACAGTTATTAATTACTACGGCATTTAAAGTATTGCCATTTAGTATATAAGCTACATTATGTATTATATACTATGTCAGGTTAACCAAATAGCACAATGTAAAAATCGAGTACTGAAATTATGCTAGTTGCTTCTCGGCAATGGTCAAATCGCTGCAAAACGAATGTTTGCGACTTATAACGTCTTCCTGTAGTATCTCAATCAGAAAAGAAGATGTCTGCACCGACGGAAAAAGTTATTTAATATATTTTTATTATTCAAGCGGTCCCCAATACCATTTATAACGTCGCACGGGTACAGTTATTAATTACTACGGCATTTAAACTATTGCCGGTTATTACGTAAGCTACATTAAGTATTGTTTACTATGTCAGGTTAACCAAATAGCATAATGTGAAAAACGTGTACTGAAATTGTGCAGGTTGCATCTCGGGCATGGTCAAATCGCTGCAAAACGAATGTTTGCGACTTATAACGTCTTCCTGTAGTATCTGAATCAGAAAAGAAGATGTCTCCACCGACGGAAAAAATTATTTAATATATTTTTATTATTCAAGCGGTCCCCAATAGCATTTATAACTTCGCGGGGCTGCAGTTATTAATTACTACGGCATTTAAACTATTGCCGTTTAGTATGTAAGCTACATTATGTATTATTTACTATGTCAGGTTAACCAAATAGCAAAATGTGAAAAACGTGTACTGAAATTGTGCTAGTTGCTACTCGGGAATGGTCAAATCGCTGCAAAACAATGTTTGCGACTTATAACGCCTTTCTGTAGTATCTCAATCAGAAAAGAAGATGTCTGCACCGACGGAAAAGGTTATTTAATTTTTTTTATTATTCAAGCGATCCCCAATAGCATTTATAACGTCGCGGGGCTACAGTTATTAATTACTACGGCATTTAAACTATTGCCGTTTAGTACGTAAGCTACATTATGTATTGTTTACTATGTCGGGTTAACCAAATAGCAAAATGTGAATATGGTGTACTGAAATTGTGCAAGTTGCTTCTCGTCAATGGTCAAATCGCTGCAGAACGAATGTTTGCGACTTACAACGTCTTTCCGCAGTATCTCAATCAGAAAACAAGATGTCTTCACCGACGGAAAAAATTGTTTAATATAGTTTTATTATTCAAGCGGTCCCCAATAGCATTTATAACGTCGCGGGGCTACAGTTATTAATTACTACGGCATTTAAAGTATTGCCATTTAGTATGTAAGCTACATTATGTATTGTTTACTATGTCATGTTAACCAAATAACACAATGTGAAAAACGTGTACTGAAATTATGCAAGTTGCTCCTCGGGAATGGTCAGACCGCTGCGAAACGGATGTTTGCGACTTATAACGTCTTCCTGTAGTATCTCAATTAGAAAAGAAGCTGTCTCCACCGACAGAAAAAATTATTTAATATATTTTTATTTTTCAAGCGGTCCCCAATAGCATTTATAATGTCGCGGGGCTACAGTTATTAATTACTACGGCATTTAAACTATTGTCATTTAGTATGTAAGCGACATTATGTATTGTTTACTATGTCAGGTTAACCAAATAACACAATGTCAAAAATTTGTACTGAAATTGTGCAAGTTGCTCCTCGGGAATGGTCAGACCGCTGCGAAACGGATGTTTGCGACTTATAACGTCTTCCTGTGGTATCTCAATTAGAAAAGAAGCTGTCTCAACCGACAGAAAAAATTATTTAGTATATTTTTATTTTTCAAGCGGTCCCCAATAGCATTTATAATGTCGCGGGGCTACAGTTATTAATTACTACGGCATTTAAACTATTGTCATTTAGTATGTAAGCGACATTATGTATTGTTTACTATGTCAGGTTAACCAAATAACACAATGTCAAAAATTTGTACTGAAATTGTGCAAGTTGCTCCTCGGGAATGGTCAGACCGCTGCGAAACGGATGTTTGCGACTTATAACGTCTTCCTGTGGTATCTCAATTAGAAAAGAAGCTGTCTCCACCGACAGAAAAAATTATTTAATATATTTTTATTTTTTTAACAGTCCCCAATAGCATTTATAATGTCGCGGGGCTACAGTTATTAATTACTACGGCATTTAAACTATTGCCATTTATTATGTAAGCGACATTATGTATTATTTAGTATGTCACGTTAACCAAATAGCAAAATGTGAATATGGTGTACTGAAATTGTGCAAGTTGCTTCTCGGCAATTGTCAAATCGCTGCAAAACGAATGTTTTCGACTTATAACGTCTTTCTGTAGTATCTCAATCGGAAAAAAAGATGTCTTCACCGACGGAAAAAATTATTTAATATATTTTTATTATTCAAGCGGTCCTCAATAGCATTTATAACGTCGCGGGGCTACAGTTATAAATTACTACGGCATTTAAACTATTGCCATTTAGTAAGTAAGCTCCATTATGTATTATATACTATGTCAGGTGAACCAAATAGCACAATGTAAAAATCGTGTACTGAAATTATGCTAGTTGCTTCTCGGGAATGGTTAAATCGCTGCAAAACGAATGTTTTCGGCTTATAACGTCTTCCTGTGGTATCTCAATCAGAAAAGAAGATGTATGCACCGACGGAAAAAATTATTTAATATAGTTTTATTATTCAAGCGGTCCCCAATAGCATTTATAACGTCGCGGGGCTACATTTATTAATTACTACGGCATTTAAACTATTACCATTAAGTATGTAAGCTACATTATGTATTATATACTATGTCAGGTGAACCAAATAGCACAATGTAAAATCGTGTACTGAAATTATCCTAGTTGCTTCTCGGGAATGGTCAAATCGCTGCAAAACGAATGTTTGCGACTTATAACGTGTTTCTGTAGTATCTCAATTAGAAAAGAAGCTGTCTCCACCGACAGAAAAAATTATTTAATATATTTTTATTTTTCAAGCGGTCCCCAATAGCATTTATAATGTCGCGGGGCTACAGTTATTAATTACTACGGCAGTTAAACTATTGCCATTTAGTATGTACGCGAAATTATGTATTGTTTACTATGTCATGTTAACCAAATAACACAATGTGAAAAACGTGTACTGAAATTGTGCAAGTTGCTCCTCGGGAATGGTCAGACCGCTGCGAAACGAATGTTTGCGACTTATAACGTCTTCCTGTAGTATCTCAATTAGAAGAGAAGCTGTCTCCACCGACAGAAAAAATTATTTAATATATTTTTATTTTTCAAGCGGTCCCCAATAGCATTTATAATGTCGCGGGGCTACAGTTATTAATTACTACGGCATTTAAACTATTGCCATTTAGTATGTAAGCTACATTATGTATTATTTACTATGTCACGTTAACCAAATAGCAGAATGTGAATATGGTGTACTGAAATTGTGCAAGTTGCTTCTCGGCAATTGTCAAGTCGCTGCAAAACGAATGTTTTCCACTTATAACGTCTTTCTGTAGCATCTCATTCAGAAAAAAAGATGTCTTCACCGACGGAAAAAATGATTTAATATATTTTTATTACTCAAGCGGAGCCCAATAGCATGTATAACTTCGCGGGGCTACACTTATTAGTTACTACTTCATTTAAACTATTGCCATTTAGTATGTAAGCTACATTATGTATTATTTAATATTTCAGGTTAACCAAATAGCACAATGGGACAAAGGTGTAGTGAAAATGTGCAAGTTGCTTCTCGGCAATTGTCAAGTCGCTGGAAAACGAATGTTTTCGACTTATAACGTTTTCCTGTAGTATCTCAATCAGAAAAGAAGATGTCTGCACCGACGGAAAGAATGATTTAATATATTTTTATTATTCAAGCGGTCCCCAATAGCATTTATAACGTCGTGGGGCTACAGTTATTAGTTACTACGGCATTTAAACTATTGCCATTTAGTAAGTAAGCTACATTATGTATTATTTACTATGTCAGGTTAACCAAATAGCAAAATGTGAATATGGTGTACTGAAATTGTGCGAGTTGCTTCTCGGCAAATGTCAAATCGCTGCAAAACGAATGTTTTCGACATATAAGGTCTTCCTGTAGTATCTCAATAAGAAAAGAAGCTGTCTCCACCGACAGAAAAAATTATTTAATATATTTTTATTTTTCAAGCGGTCCCCAATAGCATTTATAATGTCGCGGGGCTACAGTTATTAATTACTACGGCATTTAAACTATTGCCATTTAGTATGTAAGCGACATTATGTATTATTTACTATGTCACGTTAACCAAATAGCAGAATGTGAATATGGTGTACTGAAATTGTGCAAGTTGCTTCACGGCAATTGTCAAGTCGCTGCAAAACGAATGTTTTCGACTTATAACGTCTTTCTGTAGCATCTCAATCAGAAAAAAAGATGTCTTCACCGACGGAAAAAATGATTTAATATATTTTTATTTTTCAAGCGGTCCCCAATAGCATTTATAATGTCGCGGGGCTACAGTTATTAATTACTACGGCATTTAAACTATTGCCATTTAGTATGTAAGCTACATTATGTATTATTTACTATGTCACGTTAACCAAATAGCAGAATGTGAATATGGTGTACTGAAATTGTGCAAGTTGCTTCTCGGCAATTGTCAAGTCGCTGCAAAACGAATGTTTTCGACTTATAACGTCTTTCTGTAGCATCTCAATCAAAAAAAAAGATGTCTTCACCGACGGAAAAAATGATTTAATATATTTTTATTTTTCAAGCGGTCCCCAATAGCATTTATAATGTCGCGGGGCTACAGCTATTAATTACTACGGCATTTAAACTATTGCCATTTAGTATGTAAGCGACATTATGTATTATTTACTATGTCACGTTAACCAAATAGCAGAATGTGAATATGGTGTACTGAAATTGTGCAAGTTGCTTCTCGGCAATTGTCAAGTCGCTGCAAAACGAATGTTTTCGACTTATAACGTCTTTCTGTAGCATCTCAATCAGAAAAAAAGATGTCTTCACCGACGGAAAAAAATATTTAATATATTTTTATTGTTCAATCGGTCCTCAATAGCATTTATAACGTCGCGGGGCTACAGTTGTTAGTTGCTAGGGAATTTAAACTATTGCCATTTAGTAAGTAAGCTACATTATGTATGCAAAACGAATGTTTGCGACTTATAACGTCTTCCTGTAGTACCTCAATTAGAAAATAAGATGTCTCCAGCGACGGAAAAAATTGTTTAATATAGTTTTATTATTCAAGCGGTCCCCAATAGCATTTATAACGTCGCGGGGCAACAGTTATTAATTACTACGGCATTTAAACTATTGTCATTTAGTATTGTATACTATGTCAGGTGAACCAAATAGCACAATGTAAAAATTGTGTACTGAAATTATGCTAGTTGCTTCTCGGGAATGGTCAAATCGCTGCAAAACGAATGTTTGCGACTTATAACGTGTTTCTGTAGTATCTCAAATAGAAAACAAGATGTTTGCACCGACGGAAAAAATGTCTCCACTGACGGAAAAAATTATTTAATATATTTTTATTATTCAAGCGGTCCCCAATAGCATTTATAACGTCGCGGGGCTACAGTTATTAATTACTACGGCATTTAAATTATTGCCATTTAGTATGGAAGCTACATTATATATTATTTACTATGTCAGGTTAACCAAATAGCACAATGTACAAATCGTGTGCTGGAATTATGCTAGTTGCTTCTCGGCAATGGTCAAATCGCTGCAAAACGAATGTTTGCGACTTATAACGTGTTTCTGTAGTATCTCAAATAGAAAACAAGATGTTTGCACCGACGGAAAAAATGTCTCCACTGACGGAAAAAAATATTTAATATGTTTTTATTATTCAAGCGGTCCCCAATAGCATTTATAACGTCGCGGGGCTACAGTTATTAATTACGGCATTTAAACTATTGCCGTTTAGTACGTAAGCTACATTATGTATTGTTTACTATGTCAGGTTAACCAAATAGCAAAATGTAAATATGGTGTACTGAAATTGTGCAAGTTGCTTCTCGGGAATGGTCAAATCGCTGCAAAACGAATGTTTGCGACTTATAACGTCTTCCTGTAGTAACTCAATCAGAAAAAAAGATGTATGCACCGACGGAAAAAATTATTTAATATATTTTTATTATTCAAGCGGTCCCCAATAGCATTTATAACGTCGCGGGGCTACAGTTATTAGTTACTACGGCATTTAAACTATTGCCATTTAGTATGTAAGTTACATTATGTATTGTTTACTATGTCAGGCTAACCAAATAGGAAAATGTGAATATGGTGAACTGAAATTGTGCAAGTTGCTTCTCGGCAATTGTCAAATCACTGCAAAACGAATGTTTTCGACTTATAACGGATTTCTGTGGTATCTCAATCAGAAAAGAAGATGTCTGCACCGACGGAAAAAATGATTTAATATATTTTTATTATTCAAGCGGTCCCCAATAGCATTTTTAACGCCGCGGGGCTACAGTTATTAATTACTACGGCATTTAAACTATTGCCATTTAGTAAGTAAGCTACATTATGTATTATTTACTATGTCAGGTTAACCAAATAGCAAAATGTGAATATGGTGTACTGAAATTGTGCAAGTTGCTTCTCGGCAATTGTAAAATCACTGCAAAACCAATGTTTTCGACTTATAACGTCTTTCTGTAGTATCTCAATCAGAAAATAATATGTCTTCACCGACGGAAAAAAATATTTAATATATTTTTATTATTCAAGCGGTCCTCAATAGCATTTATACTGTCGCGGGGCTACAGTTATTAGTTACTACGGCATTTAAACTATTGCCGTTTAGTACGTAAGCTACATTATGTATTGTTTACTATGTCGGGTTAACCAAATAGCAAAATGTGAATATGGTGTACTGAAATTGTGCAAGTTCCTTCTCGTCAATGGTCAAATCGCTGCAGAACGAATGTTTGCGACTTATAACGTCTTCCTGTAGTATCTCAATCAGAAAAGAAGATGTCTGCACCGACGGAAAAAGTTATTTCATATATTTTTATTATTCAAGCGGTCCCCAATACCATTTATAACGTCGCACGGGTACAGTTATTAATTACTACGGTATTTAAACTATTGCCGGTTATTACGTAAGCTACATTAAGTATTGTTTACTATGTCAGGTTAACCAAATAGCATAATGTGAAAAACGTGTACTGAAATTGTGCAGGTTGCATCTCGGGCATGGTCAAATCGCTGCAAAACGAATGTTTGCGACTTACAACGTCTTTCCGCAGTATCTCAATCAGAAAACAAGATGTCTTCACCGACGGAAAAAATTGTTTAATATAGTTTTATTATTCAAGTGGTCCCCAATAGCATTTATAACGTCGCGGGGCTACAGTTATTATTTACTACGGCATTTAAAGTATTGCCATTTAGTATGTAAGCTACATTATGTATTATATACAATGTCAGGTGAACCAAATAGCACAATGTAAAAATCGTGTACTGAAATTATGCTAGTTGCTTCTCGGGAATGGTCAAATCGCTGCAAAACGAATGTTTGCAACTTATAAGGTCTTGCTGTAGTATCTCAATCAGAAAGGAAGATGTCTGCAAAGACGGAAAAAATGATTTAATATAGTTTTATTATTCAAGCGGTATCCAATAGCATTTATAACGTCGCGGGGCTACAGTTATTAATTACTACGGCATTTAAAGTATTGCCATTTAGTATGTAAGCTACATTATGTATTATATACAATGTCAGGTGAACCAAATAGCACAATGTAAAAATCGTGTACTGAAATTATGCTAGTTGCTTCTCGGGAATTGTCAAATCGCTGCAAAACGAATGTTTGCAACTTATAAGGTCTTTCTGTAGTATCTCAATCAGAAAGGAAGATGTCTGCAAAGACGGAAAAAATGATTTAATATAGTTTTATTATTCAAGCGGTCCCCAATAGCATTTATAACGTCGCGGGGCTACAGTTATTAATTACTACGGCATTTAAAGTATTGCCATTTAGTATGTAAGCTACATTATGTATTATATACAATGTCAGGTGAACCAAATAGCACAATGTAAAAATCGTGTACTGAAATTATGCTAGTTGCTTCTCGGGAATGGTCAAATCGCTGCAAAACGAATGTTTGCAACTTATAAGGTCTTTCTGTAGTATCTCAATCAGAAAGGAAGATGTCTGCAAAGACGGAAAAAATGATTTAATATAGTTTTATTATTCAAGCGGTCTCCAATAGCATTTATAACGTCGCGGGGCTACAGTTATTAGTTACTACGGCATTTAAACTATTGCCATTTAGTATGTAAGCTACATTATGTTTTATATACAATGTCAGGTGAACCAAATAGCACAATGTAAAAATCGTGTACTGAAATTATGCTAGTTGCTTCTCGTCAATGGTCAAATCGCTGCAAAACGAATGTTTGCAACTTATAAGGTCTTTCTGTAGTATCTCAATCAGAAAGAAAGATGTCTGCAAAGACGGAAAAAATGATTTAATATAGTTTTATTATTCAAGCGGTCCCCAATAGCATTTATAACGTCGCGGGGCTACAGTTATTATTTACTACGGCATTTAAAGTATTGCCATTTAGTATGTAAGCTACATTATGTATTATATACAATGTCAGGTGAACCAAATAGCACAATGTAAAAATCGTGTACTGAAATTATGCTAGTTGCTTCTCGGGAATGGTCAAATCGCTGCAAAACGAATGTTTGCAACTTATAAGGTTTTTCTGTAGTATCTCAATCAGAAAGGAAGATGTCTGCAAAGACGGAAAAAATGATTTAATATAGTTTTATTATTCAAGCGGTCCCCAATAGCATTTATAACGTCGCGGGGCTACAGTTATTAATTACTACGGCATTTAAAGTATTGCCATTTAGTATGTAAGCTACAATATGTATTATATACAATGTCAGGTGAACCAAATAGCACAATGTAAAAATCGTGTAGTGAAATTATGCTAGTTGCTTCTCGGGAATGGTCAAATCGCTGCAAAACGAATGTTTGCGACTTATAACGTGTTTCTGTAGTATCTCAATTAGAAAAGAAGCTGTCTCCACCGACAGAAAAAATTATTTAATATATTTTTATTTTTCAAGCGGTCCCCAATAGCATTTATAATGTCGCGGGGATACAGTTATTAATTACTACGGCATTTAAAGTATTGCCATTTAGTATGTAAGGTACATTATGTATTATATACTATGTCAGGTGAACCAAATAACACAATGTAAAAATCGTGTACTGAAATTATGCTAGTTGCTTCTCGGGAATGTTCAAATCGCTGCAAAACGAATGTTTGCGACTTATAACGTGTTTCTGTAGTATCTCAATCAGAAAAGAAGATGTCTGCACCGACAGAAAAAATTATTTAATATATTTTTATTATTCAAGCGGTCCCCAATAGCATTTATAATGTCGCGGGGATACAGTTATTAATTACTACGGCATTTAAACTATTGCCATTTAGTATGTAAGCTACATTATGTATTGTTTACTATGTCGGGTTAACCAAATAGCAAAATGTGAATATGGTGTACTGAAATTGTGCAAGTTGCTTCTCGTCAATGGCCAAATCTCTGCAGAACGAATGTTTGCGACTTACAACGTCTTTTTGCAGTATCTCAATCAGAAAACAAGATGTCTTCACCGACGAAAAAAATTGTTTAATATAGTTTTATTATTCAAGCGATCCCCAAAAGCATTTATAACGTCGCGGGGCTACAGTTATTAATTACTACGGCATTAAAAGTATTGCCATTTAGTATATAAGCTACATTATGTATTATATACTATGTCAGGTTAACCAAATAGCACAATGTAAAAATCGAGTACTGAAATTATGCTAGTTGCTTCTCGGCAATGGTCAAATCGCTGCAAAACGAATGTTTGCGACTTATAACGTCTTCCTGTAGTATCTCAATCAGAAAAGAAGATGTCTGCACCGACGGAAAAAGTTATTTAATATATTTTTATTATTCAAGCGGTCCCCAATACCATTTATAACGTCGCACGGGTACAGTTATTAATTACTACGGTATTTAAACTATTGCCGGTTATTACGTAAGCTACATTAAGTATTGTTTACTATGTCAGGTTAACCAAATAGCATAATGTGAAAAACGTGTACTGAAATTGTGCAGGTTGCATCTCGGGCATGGTCAAATCGCTGCAAAACGAATGTTTGCGACTTATAACGTCTTCCTGTAGTATCTGAATCAGAAAAGAAGATGTCTCCACCGACGGAAAAAATTATTTAATATATTTTTATTATTCAAGCGGTCCCCAATAGCATTTATAACTTCGCGGGGCTGCAGTTATTAATTACTACGGCATTTAAACTATTGCCGTTTAGTATGTAAGCTACATTATTATTATTTACTATGTCAGGTTAACCAAATAGCAAAATGTGAAAAACGTGTACTGAAATTTGTAATGTTACATGCAGTCTGCATGGCACATTTATTCATATAAAATATATCCAGATAGTTAATTTAAAAAGTTTATGTACAATCGATATGTTGTGAATAGTTACGGGTAACCAAAGAGAAGTAAATAAACAATATTATAAAAAAGTTCAATTTGAAATTCGACTCGAGACGGTCATATTAAAACCGATGGTGGTTCAATCCCAACCAATTGGTAATTTTAATTGAATTTAAGTAAAAGATCATTACACAGAAAGTATCTGGTAATGATACAAAGTAAATTCAACAAATCAAACCGTCTATCAAGTCGACATAATTGAAGTGTTTTCAATTTTATATTGAAGTTATATTACCAAGTAAATAACTTACAATATACTTAACGTAGAGTCAGTGTTTACGTGAGTGTTGTGCATTCAATTGAGAAGTGCTATCTGGGAGATAGTAACATATCCAAAGAGCTTTTTGGAAGGGGATTGGAGATTTCAACCAGCCAGTTACTGTTAGCTGTCCTGCTTCGTTTGCAGAGGAATTCTATAGGTTGCTGATCAGGTTACGCTAAAGCGACGCTAAGGTCAGTGTTTGTTTCATAACTTTTCGAACAACTTTTGGGAATACTTCAAGAATATTTAAATTGTGTGTTTAATATTAAGGAAATTGTATTTAGAACTAAGAATTATTATTATTTATCTAAATTCTTTTCGTGTTCTGAGTACTCGGCGAGTTTAGGCCATTATATTTTGAAATTATAACCTTTTTGATTTAATTTAAGATTGGGAATTGTAAATTAGGGATTTTGGGTTTTAAATATTTATTAAAAGTTATATAAAACAAACTGACTATCCTTACGTCATTGATAAGTCAATAATCATATATGAATGTCGTTAAGATATTTAAAATATCAGTAAAGACCTGGAAGTAACTGTAAAATTACTTTATATATTAATCAGATATTTGAACAAGCAGTAATACTTGTTATTAAGAAGCACCATTCAGCTGAGGGTAAGGAGTATTTCTTTAGCTTTACTGACTAGCCGGAGCAAATATTTAAATAATTAGAAAGATATAACTGAACAATATTTGTATGTCAAATATTGACGTTTGTGAGGTAAGTTATATATTAAATTTATCATATAAATATTTCAATTGACGTACCAAGTGGGACGTTATATTTCAAATTGTGCTAGTTGCTACTCGGGAATGGTCAAATTGCTGCAAAACAATGTTTGCGACTTATAACGTCTTTCTGTAGTATCTCAATCAGAAAAGAAGATGTCTGCACCGACGGAAAAGGTTATTTAATATATTTTTATTATTCAAGCGATCCCCAATAGCATTTATAACGTCGCGGGGCTACAGTTATTAATTACTACGGCATTTAAACTATTGCCGTTTAGTACGTAAGCTACATTATGTATTGTTTACTATGTCGGGTTAACCAAATAGCAAAATGTGAATATGGTGTACTGAAATTGTGCAAGTTGCTTCTCGTCAATGGTCAAATCGCTGCAGAACGAATGTTTGTGACTTACAACGTCTTTCCGCAGTATCTCAATCAGAAAACAAGATGTCTTCACCGACGGAAAAAATTGTTTAATATAGTTTTATTATTCAAGCGGTCCCCAATAGCATTTATAACGTCGCGGGGCTACAGTTATTAATTACTACGGCATTTAAAGTATTGTCATTTAGTATGTAAGCTACATAATGTATTGTTTACTATGTCATGTTAACCAAATAACACAATGTGAAAAATGTGTACTGAAATTATGCAAGTTGCTCCTCGGGAATGGTCAGACCGCTGCGAAACGGATGTTTGCGACTTATAACGTCTTCTAGGCCAGTCGATAAGTCTTTTAAAATGGCTGTTAGCGGGAGTAATTTCGGACAAGCTGGAATAAATTTTAATCAGTTCTGTTGGGACTCAGAAAATATATATTAATTTTGCACCCCTTGACAGGCCCGGATTTAACCGCTATGCTTAAAAAAAGGTCTAAATTTTTATATTTTTCCTAATATTAGTGAATATCTCGATTAGTATCAACTTTTGAGCAAAATGCGCAGTTGTGAAAATTAAAGAAGAGTAAATTCTCTACAAAAAATGTTCTATACATTTTTGTCATACGTTCGCTTGTTTCGAATTCGTAGGCGTCGAAATATATTTTTTTTGAGCATTTGCTTGTTACTTTCTTTTACGATAAAAGAAGTATTGGATTCACCCCAAAAATTCGAAATTGAGTTTTCAACAGATCTTCACGTTTTAAAGTGCCCTGAACCCAAAAAAGATGTTTTTGTTCATTGCTCTGTCTGTGTGTCGGTCTGTCTGTGTGTCTGTTTGTGAACAGAATATCTCAAAACGAAAAGAGGTATGACGTTGAAACTTCATATATAAGTTTTGTGTACTATCTAGATGCGACAGCAAGCTTTTGAAGAAAATCGCATAACCGAAAGTAGGTGTTTACTCTTGTAATTTTTCAGTTTTTTAGGATTTTTTCAAAAACGGCTTTAACGATTTTTTTCAAACTTTACAATTTTATTAAATTTTTAATGTGTATTGATGTGAGCTAGGCAATTTTTCAATCGAATACCTCTAAAATGGGTTTCTTTTATTTTCTTTTCCAATTTTTTTTATTAACTCCTATTTTAAATAGAACACCCAGTATATTATTACATTCTTGAATTCAGGTTAAAATTTTAGAGAAAATTTGTCTCTTAAACTAACGCTCTATTGTGTACGGTTTCTGTACAAATTTCAATTTTTCAAAATTTTTGACAAATGCTTGTATGTATGTATGTATGTATAATACTTGCGGTGTAGAAGCTGCTGCTTTATGTGCTTGCATCTGGCGGTACAATACTCAACTTGCCCCGGATTCGGGATACAAAGTTAAAGATTAAAAATCAAATTTTGGCTAATAGGCCAGTCGATAAGTCTTTTGAAATGACTGTTAGCGGGAGTAATTCCGGATGATTCAATTAGGGACAACATTTTATTTCTGCATGCATTTAGTGGCTGCGATACTGTTTCCGCACTATACAGGCAGGGGAAAATAAAGTTCGTTAAACTTCTACAGAAAGAGAAAAACTTACAGAAGGCTGTTCAAATTTTCAAAGACCCAAACGCGTCCCCAGAGGAAATAGATAAAGTGGAAGAACAATTTCTTCTTCTTCTGTATGGATCAACACACTGTGTATCATTGAACAGGTATAGATACCAGTGTTTCGTACAATCTATTAACAGAAGTTTACCAAATCTAGCATCATTACCACCAACCAAAGACGCAGCTCGCTTGCAGTCGTTCCGTACTTACAACCAAATTCAGATATGGTATGGAAACGAAAAATCACCTTTCGAGTGGGGATGGAGAAATTCAAAGAATGGATTAATGCCCATTCCCACTGTACAAGACGCAGCTCCCCAAGAATTACTGAAACTAATTTCTTGTACCTAAATGCGCCAAAGGTTGTAATGTATCTTGTCGCAAAGCAGGTTTTTATTTCTCAGTAATATGTGGTTTCTGTCAGGGCAAATCTTGTTTGAATACTGTGGACGTGATCGAAGGCGAAGTCGAAGACGACGACGAGGACTTGCATATCGATCTAGAACAATCAATAGAACATTCCCAAGATTATGAAGCAAATTCGGAACACGAGACAGATATTGTTGAAAGTCAAAGTGATATTGAACAACCATCAACATCAAAAAGGCAAAAAAAAATTGATGAGCAGTCAACTTCAAAAGAAACTTGAAGTTAGCAAAGTTGGAATGGTAGAACGTCAATAATAATTTAAAAAAATCTGGTGTGATACACGCACACAACTTCCTTTCATAGTGATTTTATAATTAGCCAAATTTGATTTTTAATCTTTAACTTTGTATCCCGAATCAGGGGCAAGTTGAGCATTGTACCGCCAGATGCAAGCACATAAAGCACCAGCCTCTACACCGCAAGGTAAAACGAGGTTATCGATTATACATACATACATAGGTACATACATTCAAGCATTTGTCAAAAATTTTCAAGAATTGCAATTTGTACAGAAACCATACAAAATAGAGCGTTAGTTCAAGAGACAAATTTTCTCTAAAATTTTAAGCAGAATTCAAAAATGTAATAATATACTGGGTGTTCTATTTAAAATAGAAGTTAATAAAAAAAATTGGAAAAGAAAACAAAAGAAACCCATTTTAGAGGTATTCGACTGAAAAATTGCCTAGCTCACATCAATACACATTAAAAATTTAATAAAATTGTAAAGTTTGAAAAAAATCGTTAGAGCCGTTTTTGAAAATTTTTTAAAAAACTGAAAAATCACAAGAGTAAACACCTACTTCCGGTTATGCGATTTTCTTCAAAAGCTTGCTGTCGCATCTAGATAGTACACAAAACTTATATATGAAGTTTCAACGTCATACCTCTTTTCGTTTTGAAATATTCTGTTCACAAACAGACACACAGACAGACCGACACACAGACAGAGCAATGAACAAAAACATCTTTTTTGGGTTCAGGGCACTTTAAAACGTGAAGATCTGTTGAAAACTCAATTTCGAATTGTTGGGGTGAATCCAATACTTCTTTTATCGTAAAAGAAAGTAACAAGCAAATGCTCGAAAAAAAAAATATTTCGACGCCTATGAATTCGAAACAAGCGAATATATGACAAAAATGTATAGAACATTTTTTGTAGAGAATTTATTCTTCTTTAATTTTCACAACTACGCATTTTGCTCAAAAGTTGATACTAATCGAGATATTCACTAATATTAGGAAAAATATAAAAATTTAGACCTTTTTTTAAGCATAGCGGTTAAATCCGAGCCTGTCAAGGGGTGCAAAATTAATATATATTTTCTGAGTCCCAACAGAACAGATTAAAATTTATTCCAGCTTGTCCGGAATTATTCCCGCTAAAATGTACTTGTCGACTGGCCTATTCCTGTAGTATCTCAATTAGAAAAGAAGCTGTCTCCACCGACAGAAAAAATTATTTAATATATTTTTATTTTTCAAGCGGTCCCCAATAGCATTTATAATGTCGCGGGGCTACAGTTATTAATTACTACGGCATTTAAACTATTGTCATTTAGTATGTAAGCGACATTATGTATTGTTAACTATGTCAGGTTAACCAAATAACACAATGTCAAAAATTTGTACTGAAATTGTGCAAGTTGCTCCTCGGGAATGGTCAGACCGCTGCGAAACGGATGTTTGCGACTTATAACGTCTTCCTGTGGTATCTCAATTAGAAAAGAAGCTGTCTCCACCGACAGAAAAAATTATTTAATATATTTTTATTTTTTTAACAGTCCCCAATAGCATTTATAATGTCGCGGGGCTACAGTTATTAATTACTACGGCATTTAAACTATTGCCATTTATTATGTAAGCGACATTATGTATTATTTAGTATGTCACGTTAACCAAAAAGCAAAATGTGAATATGGTGTACTGAAATGGTGCAAGTTGCTTCTCGGCAATTGCCAAATCGCTGCAAAACGAATGTTTTCGACTTATAACGTCTTTCTGTAGTATCTCAATCGGAAAAAAAGATGTCTTCACCGACGGAAAAAATTATTTAATATATTTTTATTATTCAAGCGGTCCTCAATAGCATTTATAACGTCGCGGGGTTACAGTTATAAATTACTACGGCATTTAAACTATTGCCATTTAGTAAGTAAGCTCCATTATGTATTATATACTATGTCAGGTTAACCAAATAGCACAATGTAAAAATCGTGTACTGAAATTATGCTAGTTGCTTCTCGGGAATGGTCAAATCGCAGCAAAACGAATGTTTTCGGCTTATAACGTCTTCCTGTGGTATCTCAATCAGAAAAGAAGATGTATGCACCGACGGAAAAAATTATTTAATATAGTTTTATTATTCAAGCGGTCCCCAATAGCATTTATAACGTCGCGGGGCTACATTTATTAATTACTACGGCATTTAAACTATTACCATTAAGTATGTAAGCTACATTATGTATTATATACTATGTCAGGTGAACCAAATAGCACAATGTAAAATCGTGTACTGAAATTATCCTAGTTGCTTCTCGGGAATGGTCAAATCGCTGCAAAACGAATGTTTGCGACTTATAACGTCTTTCTGTAGTATCTCAATCAGAAAGGAAGATGTCTGCAAAGACGGAACAAATGATTTAATATATTTTTATTATTCAAGCGGTCCCCAATAGCATTTATAACGTCGCGGGGCTACAGTTATTAGTTACTACGGCATTTAAACTATTGCCATTTAGTATGTAAGCTGCATTATGTTTTATTTACTATGTCTGGTGAACCAAATAGCACAATGTAAAAATCGTGTACTGAAATTATGCTAGTTGCTTCTCGGGAATGGTCAAATCGCTGCAAAACGAATGTTTGCGACTTATAACGTGTTTCTGTAGTATCTCAATTAGAAAAGAAGCTGTCTCCACCGACAGAAAAAATTATTTAATATATTTTTATTTTTCAAGCGGTCCCCAATAGCATTTATAATGTCGCGGGGCTACAGTTATTAATTACTACGGCAGTTAAACTATTGCCATTTAGTATGTACGCGAAATTATGTATTGTTTACTATGTCATGTTAACCAAATAACACAATGTGAAAAACGTGTACTGAAATTGTGCAAGTTGCTCCTCGGGAATGGTCAGACCGCTGCGAAACGAATGTTTGCGACCTATAACGTCTTCCTGTAGTATCTCAATTAGAAGAGAAGCTGTCTCCACCGACAGAAAAAATTATTTAATATATTTTTATTTTTCAAGCGGTCCCCAATAGCATTTATAATGTCGCGGGGCTACAGTTATTAATTACTACGGCATTTAAACTATTGCCATTTAGTATGTAAGCTACATTATGTATTATTTACTATGTCACGTTAACCAAATAGCAGAATGTGAATATGGTGTACTGAAATTGTGCAAGTTGCTTCTCGGCAATTGTCAAGTCGCTGCAAAACGAATGTTTTCCACTTATAACGTCTTTCTGTAGCATCTCAATCAGAAAAAAAGATGTCTTCACCGACGGAAAAAATGATTTAATATATTTTTATTATTCAAGCGGACCCCAATAGCATGTATAACTTCGCGGGGCTACACTTATTAGTTACTACTTCATTTAAACTATTGCCATTTAGTATGTAAGCTACATTATGTATTATTTAATATTTCAGGTTAACCAAATAGCACAATGGGACAAAGGTGTAGTGAAAATGTGCAAGTTGCTTCTCGGCAATTGTCAAATCGCTGCAAAACGAATGTTTTCGACTTATAACGTTTTCCTGTAGTATCTCAATTAGAAAACAAGATGTCTCCAGCGACGGAAAAAATTATTTAATATATTTTTATTATTCAAGCGGTCCCCAATAGCATTTATAACGTCGCGGGGCTACAGTTATTAGTTACTACGGCATTTAAACTATTGCCATTTAGTATGTAAGTTACATTATGTATTGTTTACTATGTCAGGCTAACTAAATAGCAAAATGTGAATATGGTGTACTGAAATTGTGCAAGTTGCTTCTCGGCAATTTTCAAATCGCTGCAAAACGAATGTTTTCGACTTATAACGGCTTTCTGTAGTATCTCAATCAGAAAAGAAGATGTCTGCACCGACGGAAAGAATGATTTAATATATTTTTATTATTCAAGCCGTCCCCAATAGCATTTATAACGTCGCGGGGCAACAGTTATTAGTTACTACGGCATTTAAACTATTGCCATTTAGTAAGTAAGCTACATTATGTATTATTTACTATGTCAGGTTAACCAAATAGCAAAATGTGAATATGGTGTACTGAAATTGTGCGAGTTGCTTCTCGGCAAATGTCAAATCGCTGCAAAACGAATGTTTTCGACTTATAAGGTCTTCCTGTAGTATCTCAATAAGAAACGAAGCTGTCTCCACCGACAGAAAAAATTATTTAATATATTTTTAATTTTCAAGCGGTCCCCAATAGCATTTATAATATCGCGGGGCTACAGTTATTAATTACTACGGCATTTAAACTATTGCCATTTAGTATGTAAGCGACATTATGTATTATTTACTATGTCACGTTAACCAAATAGCAGAATGTGAATATGGTGTACTGAAATTGTGCAAGTTGCTTCACGGCAATTGTCAAGTCGCTGCAAAACGAATGTTTTCGACTTATAACGTCTTTCTGTAGCATCTCAATCAGAAAAAAAGATGTCTTCACCGACGGAAAAAATGATTTAATATATTTTTATTTTTCAAGCGGTCCCCAATAGCATTTATAATGTCGCGGGGCTACAGTTATTAATTACTACGGCATTTAAACTATTGCCATTTAGTATGTAAGCTACATTATGTATTATTTCCTATGTCACGTTAACGAAATAGCAGAATGTGAATATGGTGTACTGAAATTGTGCAAGTTGCTTCTCGGCAATTGTCAAGTCGCTGCAAAACGAATGTTTTCGACTTATAACGTCTTTCTGTAGCATCTCAATCAGAAAAAAAGATGTCTTCACCGACGGAAAAAATGATTTAATATATTTTTATTTTTCAAGCGGTCCCCAATAGCATTTATAATGTCGCGGGGCTACAGTTATTAATTACTACGGCATTTAAACTATTGCCATTTAGTATGTAAGCGACATTATGTATTATTTACTATGTCACGTTAACCAAATAGCAGAATGTGAATATGGTGTACTGAAATTGTGCAAGTTGCTTCTCGGCAATTGTCAAGTCGCTGCAAAACGAATGTTTTCGACTTATAACGTCTTTCTGTAGCATCTCAATCAGAAAAAAAGATGTCTTCACCGACGGAAAAAATGATTTAATATATTTTTATTATTCAAGCGGTCCCCAATAGCATGTATAACGTCGCGGGGCTACACTTATTAGTTACTACTTCATTTTAACTATTGCCATTTAGTATGTAAGCTACATTATGTATTATTTAATATTTCAGGTTAACCAAATAGCACAATGGGACAAAGATGTAGTGAAAATGTGCAAGTTGCTTCTCGGCAATGGTCAAATCGCTGCAAAACGAATGTTTTCGGCTTATAACGTTTTCCTGTAGTATCTCAATTAGAAAACAAGATGTCTCCAGCGACGGAAAAAATTATTTAATATATTTTTATTATTCAAGCGGTCCCCAATAGCATTTATAACGTCGCGGGGCTACAGTTATTAGTTACTACGGCATTTAAACTATTGCCATTTAGTAAGTAAGCTACATTATGTATTATTTACTATGTCAGGTTAACCAAATAGCAAAATGTGAATATGGTGTACTGAAATTGTGCGAGTTGCTTCTCGGCAATTGTCAAATCGCTGCAAAACGAATGTTTTCGACTTATAACGTGTTTCTGTAGTATCTCAATCAGAAAAGGAGATGTCTTCACCGACGGAAAAAAATATTTAATATATTTTTATTGTTCAATCGGTCCTCAATAGCATTTATAACGTCGCGGGGCTACAGTTGTTAGTTACTAGGGAATTTAAACTATTGCCATTTAGTAAGTAAGCTACATTATGTATGCAAAACGAATGTTTGCGACTTATAACGTCTTCCTGTAGTACCTCAATTAGAAAACAAGATGTCTCCAGCGACGGAAAAAATTGTTTAATATAGTTTTATTATTCAAGCGGTCCCCAATAGCATTTATAACGTCGCGGGGCTACAGTTATTAATTACTACGGCATTTAAACTATTGTCATTTAGTATTGTATACTATGTCAGGTGAACCAAATAGCACAATGTAAAAATTGTGTACTGAAATTATGCTAGTTGCTTCTCGGGAATGGTCAAATCGCTGCAAAACGAATGTTTGCGACTTATAACGTGTTTCTGTAGTATCTCAAATAGAAAACAAGATGTTTGCACCGACGGAAAAAATGTCTCCACTGACGGAAAAAATTATTTAATATATTTTTATTATTCAAGCGGTCCCCAATAGCATTTATAACGTCGCGGGGCTACAGTTATTAATTACTACGGCATTTAAACTATTGCCATTTAGTATGTAAGCTACATTATATATTATTTACTATGTCAGGTTAACCAAATAGCACAATGTAAAAATCGTGTGCTGGAATTATGCTAGTTGCTTCTCGGCAATGGTCAAATCGCTGCAAAACGAATGTTTGCGACTTATAACGTGTTTCTGTAGTATCTCAAATAGAAAACAAGATGTTTGCACCGACGGAAAAAATGTCTCCACTGACGGAAAAAATTATTTAATATATTTTTATTATTCAAGCGGTCCCCAATAGCATTTATAACGTCGCGGGGCTACAGTTATTAATTACGGCATTTAAACTATTGCCGTTTAGTACGTAAGCTACATTATGTATTGTTTACTATGTCAGGTTAACCAAATAGCACAATGTAAAAATCGTGTGCTGGAATTATGCTAGTTGCTTCTCGGCAATGGTCAAATCGCTGCAAAACGAATGTTTGCGACTTATAACGTCTTCCTGTAGTATCTCAATCAGAAAAGAAGATGTATGCACCGACGGAAAAAATTATTTAATATATTTTTATTATTCAAGCGGTCCCCAATAGCATTTATAACGTCGCGGGGCTACAGTTATTAGTTACTACGGCATTTAAACTATTGCCATTTAGTATGTAAGTTACATTATGTATTGTTTACTATGTCAGGCTAACCAAATAGGAAAATGTGAATATGGTGAACTGAAATTGTGCAAGTTGCTTCTCGGCAATTGTCAAATCACTGCAAAACGAATGTTTTCGACTTATAACGGCTTTCTGTAGTATCTCAATCAGAAAAGAAGATGTCTGCACCGACGGAAAAAATGATTTAATATATTTTTATTATTCAAGCGGTCCCCAATAGCATTTTTAACGCCGCGGGGCTACAGTTATTAATTACTACGGCATTTAAACTATTGCCATTTAGTAAGTAAGCTACATTATGTATTATTTACTATGTCAGGTTAACCAAATAGCAAAATGTGAATATGGTGTACTGAAATTGTGCAAGTTGCTTCTCGGCAATTGTAAAATCACTGCAAAACCAATGTTTTCGACTTATAACGTCTTTCTGTAGTATCTCAATCAGAAAATAATAGTCTTCACCGACGGAAAAAAATATTTAATATATTTTTATTATTCAAGCGGTCCTCAATAGCATTTATACTGTCGCGGGGCTACAGTTATTAGTTACTACGGCATTTAAACTATTGCCATTTAGTATGTAAGCTACATTATGTATTATTTACTATTTCAGGTTAACCAAATAGCTCAATGCGACAAACGTGTAGTGAAATTGTGCAAGTTGCTTCTCGGGAATGGTCAAATCGCTGCAAAACGAATGTTTGCGACTTATGACGTCTTCCTGTTGTATCTCAATTAGAAAACAAGATGTCTCCAGCGACGGAAAAATTATTTAATATATTTTTATTATTCAAGCGGTCCCCAATACCATTTATAACGTCGCGGGGCTACAGTTATTAGTTACTACGGCATTTAAACTATTGCCATTTAGTATGTAAGTTACATTATGTATTGTTTACTATGTCAGGCTAACCAAATAGGAAAATGTGAATATGGTGTACTGAAATTGTGCAGGTTGCTTCTCGGCAATTGTCAAATCACTACAAAACGAATGTGTTCGACTTATAACGGCTTTATGTAGTGTCTCAATCAGAAAAGAAGATGTCTGCACCGACGGAAAAAATGATTTAATATATTTTTATTATTCAAGCGGTCCCCAATAGCATTTTTAACGCCGCGGGGCTACAGTTATTAATTACTACGGCATTTAAACTATTGCCATTTAGTAAGTAAGCTACATTATGTATTATTTACTATGTCAGGTTAACCAAATAGCAAAATGTGAATATGGTGTACTGAAATTGTGCAAGTTGCTTCTCGGCATTTGTCAGATCACTGCAAAACAAATGTTTTCGACTTATAACGGCTTTCTGTAGTATCTCAATCAGAAAAGAAGATGTCTGCACCGACGGAAAAAATAATTTAATATATTTTTATTATTCAAGCGGTGCCCAATATAATTTATAACGTCGCGGGGCTACAGTTATTAGTTACTACGGCATTTAAACTATTGCCATTTAGTAAGTAAGCCACATTATGTATTATTTACTATGTCAGGTTAACCAAATAGCAAAATGTGAATATGGTGTACTGAAATTGTGCAAGTTGCTTCTCGGCAATGGTCAAATCGCTGCAAAACGAATGTTTTCGACTTATAACGTCTTTCTGTAGTATCTCAATGAGAAAAGAAGATGTCTTCACCGACGGAAAGATTATTCAACAAATTTTTATTGTTCAAGCGGTCCTCAATAGCATTTATATCATCGCGGGGCTACGGTTGTTAGTTACTAGGGAATTTAAACTATTGCCATTTAGTAAGTAAGCTACATTATGTATTATTTACTATGTCAGGTTAACCAAATAGCAAAATGTGAATATGGTGTACTGAAATTGTGCAAGTTGCTTCTCGGAAATTGTCAAATCGCTGAAAACGAATGTTTTCGACTTATAACGGCTTTCTGTAGTATCTCAATTAAAAAACAAGATGTCTGCACCGACGGAAAAAATGATTTAATATATTTTTATTATTCAAGCCGTCCCCAATAGCTTTTATAACGTCGCGGGGCTACAGTTATTAGTTACTACGGCATTTAAACTATTGCCATTTGGTATGTAAGCTACATTATGTATTATTTACTATTTCAGGTTAACCAAATAGCACAATGCGACAAACGTGTAATGAAATTGTGCAAGTTGCTTCTCGGGAATGGTCAAATCGCTGCAAAACGAATGTTTGCGACTTATAACGTCTTCCTGTAGTATCTCAATTAGAAAACAAAATGTCTCCAGCGACGGAAAAATTATTTAATATATTTTTATTATTCAAGCGGTCCCCAATAGCATTTATAACGTCGCGGGGCTACAGTTATTAGTTACTACGGCATTTAAACTATTGCCGTTTAGTACGTAAGTTACATTATGTATTGTTTACTATGTCAGCCTAACCAAATAGGAAAATGTGAATATGGTGTACTGAAATTGTGCAAGTTGCTTCTCGACAATTGTCAAATCACTGCAAAACGAATGTTTTCGACTTATAACGGCTTTCTGTAGTATCTCAATTAGAAAACAAGATGTCTGCACCGACGGAAAAAATGATTTAATATATTTTTATTATTCAAGCGGTCCCCAATAGCATTTATAACGTCGCGGGGCTACAGTTATTAGTTACTACGGCATTTAAACTATTGCCGTTTAGTACGTAAGTTACATTATGTATTGTTTACTATGTCAGCCTAACCAAATAGGAAAATGTGAATATGGTGTACTGAAATTGTGCAAGTTGCTTCTCGACAATTGTCAAATCACTGCAAAACGAATGTTTTCGACTTATAACGGCTTTCTGTAGTATCTCAATCAGAAAGAAATACGTCTTCACCGACGGAAAAAAATATTTAATATATTTTTATTATTCAAGGGTTCCTCAATAGCATTTATACCGTCGCGCGGCTACAGTTATTAGTTACTAGGGCATTTAAACTATTGCCATTTAGTATGTAAGTTACATTATGTAATATTTACTATTTCAGGTTAACAAAATAGCACAATGCGACAAACGTGTAGTGAAATTGTGCAAGTTGCTTCTCGGGAATGGTCAAATCGCTGCAAAACGAATGTTTGCGACTTATAACGTCTTCCTGTAGTATCTCAATCAGAAAAGAAGATGTTTCCAGCGACGGAAAAAATTATTTAATATATTTTTATTATTCAAGCGGTCCCCAATAGCATTTATAACGTCGCGGGGCTACAGTTATTAGCTACTACGGCATTTAAACTATTGCCATTTAGTATGTAAGCTACATTATGTATTGTTTACTATGTCAGGTTAACCAAATAGTAAAATGTGAATATGGTGTACTGAAATTGTGCAAGTTGCTTCTCGGCATTTGTCAATTCGCTGCAAAACGAATGTTTTCGACTTATAACGTCTTTCTGTAGTATCTCAATCAGAAAGAAATACGTCTTCACCGACGGAAAAAAATATTTAATATATTTTTATTATTCAAGGGTTCCTCAATAGCATTTATACCGTCGCGCGGCTACAGTTATTAGTTACTAGGGCATTTAAACTATTGCCATTTAGTATGTAAGCTACATTATGTAATATTTACTATTTCAGGTTAACAAAATAGCACAATGCGACAAACGTGTAGTAAAATTGTGCAAGTTGCTTCTCGGGAATGGTCAAATCGCTGCAAAACGAATGTTTGCGACTTATAACGTCTTCCTGTAGTATCTCAATTAGAAAAGAAGATGTCTGCACCGACGGAAAAAATGATTTAATATATTTTTATTATGCAAGCGGTCCCCAATAGCATTTTTAACGCCGCGGGGCTACAGTTATTAGTTACTACGGCATTTAAACTGTTGCCATTTAGTAAGTAAGCTGCATTATGTATTATTTACTATGTCAGGTTATCCAAATAGCAAAATGTGAATATGGTGTACTGAAATTGTGCAAGTTGCTTCTCGGGAATGGTCAAATCGCTGCAAAACGAATGTTTGCGACTTATAACGTCTTCCTGTAGTATCTCAATTAGAAAACAAGATGTCTCCAGCGACGGAAAAAATTATTTAATATATTTTTATTATTCAAGCGGTCCCCAATAGCATTTATAACGTCGCGGGGCTACAGTTATTAGTTACTACGGCATTTAAACTATTGCCATTTAGTATGTAAGTTACATTATGTATTGTTTACTATGTCAATCTAACCAAATAGCAAAATGTGAATATGGTGTACTGAAATTGTGCAAGTTGCTTCTCGGCAATTGTCAAATCACTGCAAAACGAATGTTTTCGACTTATAACGGCTTTCTGTAGTATCTCAATCAGAAAAGAAGATGTCTGCACCGCCGGAAAAAATTATTTAATATATTTTTATGATTCAAGCTGTCCCCAATAGCATTTATAAAGTCGCGGGGCTACAGTTATTAGTTACTACGGCATTTAAACTATTTCCATTTAGTAAGTAAGCCACATTATGTATTATTTACTACGTCAGGTTAACCAAATAGCAAAATGTGAATATGGTGTACTGAAATTGTGGAAGTTGCTTCTCGGCAATGGTCAAATCGCTGCAAAACGAATGTTTTCGACTTATAACGTCTTTCTGTAGTATCTCAATCAGAAAAGAATATGTCTTCACCCACGGAAAAAAATATTTAATATATTTTTATTATTCAAGCGGTCCTCAATAGCATTTATACCGTCGCGGGGCTTCAGTTATTAGTTACTACGGCATTTAAACTATTGCCATTTAGTATGTAAGCTACATTATGTATTATTTACTATTTCAAATTAACCAAATAGCACAATGCGACAAACGTGTAGTGAAATTTACAAGTTGCTTCTCGGGAATGGTCAAATCGCTGCAAAACGAATGTTTGCGACTTATAACGTCTTCCTGTAGTATCTCAATTAGAAAACAAGATGTCTCCAGCGACGGAAATTTTTTTTTAGTATATTTTTATTATTCAAGCGGTCCCCAATAGCATTTATAACGTCGCGAGGTTACAGTTATTAGTTACTACGGCATTTAAACTATTGCCATTTAGTACGTAAGTTACATTATGTATTGTTTACTATGTCAGCCTAACCAAATAGGAAAATGTGAATATGGTGTACTGAAATTGTGCAAGTTGCTTCTCGACAATTGTCAAATCGCTGCAAAACGAATGTTTGCGACTTATAACGTCTTCCTGTAGTATCTCAATTAGAAAACAAGATGTCTCCAGCGACGGAAAAAATTATTTAATATATTTTTATTATTCAAGCGGTCCCCAATAGCATTTATAACGTCGCGGGGCTACAGTTATTAGTTACTACGGCATTTAAACTATTGCCATTTAGTAAGTAAGCTACATTATGTATTATTTACTATGTCAGGTTAACCAAATAGCAAAATGTGAATATGGTGTACTGAAATTGTGCAAGTTGCTTCTCGGCAATTGTCAAATCGCTGCAAAACGAATGTTTTCGACTTATAACGTCTTTCTGTAGTATCTCAATCAGAAAAGAAGATGTCTGCACCGACGGAAAAAGTTATTTAATATATTTTTATTATTCAAGCGTTCCCCAATAGCATTTATAACGTCGCGGGGCTACAGTTATTAGTTACTACGGCATTTAAACTATTTCCGTTTAGTACGTAAGCTACATTATGTAGTGTTTACTATGTCAGGTTAACCAAATAGCAAAATGTGAATATGGTGTACTGAAGTTGTGCAAGTTGCTTCTCGGCAATGGTCAAATCGCTGCAAAACGAATGTTTGCGACTTATAACGTCTTCCTGTAGTATCTCAATTAGAAAACAAGATGTCTCCAGCGACGGAAAAAATTATTTAATATATTTTTATTATTCAAGCGGTCCCCAATAGCATTTATAAAGTCGCGGGGCTACAGTTATTAGTTACTACGGCATCTAAACTATTGCCATTTAGTATGTAAGTTACATTATGTAATATTTACTATTTCAGGTCAACAAAATAGCACAATGCGACAAACGTGTAGAAAAATTGTGCAAGTTGCTTCTCGGGAATGGTCAAATCGCTGCAAAACGAATGTTTGCGACTTATAACGTCTTCCTGTAGTATCTCAATTAGAAAACAAGATGTCTCCAGCGACGGAAAAAATTATTTAATATATTTTTATTATTCAAGCGGTCCCCAATAGCATTTATAACGTCGCGGGGCTACAGTTATTAGTTACTACGGCATTTAAACTATTGCCATTTAGTAAGTAAGCTACATTATGTATTATTTACTATGTCAGGTTAACCAAATAGCAAAATGTGAATATGGTGTACTGAAATTGTGCAAGTTGCTTCTCGGCAATTGTCAAATCGCTGCAAAACGAATGTTTTCGACTTATAACGTCTTTCTGTAGTATCTCAATCAGAAAAGAAGATGTCTGCACCGACGGAAAAAGTTATTTAATATATTTTTATTATTCAAGCGGTCCCCAATGGCATTTATAACGTCGCGGGGCTATAGTTATTAGTTACTACGGCATTTAAACTATTGCCGTTTAGTACGTAAGCTACATTATGTATTGTTTACTATGTCAGGTTAACCAAATAGCAAAATGTGAATATGGTGTACTGAAATTGTGCAAGTTGCTTCTCTGCAATTGTCAAATCGCTGCAAAACGAATGTTTTCGACTTATAACGTCTTTCTGTAGTATCTCAATCAGAAAAGAAGATGTCTTCACCGACGGAAAAAATTATTTAATATATTTTTATTATTCAAGCGGTCCTCAATAGCATTTATTACGTCGCGGGGCTACAGTTATTAGTTACTACGGCATTTAAACTATTGCCATTTAGTATGTAAGCTACATTATGTATTATTTACTATTTCAGGGTAACCAAATAGCACAATGTGACAAACGTGTAGTGAAATTGTGCAAGTTGCTTCTCGGGAATGGTCAAATCGCTGAAAAACGAATGTTTGCGACTTATAACGTCTTCCTGTAGTATCTCAATTAGAAAACAAGATGTCTCCAGCGACGGAAAGAATTATTTAATATATTTTTATTATTCAAGCGGTCCCCAATAGCATTTATAACGTCGCGGGGCTACTGTTATTAGTTACTACGGCATTTAAACTATTGCCATTTAGTATGTAAGTTACATTATGTATAGTTTACTATGTCAGGCTAACCAAATAGCAAAATGTGAATATGGTGTACTGAAATTGTGCAAGTTGCTTCTCAGCAATTGTCAAATCACGGCAAAACGAATGTTTTCGACTTATAACGGCTTTCTGTAGTATCTCAATCAGAAAAGAAGATGTCTGCACCGACGGAAAAAATTATTTAATATATTTTTATGATTCAAGCGGTCCCCAATAGCATTTATAACGTCGCGGGGCTACAGTTATTAGTTACTACGGCATTTAAACTATTGCCATTTAGTAAGTAAGCCACATTATGTATTATTTACTACGTCAGGTTAACCAAATAGCAAAATGTGAATATGGTGTACTGAAATTGTGGAAGTTGCTTCTCGGCAATGGTCAAATCGCTGCAAAACGAATGTTTTCGACTTATAACGTCTTTCTGTAGTATCTCAATCAGAAAAGAATATGTCTTCACCCACGGAAAAAAATATTTAATATATTTTTATTATTCAAGCGGTCCTCAATAGCATTTATACCGTCGCGGGGCTACAGTTATTAGTTACTACGGCATTTAAACTATTGCCATTTAGTATGTAAGCTACATTATGTATTATTTACTATTTCAAATTAACCAAATAGCACAATGCGACAAACGTGTAGTGAAATTTACAAGTTGCTTCTCGGGAATGGTCAAATCGCTGCAAAACGAATGTTTGCGACTTATAACGTCTTCCTGTAGTATCTCAATTAGAAAACAAGATGTCTCCAGCGACGCAAATTTTTTTTTAATATATTTTTATTATTCAAGCGGTCCCCAATAGCATTTATAACGTCGCGGGGTTACAGTTATTAGTTACTACGGCATTTAAACTATTGCCATTTAGTACGTAAGTTACATTATGTATTGTTTACTACGTCACGTTAACCAAATAGGAAAATGTGAATATGGTGTACTGAAATTGTGCAAGTTGCTTCTCGACAATTGTCAAATCACTGCAAAACTAATGTTTTCGACTTATAACGGCTTTCTGTAGTATCTGAATCAGAAAAGAAGATGTCTGCACTGACGGAAAAAATGATTTAATATATTTTTATTATTCAAGCGGTCCCCAATAGCATTTTTAACGCCGCGGGGCTACAGTTATTAATTACTACGGCATTTAAACTATTGCCATTTAGTAAGTAAGCTACATTATGTATTATTTACTATGTCAGGTTAACCAAATAGCAAAATGTGAATATGGTGTACTGAAATTGTGCAAGTTGCTTCTCGGCAATGATCAAATCGCTGCAAAACGAATGTTTGCGACTTATAACGTCTTCCTGTAGTATCTCAATTAGAAAACAAGATGTCTCCAGCGACGGAATTTTTTTTTAATTTATTTTTATTATTCAAGCGGTCCCCTATAGCATTTATAACGTCGCGGGGTTACAGTTATTAGTTACTACGGCATTTAAACTATTGCCATTTAGTACGTAAGTTACATTATGTATTGTTTACTATGTCAGCCTAACCAAATAGGAAAATGTGAATATGGTGTACTGAAATTGTGCAAGTTGCTTCTCGACAAATGTCAAATCACTGCAAAACGAATGTTTTCGACTTATAACGGCTTTCTGTAGTATCTCAATCAGAAAAGAAGATGTCTCCAGCGACGGAAAAAATTATTTAATATATTTTTATTATTCAAGCGGTCCCCAATAGCATTTATAACGTCGCGGGTCTACAGTTATTAGCTACTACGGCATTTAAACTATTGCCATTTAGTATGTAAGTTACATTATGTAATATTTACTATTTCAGGTTAACAAAATAGCACAATGCGACAAACGTGTAGTGAAATTGTGCAAGTTGCTTCTCGGGAATGGTCAAATCGCTGCAAAACGAATGTTTGCGACTTATAACGTCTTCCTGTAGTATCTCAATTAGAAAACAAGATGTCTCCAGCGACGGAAAAAATTATTTAATATATTTTTATTATTCAAGTTGTCCCCAATAGCATATATAACGTCGCGGGGCTACAGTTATTAGTTACTACGGCATTTAGACTACTGACATTTAGTAAGTAAGCTACATTATGTATTATTTACTATGTCGGGTTAACCAAATAGCAAAATGTGAATATGGTGTACTGAAATTGTGCAAGTTGCTTCTCGGCAATTGTCAAATCGCTGCAAAACGAATGTTTTCGACTTATAACGTCTTTCTGTAGTATCTCAATCAGAAAAGAAGATGTCTGCACCGACGGAAAAAGTTATTTAATATATTTTTATTATTCAAGCGGTCCCCAATAGCATTTATAACGTCGCGGGGCTACAGTTATTAGTTACTACGGCATTTAAACTATTTCCGTTTAGTACGTAAGCTACATTATGTAGTGTTTACTATGTCAGGTTAACCAAATAGCAAAATGTGAATATGGTGTACTGAAGTTGTGCAAGTTGCTTCTCGGCAATGGTCAAATCGCTGCAAAACGAATGTTTGCGACTTATAACGTCTTCCTGTAGTATCTCAATTAGAAAACAAGATGTCTCCAGCGACGGAAAAAATTATTTAATATATTTTTATTATTCAAGCGGTCCCCAATAGCATTTATAACGTCGCGGGGCTACAGTTATTAGTTACTACGGCATCTAAACTATTGCCATTTAGTATGTAAGTTACATTATGTAATATTTACTATTTCAGGTCAACAAAATAGCACAATGCGACAAACGTGTAGAAAAATTGTGCAAGTTGCTTCTCGGGAATGGTCAAATCGCTGCAAAACGAATGTTTGCGACTTATAACGTCTTCCTGTAGTATCTCAATTAGAAAACAAGATGTCTCCAGCGACGGAAAAAATTATTTAATATATTTTTATTATTCAAGCGGTCCCCAATAGCATTTATAACGTCGCGGGGCTACAGTTATTAGTTACTACGGCATTTAAACTATTGCCATTTAGTAAGTAAGCTGCGTTATGTATTATTTACTATGTCAGGTTAACCAAATAGCAAAATGTGAATATGGTGTACTGAAATTGTGCAACTTGCTTCTCGGCAATTGTCAAATCGCTGCAAAACGAATGTTTTCGACTTATAACGTCTTTCTGTAGTATCTCAATCAGAAAAGAAGATGTCTGCATCGACGGAAAAAGTTATTTAATATATTTTTATTATTCAAGGGTTCCTCAATAGCATTTATACCGTCGCGGGGCTACAGTTATTAGTTACTAGGGCATTTAAACTATTGCCATTTAGTATGTAAGCTACATTATGTAATATTTACTATTTCAGGTTAACAAAATAGCACAATGCGACAAACGTGTAGTGAAATTGTGCAAGTTGCTTCTCGGGAATGGTCAAATCGCTGCAAAACGAATGTTTGCGACTTATAACGTCTTCCTGTAGTATCTCAATTAGAAAACAAGATGTCTCCAGCGACGGAAAAAATTATTTAATATATTTTTATTATTCAAGCGGTCCCCAATAGCATTTATAACGTCGCGGGGCTACAGTTATTAGTTACTACGTCATTTAAACTGTTGCCATTTAGTAAGTAAGCTGCGTTATGTATTATTTACTATGTCAGGTTAACCAAATAGCAAAATGTGAATATGGTGTACTGAAATTGTGCAAGTTGCTTCTCGGAAATTGTCAAATCGCTGAAAACGAATGTTTTCGACTTATAACGGCTTTCTGTAGTATCTCAATTAGAAAGCAAGATGTCTGCACCGACGGAAAAAATGATTTAATATATTTTTATTATTCAAGCGGTCCCCAATAGCATTTATAACGTCGCGGGGCTACAGTTATTAGTTACTACGGCATTTAAACTATTGCCATTTAGTAAGTAAGCTACATTATGTATTATTTACTATGTCAGGTTAACCAAATAGCAAAATGTGAATATGGTGTACTGAAATTGTGCAACTTGCTTCTCGGCAATTGTCAAATCGCTGCAAAACGAATGTTTTCGACTTATAACGTCTTTCTGGAGTATCTCAATCAGAAAGAAATATGTCTTCACCGACGGAAAAAAATATTTAATATATTTTTATTATTCAAGGGTTCCTCAATAGCATTTATACCGTCGCGGGGCTACAGTTATTAGTTACTAGGGCATTTAAACTATTGCCATTTAGTATGTAAGCTACATTATGTAATATTTACTATTTCAGATTAACAAAATAGCACAATGCGACAAACGTGTAGTGAAATTGTGCAAGTTGCTTCTCGGGAATGGTCAAATCGCTGCAAAACGAATGTTTGCGACTTATAACGTCTTCCTGTAGTATCTCATTTAGAAAACAAGATGCCTCCAGCGACGGAAAAAATTATTTAATATATTTTTATTATTCAAGCGGTCCCCAATAGCATTTATAACGTCGCGGGGCTACAGTTATTAGTTACTACGGCATTTAAACTATTGCCCTTTTGTATGTAAGTTACATTATGTATTGTTTACTATGTCAGGCTAACCAAATAGCAAAATGTGAATATGGTGTACTGAAATTGTGCAAGTTGCTTCTCGGCAATTGTCAAATCACTGCAAAACGAATGTTTTCGACTTATAACGGCTTTCTGTAGTCTCTCAATCAGAAAAGAGGACGTCTGCATCGCCGGAAAAAAGTTATTTAATATATTTTTATTATTCAAGCGTTTCCCAATAGCATTTATAACGTCGCGGGGCTACAGTTATTAGTTACTACGGCATTTAAACTATTGCCATTTAGTAAGTAAGCTGCGTTATGTATTATTTACTATGTCAGGTTATCCAAATAGCAAAATGTGAATATGGTGTACAGAAATTGTGCAAGTTGCTTCTCGGCAATTGTCAAATCACTGCAAAACGAACGTTTTCGACTTATAACGGCTTTCTGTAGTATCTCAATCAGAAAAGAAGATGTCTGCATCGCCGGAAAAAAGTTATTTAATATATTTTTATTATTCAAGCGTTTCCCAATAGCATTTATAACGTCGCGGGGCTACAGTTATTAGTTACTACGGCATTTAAACTATTGCCGTTTAGTACGTAAGCTACATTATGTATTGTTTACTATGTCAGGTTAACCAAATAGCAAAATGTGAATACGGTGTACTCAAATTGTGCAAGTTGCTTCTCGGCATTTGTCAATTCGCTGCAAAACGAATGTTTTCGACTTATAACGTCTTTCTGTAGTATCTCAATCAGAAAGAAATATGTCTTCACCGACGGAAAAAAATATTTAATATATTTTTATTATTCAAGGGTTCCTCAATAGCATTTATACCGTCGCGGGGCTACAGTTATTAGTTACTAGGGCATTTAAACTATTGCCATTTAGTATGTAAGCTACATTATGTAATATTTACTATTTCAGGTTAACAAAATAGCACAATGCGACAAACGTGTAGTGAAATTGTGCAAGTTGCTTCTCGGCAATTGTCAAATCACTGCAAAACGAATGTTTTCGACTTATAACGGCTTTTTGTAGTATCTCAATCAGAAAAGAAGATGTCTGCACCGACGGAAAAAATGATTTAATATATTTTTATTATTCAAGCGGTCTCCAATAGCATTTATAACGTCGCGGGGCTACAGTTATTAGTTACTACGGCATTTAAACTGTTGCCATTTAGTAAGTAAGCTGCATTATGTATTATTTACTATGTCAGGTTATCCAAATAGCAAAATTTGAATATGGTGTACTGAAATTGTGCAAGTTGCTTCTCGGCAATTGTCAAATCACTGCAAAACGAACGTTTTCGACTTATAACGGCTTTCTGTAGTATCTCAATCAGAAAGGAAGATGTCTGCACCGACGGAAAAAATGATTTAATATATTTTTATTATTCAAGCGGTCCCCAATAGCATTTTTAACGCCGCGGGGCTACAGTTATTAATTACTACGGCATTTAAAATATTGCCATTTAGTAAGTAAGCTACATTATGTATTATTTCCTATGTCAGGTTAACCAAATAGCAAAATGTGAATATGGTGTACTGAAATTGTGCAAGTTGCTTCTCGGCAATTGTAAAATCACTGCAAAACCAATGTTTTCGACTTATAACGTCTTTCTGTAGTATCTCAATCAGAAAATAATATGTCTTCACAGACGGAAAAAAATATTTAATATATTTTTATTATTCAAGCGGTCCTCAATAGCATTTATACTGTCGCGGGGCTACAGTTATTAGTTACTACGGCATTTAAACTATTGCCATTTAGTATGTAAGCTACATTATGTATTATTTACTATTTCAGGTTAACCAAATAGCTCAATGCGACAAACGTGTAGTGAAATTGTGCAAGTTGCTTCTCGGGAATGGTCAAATCGCTGCAAAACGAATGTTTGCGACTTATAACGTCTTCCTGTTGTATCTCAATTAGAAAACAAGATGTCTCCAGCGACGGAAAAATTATTTAATATATTTTTATTATTCAAGCGGTCCCCAATACCATTTATAACGTCCCGGGGCTACAGTTATTAGTTACTACGGCATTTAAACTATTGCCATTTAGTATGTAAGTTACATTATGTATTGTTTACTATGTCAGGCTAACCAAATAGGAAAATGTGAATATGGTGTACTGAAATTGTGCAGGTTGCTTCTCGGCAATTGTCAAATCACTGCAAAACGAATGTTTTCGACTTATAACGGCTTTATGTAGTGTCTCAATCAGAAAAGAAGATGTCTGCACCGACGGAAAAAATGATTTAATATATTTTTATTATTCAAGCGGTCCCCAATAGCATTTTTAACGCCGCGGGGCTACAGTTATTAATTACTACGGCATTTAAACTATTGCCATTTAGTAAGTAAGCTACATTATGTATTATTTACTATGTCAGGTTAACCAAATAGCAAAATGTGAATATGGTGTACTGAAATGGTGCAAGTTGCTTCTCGGAAATTGTCAAATCGCTGAAAACGAATGTTTTCGACTTATAACGGCTTTCTGTAGTATCTCAATTAGAAAACAAGATGTCTGCACCGACGGAAAAAATGATTTAATATATTTTTATTATTCAAGCGGTCCCCAATAGCATTTATAACGTCGCGGGGCTACAGTTATTAGTTACTACGGCATTTAAACTATTGCCATTTAGTAAGTAAGCTACATTATGTATTATTTACTATGTCAGGTTAACCAAATAGCAAAATGTGAATATGGTGTACTGAAATTGTGCAACTTGCTTCTCGGCAATTGTCAAATCGCAGCAAAACGAATGTTTTCGACTTATAACGTCTTTCTGTAGTATCTCAATCAGAAAGAAATATGTCTTCACCGACGGAAAAAAATATTTAATATATTTTTATTATTCAAGGGTTCCTCAATAGCATTTATACCGTCGCGGGGCTACAGTTATTAGTTACTAGGGCATTTAAACTATTGCCATTTAGTATGTAAGCTACATTATGTAATATTTACTATTTCAGGTTAACAAAATAGCACAATGCGACAAACGTGTAGTGAAATTGTGCAAGTTGCTTCTCGGGAATGGTCAAATCGCTGCAAAACGAATGTTTGCGACTTATAACGTCTTCCTGTAGTATCTCATTTAGAAAACAAGATGTCTCCAGCGACGGAAAAAATTATTTAATATATTTTTATTATTCAAGCGGTCCCCAATAGCATTTATAACGTCGCGGGGCTACAGTTATTAGTTACTACGGCATTTAAACTATTGCCCTTGTGTATGTAAGTTACATTATGTATTGTTTACTATGTCAGGCTAACCAAATAGCAAAATGTGAATATGGTGTACTGAAATTGTGCAAGTTGCTTCTCGGCAATTGTCAAATCACTGCAAAACGAATGTTTTCGACTTATAACGGCTTTCTGTAGTCTCTCAATCAGAAAAGAAGATGTCTGCACCGACGGAAAAAATGATTTAATATATTTTTATTATTCAAGAGGTCCCCAATAGCATTTATAACGTCGCGGGGCTACAGTTATTAGTTACTACGGCATTTAAACTATTGCCATATAGTAAGTAAGCTGCATTATGTATTATTTACTATGTCAGGTTATCCAAATAGCAAAATGTGAATATGGTGTACTGAAATTGTGCAAGTTGCTTCTCGGCAATTGTCAAATCACTGCAAAACGAACGTTTTCGACTTATAACGGCTTTCTGTAGTATCTCAATCAGAAAAGAAGATGTCTGCATCGCCGGAAAAAGTTATTTAATATATTTTTATTATTCAAGCGTTTCCCAATAGCATTTATAACGTCGCGGGGCTACAGTTATTAGTTACTACGGCATTTAAACTATTGCCGTTTAGTACGTAAGCTACATTATGTATTGTTTACTATGTCAGGTTAACCAAATAGCAAAATTTGAATATGGTGTACTGAAATTGTGCAAGTTGCTTCTCGGCATTTGTCAATTCGCTGCAAAACGAATGTTTTCGACTTATAACGTCTTTCTGTAGTATCTCAATCAGAAAGAAATATGTCTTCACCGACGGAAAAAATTATTTAATATATTTTTATTATTCAAGGGTTCCTCAATAGCACTTATACCGTCGCGGGGCTACAGTTATTAGTTACTAGGGCATTTAAACTATTGCCATTTAGTATGTAAGCTACATTATGTAATATTTACTATTTCAGGTTAACAAAATAGCACAATGCGACAAACGTGTAGTGAAATTGTGCAAGTTGCTTCTCGGCAATTGTCAAATCACTGCAAAACGAATGTTTTCGACTTATAACGGCTTTTTGTAGTATCTCAATCAGAAAAGAAGATGTCTGCACCGACGGAAAAAATGATTTAATATATTTTTATTATTCAAGCGGTCTCCAATAGCATTTATAACGTCGCGGGGCTACAGTTATTAGTTACTACGGCATTTAAACTGTTGCCATTTAGTAAGTAAGCTGCATTATGTATTATTTACTATGTCAGGTTATCCAAATAGCAAAATTTGAATATGGTGTACTGAAATTGTGCAAGTTGCTTCTCGGCAATTGTCAAATCACTGCAAAACGAACGTTTTCGACTTATAACGGCTTTCTGTAGTATCTCAATCAGAAAGGAACATGTCTGCACCGACGGAAAAAATGATTTAATATATTTTTATTATTCAAGCGGTCCCCAATAGCATTTTTAACGCCGCGGGGCTACAGTTATTAATTACTACGGCATTTAAAATATTGCCATTTAGTAAGTAAGATGCATTATGTATTATTTACTATGTCAGGTTATCCAAATAGCAAAATTTGAATATGGTGTACTGAAATTGTGCAAGTTGCTTCTCGGCAATTGTCAAATCACTGCAAAACGAACGTTTTCGACTTATAACGTCTTTCTGTAGTATCTCAATGAGAAAAGAAGATGTCTTCACCGACGGAAAAACTTATTTAACATATTTTTATTGTTCAAGCGGTCCTCAATAGCGTTTATAACGTCGCGGAGCTACGGTCGTTAGTTACTAGGGAATTTGAACTATTGCCATTTAGTAAGTAAGCTACATTATGTATTACTTACTATGTCAGGTTAACCAAATAGCAAAATGTAATTATGGTGTACTGAAATTGTGCAAGTTGCTTCTCTGCAATTGTCAAATCGCTGCAAAACGAATGTTTTCGACTTATAACGTCTTTCTGTAGTATCTCAATCAGAAAAGAAGATGTCTTCACCGACGGGAAAAATTATTAAATATATTTTTATTATTCAAGCGGTCCTCAATAGCATTTATTACGTCGCGGGGCTACAGTTATTAGTTACTACGGCATTTAAACAATTACCCTTTTAGTATGTAAGCTACATTATGTATTATTTACTATTTCAGGTTAACCAAATAGCACAATGTGACAAACGTGTAGTGAAATTGTGCAAGTTGCTTCTCGGGAATGGTCAAATCGCTGCAAAACGAACGTTTGCGACTTATAACGTCTTCCTGTAGTATCTCAATTAGAAAACAGGATGTCTCCAGCGACGGAAAAAATTATTTAATATATTTTTATTATTCAAGCGGTCCCCAATAGCATTTATAACGTCGCGGGGCTACAGTTATTAGTTACTACTGCATTTAGACTACTGACATTTAGTAAGTAAGCTACATTATGTATTATTTACTATGTCGGGTTAACCAAATAGCAAAATGTGAATATGGTGTACTGAAATTGTGCAAGTTGCTTCTCGGCAATTGTCAAATCGCTGCAAAACGAATGTTTTCGACTTATAACGTCTTTCTGTAGTATCTCAATCAGAAAAGAAGAAGTCTGCACCGACGGAAAAAGTTATTTAATATATTTTTATTATTCAAGCGGTCCCCAATAGCATTTATAACGTCGCGGGGCTACAGTTATTAGTTACTACGGCATTTAAACTATTTCCGTTTAGTACGTAAGCTACATTATGTATTGTTTACTATGTCAGGTTAACCAAATAGCAAAATGTGAATATGGTGTACTGAAGTTGTGCAAGTTGCTTCTCGGCAATGGTCAAATCGCTGCAAAACGAATGTTTGCGACTTATAACGTCTTCCTGTAGTATCTCAATTAGAAAACAAGATGTCTCCAGCGACGGAAAAAATTATTTAATATATTTTTATTATTCAAGCGGTCCCCAATAGCATTTATAACGTCGCGGGGCTACAGTTATTAGTTACTACGGCATTTAAACTATTGCCATTTAGTATGTAAGTTACATTATGTAATATTTACTATTTCAGGTCAACAAAATAGCACAATGAGACAAACGTGTAGTGAAATTGTGCAAGTTGCTTCTCGGGAATGGTCAAATCGCTGCAAAACGAATGTTTGCGACTTATAACGTCTTCCTGTAGTATCTCAATTAGAAAACAAGATGTCTCCAGCGACGGAAAAAATTATTTAATATATTTTTATTATTCAAGCGGTCCCCAATAGCATTTATAACGTCGCGGGGCTACAGTTATTAGTTACTACGGCATTTAAACTATTTCCGTTTAGTACGTAAGCTACATTATGTATTATTTACTATGTCGGGTTAACCAAATAGCAAAATGTGAATATGGTGTACTGAAATTGTGCAAGTTGCTTCTCGGCAATTGTCAAATCGCTGCAAAACGAATGTTTTCGACTTATAACGTCTTTCTGTAGTATCTCAATCAGAAAAGAAGATGTCTGCACCGACGGAAAAAGTTATTTAATATATTTTTATTATTCAAGCGGTCCCAATAGCATTTACAACGTCGCGGGGCTACAGTTATTAGTTACTACGGCATTTAAACTATTGCCGTTTAGTACGTAAGCTACATTATGTATTGTTTACTATGTCAGGTTAACCAAATAGCAAAATGTGAATATGGTGTACTGAAATTGTGCAAGTTGCTTCTCGGAGATTGTCAAATCGCTGAAAACGAATGTTTTCGACTTATAACGGCTTTCTGTAAAATCTCAATTAGAAAACAAGATGTCTGCACCCACGGAAAAAATGATTTAATATATTTTTATTATTCAAGCGGTCCCCAATAGCATTTATAACGTCGCGGGGCTACAGTTATTAGTTACTACGGCATTTAAACTATTGCCATTTAGTAAGTAAGCTACATTATGAATTATTTACTATGTCAGGTTAACCAAATAGCTAAATGTGAATATGGTGTACTGAAATTGTGCAACTTGCTTCTCGGCAATTGTCAAATCGCTGCAAAACGAATGTTTTCGACTTATAACGTCTTTCTGTAGTATCTCAATCAGAAAAGAAGATATCTGCATCGACGGAAAAAGTTATTTAATATATTTTTATTATTCAAGCGTTCCCCAATAGCATTTATAACGTCGCTGGGCTACAGTTATTAGTTACTACGGAATTTAAACTATTGCCGTTTCGTACGTAAGCTACATTATGTATTGTTTACTATGTCAGGTTAACCAAATAGCAAAATGTGAATATGGTGTACTGAAATTGTTCAAGTTGCTTCTCGGCATTTGTCAATTCGCTGCAAAACGAATGTTTTCGACTTATAACGTCTTTCTGTAGTATCTCAATCAGAAAAGAAGATGTCTGCACCGACGGAAAAAGTTATTTAATATATTTTTATTATTCAAGCGGTCCCCAATAGCATTTATAACGTCGCGGGGCTACAGTTATTAGTTACTACGGCATTTAAACTATTTCCGTTTAGTACGTAAGCTACATTATGTATTGTTTACTATGTCAGGTTAACCAAATAGCAAAATGTGAATATGGTGTACTGAAGTTGTGCAAGTTGCTTCTCGGCAATGGTCAAATCGCTGCAAAACGAATGTTTGCGACTTATAACGTCTTCCTGTAGTATCTCAATTAGAAAACAAGATGTCTCCAGCGACGGAAAAAATTATTTAATATATTTTTATTATTCAAGCGGTCCCCAATAGCATTTATAACGTCGCGGGGCTACAGTTATTAGTTACTACGGCATTTAAACTATTGCCATTTAGTATGTAAGTTACATTATGTAATATTTACTATTTCAGGTCAACAAAATAGCACAATGAGACAAACGTGTAGTGAAATTGTGCAAGTTGCTTCTCGGGAATGGTCAAATCGCTGCAAAACGAATGTTTGCGACTTATAACGTCTTCCTGTAGTATCTCAATTAGAAAACAAGATGTCTCCAGCGACGGAAAAAATTATTTAATATATTTTTATTATTCAAGCGGTCCCCAATAGCATTTATAACGTCGCGGGGCTACAGTTATTAGTTACTACGGCATTTAAACTATTGCCATTTAGTAAGTAAGCTACATTATGTATTATTTACTATGTCAGGTTAACCAAATAGCAAAATGTGAATATGGTGTACTGAAATTGTGCAAGTTGCTTCTCGGCAATTGTCAAATCGCTGCAAAACGAATGTTTTCGACTTATAACGTCTTTCTGTAGTATCTCAATCAGAAAAGAAGATGTCTGCACCGACGGAAAAAGTTATTTAATATATTTTTATTATTCAAGCGGTCCCCAATAGCATTTACAACGTCGCGGGGCTACAGTTATTAGTTACTACGGCATTTAAACTATTGCCGTTTAGTACGTAAGCTACATTATGTATTGTTTACTATGTCAGGTTAACCAAATAGCTAAATGTGAATATGGTGTACTGAAATTGTGCAACTTGCTTCTCGGCAATTGTCAAATCGCTGCAAAACGAATGTTTTCGACTTATAACGTCTTTCTGTAGTATCTCAATCAGAAAAGAAGATATCTGCATCGACGGAAAAAGTTATTTAATATATTTTTATTATTCAAGCGTTCCCCAATAGCATTTATAACGTCGCTGGGCTACAGTTATTAGTTACTACGGAATTTAAACTATTGCCGTTTCGTACGTAAGCTACATTATGTATTGTTTACTATGTCAGGTTAACCAAATAGCAAAATGTGAATATGGTGTACTGAAATTGTTCAAGTTGCTTCTCGGCATTTGTCAATTCGCTGCAAAACGAATGTTTTCGACTTATAACGTCTTTCTGTAGTATCTCAATCAGAAAGAAATATGTCTTCACCGACGGAAAAAAATATTTAATATATTTTTATTATTCAAGGGTTCCTCAATAGCATTTATACCGTCGCGGGGCTACAGTTATTAGTTACTAGGGCATTTAAACTATTGCCATTTAGTATGTAAGCTACATTATGTAATATTTACTATTTCAGGTTAACAAAATAGCACAATGCGACAAACGTGTAGTGAAATTGTGCAAGTTGCTTCTCGGGAATGGTCAAATCGCTGCAAAACGAATGTTTGCGACTTATAACGTCTTCCTGTAGTATCTCAATTAGAAAACAAGATGTCTCCAGCGACGGAAAAAATTATTTAATATATTTTTATTATTCAAGCGGTCCCCAATAGCATTTATAACGTCGCGGGGCTACAGTTATTAGTTACTACGGCATTTAAACTATTGCCATTTTGTATGTAAGTTACATTATGTATTGTTTACTATGTCAGGCTAACCAAATAGCAAAATGTGAATATGGTGTACTGAAATTGTGCAAGTTGCTTCTCGGCAATTGTCAAATCACTGCAAAACGAATGTTTTCGACTTATAACGGCTTTCTGTAGTATCTCAATCAGAAAAGAAGATGTCTGCACCGACGGAAAAAATGATTTAATATATTTTTATTATTCAAGCGGTCCCCAATAGCATTTATAACGTCGCGGGGCTACAGTTATTAGTTACTACGGCATTTAAACTATTGCCATTTAGTAAGTAAGCTACATTATGTATTATTTACTATGTCAGGTTAACCAAATAGCAAAATGTGAATATGGTGTACTGAAATTGTGCAAGTTGCTTCTCGGCAATTGTCAAATCGCTGCAAAACGAATGTTTTCGACTTATAACGTCTTTCTGTAGTATCTCAATCAGAAAAGAAGATGTCTGCACCGACGGAAAAAGTTATTTAATATATTTTTATTATTCAAGCGGTCCCCAATAGCATTTACAACGTCGCGGGGCTACAGTTATTAGTTACTACGGCATTTAAACTATTGCCGTTTAGTACGTAAGCTACATTATGTATTGTTTACTATGTCAGGTTAACCAAATAGCTAAATGTGAATATGGTGTACTGAAATTGTGCAACTTGCTTCTCGGCAATTGTCAAATCGCTGCAAAACGAATGTTTTCGACTTATAACGTCTTTCTGTAGTATCTCAATCAGAAAAGAAGATATCTGCATCGACGGAAAAAGTTATTTAATAAATTTTTATTATTCAAGCGTTCCCCAATAGCATTTATAACGTCGCTGGGCTACAGTTATTAGTTACTACGGAATTTAAACTATTGCCGTTTCGTACGTAAGCTACATTATGTATTGTTTACTATGTCAGGTTAACCAAATAGCAAAATGTGAATATGGTGTACTGAAATTGTTCAAGTTGCTTCTCGGCATTTGTCAATTCGCTGCAAAACGAATGTTTTCGACTTATAACGTCTTTCTGTAGTATCTCAATCAGAAAGAAATATGTCTTCACCGACGGAAAAAAATATTTAATATATTTTTATTATTCAAGGGTTCCTCAATAGCATTTATACCGTCGCGGGGCTACAGTTATTAGTTACTAGGGCATTTAAACTATTGCCATTTAGTATGTAAGCTACATTATGTAATATTTACTATTTCAGGTTAACAAAATAGCACAATGCGACAAACGTGTAGTGAAATTGTGCAAGTTGCTTCTCGGGAATGGTCAAATCGCTGCAAAACGAATGTTTGCGACTTATAACGTCTTCCTGTAGTATCTCAATTAGAAAACAAGATGTCTCCAGCGACGGAAAAAATTATTTAATATATTTTTATTATTCAAGCGGTCCCCAATAGCATTTATAACGTCGCGGGGCTACAGTTATTAGTTACTACGGCATTTAAACTATTGCCATTTTGTATGTAAGTTACATTATGTATTGTTTACTATGTCAGGCTAACCAAATAGCAAAATGTGAATATGGTGTACTGAAATTGTGCAAGTTGCTTCTCGGCAATTGTCAAATCACTGCAAAACGAATGTTTTCGACTTATAACGGCTTTCTGTAGTATCTCAATCAGAAAAGAAGATGTCTGCACCGACGGAAAAAATGATTTAATATATTTTTATTATTCAAGCGGTCCCCAATAGCATTTATAACGTCGCGGGGCTACAGTTATTAGTTACTACGGCATTTAAACTATTGCCATTTAGTAAGTAAGCTGTGTTATGTATTATTTACTATGTCAGGTTATCCAAATAGCAAAATGTGAATATGGTGTACTGAAGTTGTGCAAGTTGCTTCTCGGCAATTGTCAAATCACTGCAAAACGAACGTTTTCGACTTATAACGGCTTTCTGTAGTATCTCAATCAGAAAGGAAGATGTCTGCACCGACGGAAAAAATGATTTAATATATTTTTATTATTCAAGCGGTCCCCAATAGCATTTTTAACGCCGCGGGGCTACAGTTATTAATTACTACGGCATTTAAACTATTGCCATTTAGTAAGTAGGCTACATTATGTATTATTTCCTATGTCAGATTAACCAAATAGCAAAATGTGAATATAGTGAACTGAAATTGAGCAAGTTGCTCCTGGGCAATGGTCAAATCGCTGCAAAACGAATGTTTTCGACTTATAACGTCTTTCTGTAGTATCTCAATGAGAAAAGAAGATGTCTTCACCGACGGAAAAAATTATTTAACATATTTTTATTGTTCAAGCGGTCCTCAATAGCATTTATAACGTCGCGGGGCTACGGTCGTTAGTTACTAGGGAATTTAAACTATTGCCATTTAGTAAGTAAGCTACATTATGTATTATTTACTATGTCCGGTTAACCAAATAGCAAAATGTGAATATGGTGTACTGAAATTGTGCAAGTTGCTTCTCTGCAATTGTCAAATCGCTGCAAAACGAATGTTTTCGACTTATAACGTCTTTCTGTAGTATCTCAATCAGAAAAGAATATGTCTTCACCCACGGAAAAAATTATTTAATATATTTTTATTATTCAAGCGGTCCCCAATAGCATTTATAACGTCGCGGGGCTACAGTTATTAGTTACTACGGCATTTAAACTATTGCCCTTTTGTATGTAAGTTACATTATGTATTGATTACTATGTCAGGCTAACCAAATAGCAAAATGTGAATATGGTGTACTGAAATTGTGCAAGTTGCTTCTCGGCAATTGTCAAATCACTGCAAAACGAATGTTTTCGACTTATAACGTCTTTCTGTAGTATCTCAATGAGAAAAGAAGATGTCTTCACCGACGGAAAAAATTATTTAACATATTTTTATTGTTCAAGCGGTCCTCAATAGCATTTATAACGTCGCGGGGCTACGGTCGTTAGTTACTAGGGAATTTAAACTATTGCCATTTAGTAAGTAAGCTACATTATGTATTATTTACTATGTCCGGTTAACCAAATAGCAAAATGTGAATATGGTGTACTGAAATTGTGCAAGTTGCTTCTCTGCAATTGTCAAATCGCTGCAAAACGAATGTTTTCGACTTATAACGTCTTTCTGTAGTATCTCAATCAGAAAGAAATATGTCTTCAGCGACGGAAAAAAATATTTAATATATTTTTATTATTCAAGGGTTCCTCAATAGCATTTATACCGTCGCGGGGCTACAGTTATTAGTTACTAGGGCATTTAAACTATTGCCATTTAGTATGTAAGCTACATTATGTAATATTTACTATTTCAGGTTAACAAAATAGCACAATGCGACAAACGTGTAGTGAAATTGTGCAAGTTGCTTCTCGGCAATTGTCAAATCACTGCAAAACGAATGTTTTCGACTTATAACGGCTTTTTGTAGTATCTCAATCAGAAAAGAAGATGTCTGCACCGACGGAAAAAATGATTTAATATATTTTTATTATTCAAGCGGTCTCCAATAGCATTTATAACGTCGCGGGGATACAGTTATTAGTTACTACGGCATTTAAACTGTTGCCATTTAGTAAGTAAGCTGCATTATGTATTATTTACTATGTCAGGTTATCCAAATAGCAAAATTTGAATATGGTGTACTGAAATTGTGCAAGTTGCTTCTCGGCAATTGTCAAATCACTGCAAAACGAACGTTTTCGACTTATAACGGCTTTCTGTAGTATCTCAATCAGAAAGGAAGATGTCTGCACCGACGGAAAAAATGATTTAATATATTTTTATTATTCAAGCGGTCCCCAATAGCATTTTTAACGCCGCGGGGCTACAGTTATTAATTACTACGGCATTTAAAATATTTCCATTTAGTAAGTAAGCTACATTATGTATTATTTCCTTTGTCAGGTTAACCAAATAGCAAAATGTGAATATGGTGTACTGAAATTGTGCAAGTTGCTTCTCGGCAATTGTAAAATCACTGCAAAACCAATGTTTTCGACTTATAACGTCTTTCTGTAGTATCTCAATCAGAAAATAATATGTCTTCACAGACGGAAAAAAATATTTAATATATTTTTATTATTCAAGCGGTCCTCAATAGCATTTATACTGTCGCGGGGCTACAGTTATTAGTTACTACGGCATTTAAACTATTGCCATTTAGTATGTAAGCTACATTATGTATTATTTACTATTTCAGGTTAACCAAATAGCTCAATGCGACAAACGTGTAGTGAAATTGTGCAAGTTGCTTCTCGGGAATGGTCAAATCGCTGCAAAACGAATGTTTGCGACTTATAACGTCTTCCTGTTGTATCTCAATTAGAAAACAAGATGTCTCCAGCGACGGAAAAATTATTTAATATATTTTTAATATTCAAGCGGTCCCCAATACCATTTATAACGTCCCGGGGCTACAGTTATTAGTTACTACGGCATTTAAACTATTGCCATTTAGTATGTAAGTTACATTATGTATTGTTTACTATGTCAGGCTAACCAAATAGGAAAATGTGAATATGGTGTACTGAAATTGTGCAGGTTGCTTCTCGGCAATTGTCAAATCACTGCAAAACGAATGTTTTCGACTTATAACGGCTTTATGTAGTGTCTCAATCAGAAAAGAAGATGTCTGCACCGACGGAAAAAATGATTTAATATATTTTTATTATTCAAGCGGTCCCCAATAGCATTTTTAACGCCGCGGGGCTACAGTTATTAATTACTACGGCATTTAAACTATTGCCATTTAGTAAGTAAGCTACATTATGTATTATTTACTATGTCAGGTTAACCAAATAGCAAAATGTGAATATGGTGTACTGAAATGGTGCAAGTTGCTTCTCGGAAATTGTCAAATCGCTGAAAACGAATGTTTTCGACTTATAACGGCTTTCTGTAGTATCTCAACTAGAAAACAAGATGTCTGCACCGACGGAAAAAATGATTTAATATATTTTTATTATTCAAGCGGTCCCCAATAGCATTTATAACGTCGCGGGGCTACAGTTATTAGTTACTACGGCATTTAAACTATTGCCATTTAGTAAGTAAGCTACATTATGTATTATTTACTATGTCAGGTTAACCAAATAGCAAAATGTGAATATGGTGTACTGAAATTGTGCAACTTGCTTCTCGGCAATTGTCAAATCGCTGCAAAACGAATGTTTTCGACTTATAACGTCTTTCTGTAGTATCTCAATCAGAAAGAAATATGTCTTCACCGACGGGAAAAATATTTAATATATTTTTATTATTCAAGGGTTCCTCAATAGCATTTATACCGTCGCGGGGCTACAGTTATTAGTTACTAGGGCATTTAAACTATTGCCATTTAGTATGTAAGCTACATTATGTAATATTTACTATTTCAGGTTAACAAAATAGCACAATGCGTCAAACGTGTAGTGAAATTGTGCAAGTTGCTTCTCGGGAATGGTCAAATCGCTGCAAAACGAATGTTTGCGACTTATAACGTCTTCCTGTAGTATCTCATTTAGAAAACAAGATGTCTCCAGCGACGGAAAAAATTATTTACTATATTTTTATTATTCAAGCGGTCCCCAATAGCATTTATAACGTCGCGGGGCTACAGTTATTAGTTACTACGGCATTTAAACTATTGCCCTTTTGTATGTAAGTTACATTATGTATTGTTTACTATGTCAGGCTAACCAAATAGCAAAATGTGAATATGGTGTACTGAAATTGTGCAAGTTGCTTCTCGGCAATTGTCAAATCACTGCAAAACGAATGTTTTCGACTTATAACGGCTTTCTGTAGTCTCTCAATCAGAAAAGAAGATGTCTGCACCGACGGAAAAAATGATTTAATATATTTTTATTATTCAAGCGGTCCCCAATAGCATTTATAACGTCGCGGGGCTACAGTTATTAGTTACTACGGCATTTAAACTATTGCCGTTTAGTACGTAAGCTGCATTATGTATTATTTACTATGTCAGGTTATCCAAATAGCAAAATGTGAATATGGTGTACTGAAATTGTGCAAGTTGCTTCTCGGCAATTGTCAAATCACTGCAAAACGAACGTTTTCGACTTATAACGGCTTTCTGTAGTATCTCAATCAGAAAAGAAGATGTCTGCATCGCCGGAAAAAGTTATTTAATATATTTTTATTATTCAAGCGTTTCCCAATAGCATTTATAACGTCGCGGGGCTACAGTTATTAGTTACTACGGCATTTAAACTATTGCCGTTTAGTACGTAAGCTACATTATGTATTGTTTACTATGTCAGGTTAACCAAATAGCAAAATGTGAATATGGTGTACTGAAATTGTGCAAGTTGCTTCTCGGCATTTGTCAATTCGCTGCAAAACGAATGTTTTCGACTTATAACGTCTTTCTGTAGTATCTCAATCAGAAAGAAATATGTCTTCACCGACGGAAAAAATTATTTAATATATTTTTATTATTCAAGGGTTCCTCAATAGCACTTATACCGTCGCGGGGCTATAGTTATTAGTTACTAGGGCATTTAAACTATTGCCATTTAGTATGTAAGCTACATTATGTAATATTTACTATTTCAGGTTAACAAAATAGCACAATGCGACAAACGTGTAGTGAAATTGTGCAAGTTGCTTCTCGGCAATTGTCAAATCACTGCAAAACGAATGTTTTCGACTTATAACGGCTTTTTGTAGTATCTCAATCAGAAAAGAAGATGTCTGCACCGACGGAAAAAATGATTTAATATATTTTTATTATTCAAGCGGTCTCCAATAGCATTTATAACGTCGCGGGGGTACAGTTATTAGTTACTACGGCATTTAAACTGTTGCCATTTAGTAAGTAAGCTGCATTATGTATTATTTACTATGTCAGGTTATCCAAATAGCAAAATTTGAATATGGTGTACTGAAATTGTGCAAGTTGCTTCTCGGCAATTGTCAAATCACTGCAAAACGAACGTTTTCGACTTATAACGGCTTTCTGTAGTATCTCAATGAGAAAGGAAGATGTCTGCACCGACGGAAAAAATTATTTAACATATTTTTATTGTTCAAGCGGTCCTCAATAGCATTTATAACGTCGCGGAGCTACGGTCGTTAGTTATTAGGGAATTTAAACTATTGCCATTTAGTAAGTAAGCTACATTATGTATTATTTACTATGTCAGGTTAACCAAATAGCAAAATGTGAATATGGTGTAATGAAATTGTGCAAGTTGCTTCTCTGCAATTGTCAAATCGCTGCAAAACGAATGGTTTCGACTTATAACGTCTTTCTGTAGTATCTCAATCAGTAAAGAAGATGTCTTCACCGACGGAAAAAATTATTATATATATTTTTATTATTCAAGCGGTTCTCAATAGCATTTATTACGTCGCGGGGCTACATTTATTAGTTACTACGGCATTTAAACTATTGCCATTTAGTATGTAAGCTACATTATGTATTATTTACTATGTCGGGTTAACCAAATAGCAAAATGTGAATATGGTGTACTGAAATTGTGCAAGTTGCTTCTCGGGAATGGTCAAATCGCTGCAAAACGAATGTTTGCGACTTATAACGTCTTCCTGTAGTATCTCAATTAGAAAACAGGATGTCTCCAGCGACGGAAAAAATTATTTAATATATTTTTATTATTCAAGCGGTCCCCAATAGCATTTATAACGTCGCGGGGCTACAGTTATTAGTTACTACGGCATTTAGACTACTGACATTTAGTAAGTAAGCTACATTATGTATTATTTACTATGTCGGGTTAACCAAATAGCAAAATGTGAATATGGTGTACTGAAATTGTGCAAGTTGCTTCTCGGCAATTGTCAAATCGCTGCAAAACGAATGTTTTCGACTTATAACGTCTTTCTGTAGTATCTCAATCAGAAAAGAAGATGTCTGCACCGACGGAAAAAGTTATTTAATATATTTTTATTATTCAAGCGGTCCCCAATAGCATTTATAACGTCGCGGGGCTACAGTTATTAGTTACTACGGCATTTAAACTATTTCCGTTTAGTACGTAAGCTACATTATGTATTGTTTACTATGTCAGGTTAACCAAATAGCAAAATGTGAATATGGTGTACTGAAGTTGTGCAAGTTGCTTCTCGGCAATGGTCAAATCGCTGCAAAACGAATGTTTGCGACTTATAACGTCTTCCTGTAGTATCTCAATTAGAAAACAAGATGTCTCCAGCGACGGAAAAAATTATTTAATATATTTTTATTATTCAAGCGGTCCCCAATAGCATTTACAACGTCGCGGGGCTACAGTTATTAGTTACTACGGCATTTAAACTATTGCCGTTTAGTACGTAAGCTACATTATGTATTGTTTACTATGTCAGGTTAACCAAATAGCAAAATGTGAATATGGTGTACTGAAATTGTGCAAGTTGCTTCTCGGAAATTGTCAAATCTCTGAAAACGAATGTTTTCGACTTATAACGGCTTTCTGTAGTATCTCAATCAGAAAAGAAGATATCTGCATCGACGGAAAAAGTTATTTAATATATTTTTATTATTCAAGCGTTCCCCAATAGCATTTATAACGTCGCTGGGCTACAGTTATTAGTTACTACGGAATTTAAACTATTGCCGTTTCGTACGTAAGCTACATTATGTATTGTTTACTATGTCAGGTTAACCAAATAGCAAAATGTGAATATGGTGTACTGAAATTGTTCAAGTTGCTTCTCGGCATTTGTCAATTCGCTGCAAAACGAATGTTTTCGACTTATAACGTCTTTCTGTAGTATCTCAATCAGAAAGAAATATGTCTTCACCGACGGAAAAAAATATTTAATATATTTTTATTATTCAAGGGTTCCTCAATTGCATTTATACCGTCGCGGGGCTACAGTTATTAGTTACTAGGGCATTTAAACTATTGCCATTTAGTATGTAAGCTACATTATGTAATATTTACTATTTCAGGTTAACAAAATAGCACAATGCGACAAACGTGTAGTGAAATTGTGCAAGTTGCTTCTCGGGAATGGTCAAATCGCTGCAAAACGAATGTTTGCGACTTATAACGTCTTCCTGTAGTATCTCAATTAGAAAACAAGATGTCTCCAGCGACGGAAAAAATGATTTAATATATTTTTATTATTCAAGCGGTCCCCAATAGCATTTATAACGTCGCGGGGCTACAGTTATTAGTTACTACGGCATTTAAACTATTGCCATTTTGTATGTAAGTTACATTATGTATTGTTTACTATGTCAGGCTAACCAAATAGCAAAATGTGAATATGGTGTACTGAAATTGTGCAAGTTGCTTCTCGGCAATTGTCAAATCACTGCAAAACGAATGTTTTCGACTTATAACGGCTTTCTGTAGTATCTCAATCAGAAAAGAAGATGTCTGCACCGACGGAAAAAATGATTTAATATATTTTTATTATTCAAGCGGTCCCCAATAGCATTTATAACGTCGCGGGGCTACAGTTATTAGTTACTACGGCATTTAAACTATTGCCATTTAGTAAGTAAGCTGTGTTATGTATTATTTACTATGTCAGGTTATCCAAATAGCAAAATGTGAATATGGTGTACTGAAATTGTGCAAGTTGCTTCTCGGCAATTGTCAAATCACTGCAAAACGAACGTTTTCGACTTATAACGGCTTTCTGTAGTATCTCAATCAGAAAGGAAGATGTCTGCACCGACGGAAAAAATGATTTAATATATTTTTATTATTCAAGCGGTCCCCAATAGCATTTTTAACGCCGCGGGGCTACAGTTATTAATTACTACGGCATTTAAACTATTGCCATTTAGTAAGTAAGCTACATTATGTATTATTTCCTATGTCAGATTAACCAAATAGCAAAATGTGAATATAGTGTACTGAAATTGAGCAAGTTGCTCCTGGGCAATGGTCAAATCACTGCAAAACGAACGTTTTCGACTTATAACGGCTTTCTGTAGTATCTCAATCAGAAAGGAAGATGTCTGCACCGACGGAAAAAATGATTTAATATATTTTTATTATTCAAGCGGTCCCCAATAGCATTTTTAACGCCGCGGGGCTACAGTTATTAATTACTACGGCATTTAAACTATTGCCATTTAGTAAGTAAGCTACATTATGTATTATTTCCTATGTCAGATTAACCAAATAGCAAAATGTGAATATAGTGTACTGAAATTGTGCAAGTTGCTTCTCTGCAATTTTCAAATCGCTGCAAAACGAATGTTTTCGACTTATAACGTCTTTCTGTAGTATCTCAATCAGAAAAGAAGATGTCTTCACCGACGGAAAAAATTATTTAATATATTTTTATTATTTAAGCGGTCCTCAATAGCATTTATTACGTCGCGGGGCTACAGTTATTAGTTACTACGGCATTTAAACTATTGCCATTTAGTATGTAAGCTACATTATGTATTATTTACTATTTCAGGTTAACCAAATAGCACAATGTGACAAACGTGTAGTGAAATTGTGCAAGTTGCTTCTCGGGCATGGTCAAATCGCTGCAAAACGAATGTTTGCGACTTATAACGGCTTTCTGTAGTATCTCAATCAGAAAGGAAGATGTCTGCACCGACGGAAAAAATGATTTAATATATTTTTATTATTCAAGCGGTCCCCAATAGCATTTATAACGTCGCGGGGCTACAGTTATTAGCTACTATGGCATTTAAACTATTGCCATTTAGTATGTAAGTTACATTATGTAATATTTACTATTTCAGGTTAACAAAATAGCACAATGCGACAAACGTGTAGTGAAATTGTGCAAGTTGCTTCTCGGGAATGGTCAAATCGCTGCAAAACGAATGTTTGCGACTTATAACGTCTTCCTGTAGTATCTCAATTAGAAAACAAGATGTCTCCAGCGACGGAAAAAATTATTTAATATATTTTTATTATTCAAGCTGTCCCCAATAGCATTTATAACGTCGCGGGGCTACAGTTATTAGTTACTATGGCATTTAAACTATTGCCATTTAGTACGTAGGTTACATTATGTATTGTTTACTATGTCAGCCTAACCAAATAGGAAAATGTGAATATGGTGTACTGAAATTGTGCAAGTTGCTTCTCGGCAATTGTCAAATCGCTGCAAAACGAATGTTTTCGACTTATAACGTCTTTCTGTAGTATCTCAATCAGAAAAGAAGATGTCTGCACCGACGGAAAAAGTTATTTAATATATTTTTATTATTCAAGCGGTCCCCAATAGCATTTATAACGTCGCGGGGCTACAGTTATTAGTTACTACGGCATTTAAACTATTTCCGTTTAGTACGTAAGCTACATTATTTATTGTTTACTATGTCAGGTTAACCAAATAGCAAAATGTGAATATGGTGTACTGAAGTTGTGCAAGTTGCTTCTCGGCAATGGTCAAATCGCTGCAAAACGAATGTTTGCGACTTATAACGTCTTCCTGTAGTATCTCAATTAGAAAACAAGATGTCTCCAGCGACGGAAAAAATTATTTAATATATTTTTATTATTCAAGCGGTCCCCAATAGCATTTATAACGTCGCGGGGCTACAGTTATTAGTTACTACGGCATTTAAACTATTGCCATTTAGTATGTAAGTTACATTATGTAATATTTACTATTTCAGGTCAACAAAATAGCACAATGCGACAAACGTGTAGTGAAATTGTGCAAGTTGCATCTCGGGAATGGTCAAATCGCTGCAAAACGAATGTTTGCGACTTATAACGTCTTCCTGTAGTATCTCAATTAGAAAACAAGATGTCTCCAGCGACGGAAAAAATTATTTAATATATTTTTATTATTCAAGCGGTCCCCAATAGCATTTATAACGTCGCGGGGCTACAGTTATTAGTTACTACGGCATTTAAACTATTGCCATTTAGTAAGTAAGCTACATTATGTATTATTTACTATGTCAGGTTAACCAAATAGCAAAATGTGAATATGGTGTACTGAAATTGTGCAAGTTGCTTCTCGGCAATTGTCAAATCGCTGCAAAACGAATGTTTTCGACTTATAACGTCTTTCTGTAGTATCTCAATCAGAAAAGAAGATGTCTGCACCGACGGAAAAAGTTATTTAATATATTTTTATTATTCAAGCGGTCCCCAATAGCATTTACAACGTCGCGGGGCTACAGTTATTAGTTACTACGGCATTTAAACTATTGCCGTTTAGTACGTAAGCTACATTATGTATTGTTTACTATGTCAGGTTAACCAAATAGCAAAATGTGAATAAGGTGTACTGAAATTGTGCAAGTTGCTTCTCGGAAATTGTCAAATCGCTGAAAACGAATGTTTTCGACTTATAACGGCTTTCTGTAGAATCTCAATTAGAAAACAAGATGTCTGCACCCACGGAAAAAATGATTTAATATATTTTTATTATTCAAGCGGTCCCCAATAGCATTTATAACGTCGCGGGGCTACAGTTATTAGTTACTACGGCATTTAAACTATTGCCATTTAGTAAGTAAGCTACATTATGAATTATTTACTATGTCAGGTTAACCAAATAGCTAAATGTGAATATGGTGTACTGAAATTGTGCAACTTGCTTCTCGGCAATTGTCAAATCGCTGCAAAACGATTGTTTTCGACTTATAACGTCTTTCTGTAGTATCTCAATCAGAAAAGAAGATATCTGCATCGACGGAAAAAGTTATTTAATATATTTTTATTATTCAAGCGTTCCCCAATAGCATTTATAACGTCGCTGGGCTACAGTTATTAGTTACTACGGAATTTAAACTATTGCCGTTTCGTACGTAAGCTACATTATGTATTGTTTACTATGTCAGGTTAACCAAATAGCAAAATGTGAATATGGTGTACTGAAATTGTTCAAGTTGCTTCTCGGCATTTGTCAATTCGCTGCAAAACGAATGTTTTCGACTTATAACGTCTTTCTGTAGTATCTCAATCAGAAAGAAATATGTCTTCACCGACGGAAAAAAATATTTAATATATTTTTATTATTCAAGGGTTCTTCAATAGCATTTATACCGTCGCGGGGCTACAGTTATTAGTTACTAGGGCATTTAAACTATTGCCATTTAGTATGTAAGCTACATTATGTAATATTTACTATTTCAGGTTAACAAAATAGCACAATGCGACAAACGTGTAGTGAAATTGTGCAAGTTGCTTCTCGGGAATGGTCAAATCGCTGCAAAACGAATGTTTGCGACTTATAACGTCTTCCTGTAGTATCTCAATTAGAAAACAAGATGTCTCCAGCGACGGAAAAAATTATTTAATATATTTTTATTATTCAAGCGGTCCCCAATAGCATTTATAACGTCGCGGGGCTACAGTTATTAGTTACTACGGCATTTAAACTATTGCCATTTTGTATGTAAGTTACATTATGTATTGTTTACTATGTCAGGCTAACCAAATAGCAAAATGTGAATATGGTGTACTGAAATTGTGCAAGTTGCTTCTCGGCAATTGTCAAATCACTGCAAAACGAATGTTTTCGACTTATAACGGCTTTCTGTAGTATCTCAATCAGAAAAGAAGATGTCTGCACCGACGGAAAAAATGATTTAATATATTTTTATTATTCAAGCGGTCCCCAATAGCATTTATAACGTCGCGGGGCTACAGTTATTAGTTACTACGGCATTTAAACTATTGCCATTTAGTAAGTAAGCTGTGTTATGTATTATTTACTATGTCAGGTTATCCAAATAGCAAAATGTGAATATGGTGTACTGAAATTGTGCAAGTTGCTTCTCGGCAATTGTCAAATCACTGCAAAACGAACGTTTTCGACTTATAACGGCTTTCTGTAGTATCTCAATCAGAAAGGAAGATGTCTGCACCGACGGAAAAAATGATTTAATATATTTTTATTATTCAAGCGGTCCCCAATAGCATTTTTAACGCCGCGGGGCTACAGTTATTAATTACTACGGCATTTAAACTATTGCCATTTAGTAAGTAAGCTACATTATGTATTATTTCCTATGTCAGATTAACCAAATAGCAAAATGTGAATATAGTGTACTGAAATTGAGCAAGTTGCTCCTGGGCAATGGTCAAATCGCTGCAAAACGAATGTTTTCGACTTATAACGTCTTTCTGTAGTATCTCAATGAGAAAAGAAGATGTCTTCACCGACGGAAAAAATTATTTAACATATTTTTATTGTTCAAGCGGTCCTCAATAGCATTTATAACGTCGCGGGGCTACGGTCGTTAGTTACTAGGGAATTTAAACTATTGCCATTTAGTAAGTAAGCTACATTATGTATTATTTACTATGTCCGGTTAACCAAATAGCAAAATGTGAATATGGTGTACTGAAATTGTGCAAGTTGCTTCTCTGCAATTTTCAAATCGCTGCAAAACGAATGTTTTCGACTTATAACGTCTTTCTGTAGTATCTCAATCAGAAAAGAAGATGTCTTCACCGACGGAAAAAATTATTTAATATATTTTTATTATTTAAGCGGTCCTCAATAGCATTTATTACGTCGCGGGGCTACAGTTATTAGTTACTACGGCATTTAAACTATTGCCATTTAGTATGTAAGCTACATTATGTATTATTTACTATTTCAGGTTAACCAAATAGCACAATGTGACAAACGTGTAGTGAAATTGTGCAAGTTGCTTCTCGGGCATGGTCAAATCGCTGCAAAACGAATGTTTGCGACTTATAACGGCTTTCTGTAGTATCTCAATCAGAAAGGAAGATGTCTGCACCGACGGAAAAAATGATTTAATATATTTTTATTATTCAAGCGGTCCCCAATAGCATTTATAACGTCGCGGGGCTACAGTTATTAGCTACTATGGCATTTAAACTATTGCCATTTAGTATGTAAGTTACATTATGTAATATTTACTATTTCAGGTTAACAAAATAGCACAATGCGACAAACGTGTAGTGAAATTGTGCAAGTTGCTTCTCGGGAATGGTCAAATCGCTGCAAAACGAATGTTTGCGACTTATAACGTCTTCCTGTAGTATCTCAATTAGAAAACAAGATGTCTCCAGCGACGGAAAAAATTATTTAATATATTTTTATTATTCAAGCTGTCCCCAATAGCATTTATAACGTCGCGGGGCTACAGTTATTAGTTACTATGGCATTTAAACTATTGCCATTTAGTACGTAGGTTACATTATGTATTGTTTACTATGTCAGCCTAACCAAATAGGAAAATGTGAATATGGTGTACTGAAATTGTGCAAGTTGCTTCTCGACAATTGTCAAATCACTGCAAAACGAATGTTTTCGACTTATAACGGCTTTCTGTAGTATCTCAATCAGAAAAGAAGATGTCTTCACCGACGGAAAAAATTATTTAATATATTTTTATTATTTAAGCGGTCTTCAATAGCATTTATAACGTCGCGGGGCTACAGTTATTAGTTACTATGGCATTTAAACTATTGCCATTTAGTACGTAGGTTACATTATGTATTGTTTACTATGTCAGCCTAACCAAATAGGAAAATGTGAATATGGTGTACTGAAATTGTGCAAGTTGCTTCTCGACAATTGTCAAATCACTGCAAAACGAATGTTTTCGACTTATAACGGCTTTCTGTAGTATCTCAATCAGAAAAGAAGATGTCTTCACTGACGGAAAAAATTATTTAATATATTTTTATTATTCAAGCGGTCCCCAATAGCATTTATAACGTCGCGGGGCTACAGTTATTAGCTACTACGGCATTTAAACTATTGCCATTTAGTATGTAAGTTACATTATGTAATATTTACTATTTCAGGTTAACAAAATAGCACAATGCGACAAACGTGTAGTGAAATTGTGCAAGTTGCTTCTCGGGAATGGTCAAATCGCTGCAAAACGAATGTTTGCGACTTATAACGTCTTCCTGTAGTATCTCAATTAGAAAACAGGATGTCTCCAGCGACGGAAAAAATTATTTAATATATTTTTATTATTCAAGCGGTCCCCAATAGCATTTATAACGTCGCGGGGCTACAGTTATTAGTTACTACGGCATTTAGACTACTGACATTTAGTAAGTAAGCTACATTATGTATTATTTACTATGTCGGGTTAACCAAATAGAAAAATGTGAATATGGTGTACTGAAATTGTGCAAGTTGCTTCTCGGCAATTGTCAAATCGCTGCAAAACGAATGTTTTCGACTTATAACGTCTTTCTGTAGTATCTCAATCAGAAAAGAAGATGTCTGCACCGACGGAAAAAGTTATTTAATATATTTTTATTATTCAAGCGGTCCCCAATAGCATTTATAACGTCGCGGGGCTACAGTTATTAGTTACTACGGCATTTAAACTATTTCCGTTTAGTACGTAAGCTACATTATGTATTGTTTACTATGTCAGGTTAACCAAATAGCAAAATGTGAATATGGTGTACTGAAGTTGTGCAAGTTGCTTCTCGGCAATGGTCAAATCGCTGCAAAACGAATGTTTGCGACTTATAACGTCTTCCTGTAGTATCTCAATTAGAAAACAAGATGTCTCCAGCGACGGAAAAAATTATTTAATATATTTTTATTATTCAAGCGGTCCCCAATAGCATTTATAACGTCGCGGGGCTACAGTTATTATTTACTACGGCATTTAAACTATTGCCATTTAGTATGTAAGTTACATTATGTAATATTTACTATTTCAGGTCAACAAAATAGCACAATGCGAAAAACGTGTAGTGAAATTGTGCAAGTTGCTTCTCGGGAATGGTCAAATCGCTGCAAAACGAATGTTTGCGACTTATAACGTCTTCCTGTAGTATCTCAATTAGAAAACAAGATGTCTCCAGCGACGGAAAAAATTATTTAATATATTTTTATTATTCAAGCGGTCCCCAATAGCATTTATAACGTCGCAGGGCTACAGTTATTAGTTACTACGGCATTTAAACTATTGCCATTTAGTAAGTAAGCTACATTATGTATTATTTACTATGTCAGGTTAACCAAATAGCAAAATGTGAATATGGTGTACTGAAATTGTGCAAGTTGCTTCTCGGCAATTGTCAAATCGCTGCAAAACGAATGTTTTCGACTTATAACGTCTTTCTGTAGTATCTCAATCAGAAAAGAAGATGTCTGCACCGACGGAAAAAGTTATTTAATATATTTTTATTATTCAAGCGGTCCCCAATAGCATTTACAACGTCGCGGGGCTACAGTTATTAGTTACTACGGCATTTAAACTATTGCCGTTTAGTACGTAAGCTACATTATGTATTGTTTACTATGTCAGGTTAACCAAATAGCAAAATGTGAATATGGTGTACTGAAATTGTGCAAGTTGCTTCTCGGAAATTGTCAAATCGCTGAAAACGAATGTTTTCGTCTTATAACGGCTTTCTGTAGTATCTCAATTAGAAAACAAGATGTCTGCACCGACGGAAAAGATGATTTAATATATTTTTATTATTCAAGCGGTCCCCAATAGCATTTATAACGTCGCGGGGCTACAGTTATTAGTTACTACGGCATTTAAACTATTGCCATTTAGTAAGTAAGCTACATTATGAATTATTTACTATGTCAGGTTAACTAAATAGCAAAAGGTGATTATGGTGTACTGAAATTGTGCAACTTGCTTCTCGGCAATTGTCAAATCGCTGCAAAACGAATGTTTTCGTCTTATAACGGCTTTCTGTAGTATCTCAATCAGAAAAGAAGATGTCTGCATCGACGGAAAAAGTTATTTAATATATTTTTATTATTCAAGCGTTCCCCAATAGCATTTATAACGTCGCTGGGCCACAGTTATTAGTTACTACGGCATTTAAACTATTGCCGTTTCGTACGAAAGCTACATTATGTATTGTTTACTATGTCAGGTTAACCAAATAGCAAAATGTGAATATGGTGTACTGAAATTGTTCAAGTTGCTTCTCGGCATTTGTCAATTCGCTGCAAAACGAATGTTTTCGACTTATAACGTCTTTCTGTAGTATCTCAATCAGAAAGAAATATGTCTTCACCGACGGAAAAAAATATTTAATATATTTTTATTATTCAAGGGTTCGTCAATAGCATTTATACCGTCGCGGGGCTACAGTTATTAGTTACTAGGGCATTTAAACTATTGCCATTTAGTATGTAAGCTACATTATGTAATATTTACTATTTCAGGTTAACAAAATAGCACAATGCGACAAACCTGTAGTGAAATTGTGCAAGTTGCTTCTCGGGTATGGTCAAATCGCTGCAAAACGAATGTTTGCGACTTATAACGTCTTCCTGTAGTATCTCAATTAGAAAACAAGATGTCTCCAGCGACGGAAAAAATTATTTAATATATTTTTATTATTCAAGCGGTCCCCAATTGCATTTATAACGTCGCGGGGCTACAGTTATTAGTTACTACGGCATTTAAACTATTGCCATTTTGTATGTAAGTTACATTATGTATTGTTTACTATGTCAGGCTAACCAAATAGCAAAATGTGAATATGGTGTACTGAAATTGTGCAAGTTGCTTCTCGGCAATTGTCAAATCACTGAAAAACGAATGTTTTTGACTTATAACGGCTTTCTGTAGTATCTCAATCAGAAAAGAAGATGTCTGCACCGACGGAAAAAATTATTTAATATATTTTTATTATTCAAGCGGTCCCCAATAGCATTTATAACGTCGCGGGGCTACAGTTATTAGTTAGAACGGCATTTAAACTATTGCCATTTAGTAAGTAAGATGCGTTATGTATTATTTACTATGTCAGGTTATCCAAATAGCAAAATGTGAATATGGTGTACTGAAATTGTGCAAGTTGCTTCTCGGCAATTGTCAAATCACTGCAAAACGAACGTTTTCGACTTATAACGGCTTTCTGTAGTATCTCAATCAGAAAAGAAGATGTTTGCACCGACGGAAAAAATGATTTAATATATTTTTATTATTCAAGCGGTCCTCAATAGCATTTTTAACGCCGCGGGGCTACAGTTATTAGTTACTACGGCATTTAAACTATTGCCATTTAGTAAGTAAGCTGCGTTATGTATTATTTACTATGTCAGGTTATCCAAATAGCAAAATGTGAATATGGTGTACTGAAATTGTGCAAGTTGCTTCTCGGCAATTGTCAAATCACTGCAAAACGAACGTTTTCAACTTCTAACGGCTTTCTGTAGTATCTCAATCAGAAAAGAAGATGTCTGCACCGACGGAAAAAATGATTTAATATATTTTTATTATTCAAGCGGTCCCCAATAGCATTTATAACGTCGCGGGGCTACAGTTATTAGTTACTACGGCATTTAAACTATTGCCATTTTGTATGTAAGTTACATTATGTATTGTTTACTATGTCAGGCTAACCAAATAGCAAAATGTGAATATAGTGTACTGAAATTGAGCAAGTTGCTCCTCGGCAATGGTCAAATTGCTGCAAAACGAATGTTTTCGACTTATAACGTCTTTCTGTAGTACCTCAATGAGAAAAGAAGATGTCTTCACCGACGGAAAAAATTATTTAACATATTTTTATTGTTCAAGCGGTCCTCAATAGCATTTATAACGTCGCGGGGCTACGGTCGTTAGTTACTAGGGAATTTAAACTATTGCCATTTAGTAAGTAAGCTACATTATGTATTATTTACTATGTCCGGTTAACCAAATAGCAAAATGTGAATATGGTGTACTGAAATTGTGCAAGTTGCTTCTCTGCAATTGTCAAATCGCTGCAAAACGAATGTTTTCGACTTATAACGTCTTTCTGTAGTATCTCAATCAGAAAAGAAGATGTCTTCACCGACGGAAAAAATTATTTAATATATTTTTATTATTTAAGCGGTCCTCAATAGCATTTATTACGTCGCGGGGCTACAGTTATTAGTTACTACGGCATTTAAACTATTGCCATTTAGTATGTAAGCTACATTATGTATTATTTACTATTTCAGGTTAACCAAATAGCACAATGTGACAAACGTGTAGTGAAATTGTGCAAGTTGCTTCTCGGGAATGGTCAAATCGCTGCAAAACGAATGTTTGCGACTTATAACGGCTTTCTGTAGTATCTCAATCAGAAAGGAGGATGTCTGCACCGACGGAAAAAATGATTTAATATATTTTTATTATTCAAGCGGTCCCCAATAGCATTTATAACGTCGCGGGGCTACAGTTATTTGCTACTATGGCATTTAAACTATTGCCATTTAGTATGTAAGTTACATTATGTAATATTTACTATTTCAGGTTACCAAAATAGCACAATGCGACAAACGTGTAGTGAAATTGTGCAAGTTGCTTCTCGGGAATGGTCAAATCGCTGCAAAACGAATGTTTGCGACTTATAACGTCTTTCTGTAGTATCTCAATCAGAAAAGAAGATGTCTGCACCGACGGAAAAAGTTATTTAATATATTTTTATTATTCAAGCGGTCCCCAATAGCATTTATAACGTCGCGGGGCTACAGTTATTAGTTACTACGGCATTTACACTACTGACATTTAGTAAGTAAGCTACATTATGTATTATTTACTATGTCGGGTTAACCAAATAGCAAAATGTGAATATGGTGTACTGAAATTGTGCAAGTTGCTTCTCGGCAATTGTCAAATCACTGAAAAACGAATGTTTTCGACCCATAACGGCTTTCTGTAGTATCTCAATCAGAAAAGAAAATGTCTGCACCGACGGAAAAAATTATTTTATATATTTTTATTATTCAAGCGGTCCCCAATAGCATTTATAACGTCGCGGGGCTACAGTTATTAGTTACTACGGCATTTAAACTATTGCCATTTTGTATGTAAGTTACATTATGTATTGTTTACTATGTCAGGCTAACCAAATAGCAAAATGTGAATATGGTGTACTGAAATTGTGCAAGTTGCTTCTCGGCAATTGTCAAATCACTGCAAAACGAATGTTTTCGACCCATAACGGCTTTCTGTAGTATCTCAATCAGAAAAGAAGATGTCTGCACCGACGGAAAAAATTATTTAATATATTTTTATTATTCAAGCGGTCCCCAATAGCATTTATAACGTCGCGGGGCTACAGTTATTAGTTACTACGGCATTTAAACTATTGCCATTTTGTATGTAAGTTACATTATGTATTGTTTACTATGTCAGGCTAACCAAATAGCAAAATGTGAATATGGTGTACTGAAATTGTGCAAGTTGCTTCTCGGCAATTGTCAAATCACTGCAAAACGAATGTTTTCGACCCATAACGGCTTTCTGTAGTATCTCAATCAGAAAAGAAGATGTCTGCACCGACGGAAAAAATGATTTAATATATTTTTATTATTCAAGCGGTCCCCAATAGCATTTTTAACGCCGCGGGGCTACAGTTATTAATTACTACGGCATTTAAACTATTGCCATTTAGTAAGTAAGCTACATTATGTATTATTTCCTATGTCAGGTTAACCAAATAGCAAAATGTGAATATAGTGTACTGAAATTGAGCAAGTTGCTCCTCGGCAATGGTCAAATTGCTGCAAAACGAATGTTTTCGACTTATAACGTCTTTCTGTAGTATCTCAATGAGAAAAGAAGATGTCTTCACCGACGGAAAAAATTATTTAACATATTTTTATTGTTCAAGCGGTCCTCAATAGCATTTATAACGTCGCGGGGCTACGGTCGTTAGTTACTAGGGAATTTAAACTATTGCCATTTAGTAAGTAAGCTACATTATGTATTATTTACTATGTCCGGTTAACCAAATAGCAAAATGTGAATATGGTGTACTGAAATTGTGCAAGTTGCCTCTCTGCAATTGTCAAATCGCTGCAAAACGAATGTTTTCGACTTATAACGTCTTTCTGTAGTATCTCAATCAGAAAAGAAGATGTCTTCACCGACGGAAAAAATTATTTAATATATTTTTATTATTTAAGCGGTCCTCAATAGCATTTATTACGTCGCGGGGCTACAGTTATTAGTTACTACGGCATTTAAACTATTGCCATTTAGTATGTAAGCTACATTATGTATTATTTACTATTTCAGGTTAACCAAATAGCACAATGTGACAAACGTGTAGTGAAATTGTGCAAGTTGCTTCTCGGGAATGGTCAAATCGCTGCAAAACGAATGTTTGCGACTTATAACGTCTTTCTGTAGTATCTCAATCAGAAAAGAAGATGTCTGCACCGACGGAAAAAGTTATTTAATATATTTTTATTATTCAAGCGGTCCCCAATAGCATTTATAACGTCGCGGGGCTACAGTTATTAGTTACTACGGCATTTAGACTACTGACATTTAGTAAGTAAGCTACATTATGTATTATATACTATGTCGGGTTAACCAAATAGCAAAATGTGAATATGGTGTACTGAAATTGTGCAAGTTGCTTCTCGGCAATTATCAAATCGCTGCAAAACGAATGTTTTCAACTTATAACGTCTTTCTGTAGTATCTCAATCAGAAAAGAAGATGTCTGCACTGACGGAAAAAGTTATTTAATATATTTTTATTATTCAAGCGGTCCCCAATAGCATTTATAACGTCGCGGGGCTACAGTTATTAGTTACTACGGCATTTAAACTATTGCCATTTTGTATGTAAGTTACATTATGTATTGTTTACTATGTCAGGCTAACCAAATAGCAAAATGTGAATATGGTGTACTGAAATTGTGCAAGTTGCTTCTCGGCAATTGTCAAATCACTGCAAAACGAATGTTTTCGACCCATAACGGCTTTCTGTAGTATCTCAATCAGAAAAGAAGATGTCTGCACCGACGGAAAAAATTATTTAATATATTTTTATTATTCAAGCGGTCCCCAATAGCATTTATAACGTCGCGGGGCTACAGTTATTAGTTACTACGGCATTTACACTACTGACATTTAGTAAGTAAGCTACATTATGTATTATTTACTATGTCGGGTTAACCAAATAGCAAAATGTGAATATGGTGTACTGAAATTGTGCAAGTTGCTTCTCGGCAATTGTCAAATCACTGAAAAACGAATGTTTTCGACCCATAACGGCTTTCTGTAGTATCTCAATCAGAAAAGAAAATGTCTGCACCGACGGAAAAAATTATTTTATATATTTTTATTATTCAAGCGGTCCCCAATAGCATTTATAACGTCGCGGGGCTACAGTTATTAGTTACTACGGCATTTAAACTATTGCCATTTTGTATGTAAGTTACATTATGTATTGTTTACTATGTCAGGCTAACCAAATAGCAAAATGTGAATATGGTGTACTGAAATTGTGCAAGTTGCTTCTCGGCAATTGTCAAATCACTGCAAAACGAATGTTTTCGACCCATAACGGCTTTCTGTAGTATCTCAATCAGAAAAGAAGATGTCTGCACCGACGGAAAAAATTATTTAATATATTTTTATTATTCAAGCGGTCCCCAATAGCATTTATAACGTCGCGGGGCTACAGTTATTAGTTACTACGGCATTTAAACTATTGCCATTTTGTATGTAAGTTACATTATGTATTGTTTACTATGTCAGGCTAACCAAATAGCAAAATGTGAATATGGTGTACTGAAATTGTGCAAGTTGCTTCTCGGCAATTGTCAAATCACTGCAAAACGAATGTTTTCGACCCATAACGGCTTTCTGTAGTATCTCAATCAGAAAAGAAGATGTCTGCACCGACGGAAAAAATGATTTAATATATTTTTATTATTCAAGCGGTCCCCAATAGCATTTTAACGCCGCGGGGCTACAGTTATTAATTACTACGGCATTTAAACTATTGCCATTTAGTAAGTAAGCTACATTATGTATTATTTCCTATGTCAGGTTAACCAAATAGCAAAATGTGAATATAGTGTACTGAAATTGAGCAAGTTGCTCCTCGGCAATGGTCAAATTGCTGCAAAACGAATGTTTTCGACTTATAACGTCTTTCTGTAGTATCTCAATGAGAAAAGAAGATGTCTTCACCGACGGAAAAAATTATTTAACATATTTTTATTGTTCAAGCGGTCCTCAATAGCATTTATAACGTCGCGGGGCTACGGTCGTTAGTTACTAGGGAATTTAAACTATTGCCATTTAGTAAGTAAGCTACATTATGTATTATTTACTATGTCCGGTTAACCAAATAGCAAAATGTGAATATGGTGTACTGAAATTGTGCAAGTTGCCTCTCTGCAATTGTCAAATCGCTGCAAAACGAATGTTTTCGACTTATAACGTCTTTCTGTAGTATCTCAATCAGAAAAGAAGATGTCTTCACCGACGGAAAAAATTATTTAATATATTTTTATTATTTAAGCGGTCCTCAATAGCATTTATTACGTCGCGGGGCTACAGTTATTAGTTACTACGGCATTTAAACTATTGCCATTTAGTATGTAAGCTACATTATGTATTATTTACTATTTCAGGTTAACCAAATAGCACAATGTGACAAACGTGTAGTGAAATTGTGCAAGTTGCTTCTCGGGAATGGTCAAATCGCTGCAAAACGAATGTTTGCGACTTATAACGTCTTTCTGTAGTATCTCAATCAGAAAAGAAGATGTCTGCACCGACGGAAAAAGTTATTTAATATATTTTTATTATTCAAGCGGTCCCCAATAGCATTTATAACGTCGCGGGGCTACAGTTATTAGTTACTACGGCATTTAGACTACTGACATTTAGTAAGTAAGCTACATTATGTATTATATACTATGTCGGGTTAACCAAATAGCAAAATGTGAATATGGTGTACTGAAATTGTGCAAGTTGCTTCTCGGCAATTATCAAATCGCTGCAAAACGAATGTTTTCAACTTATAACGTCTTTCTGTAGTATCTCAATCAGAAAAGAAGATGTCTGCACTGACGGAAAAAGTTATTTAATATATTTTTATTATTCAAGCGGTCCCCAATAGCATTTATAACGTCGCGGGGCTACAGTTATTAGTTACTACGGCATTTAAACTATTGCCATTTTGTATGTAAGTTACATTATGTATTGTTTACTATGTCAGGCTAACCAAATAGCAAAATGTGAATATGGTGTACTGAAATTGTGCAAGTTGCTTCTCGGCAATTGTCAAATCACTGCAAAACGAATGTTTTCGACCCATAACGGCTTTCTGTAGTATCTCAATCAGAAAAGAAGATGTCTGCACCGACGGAAAAAATTATTTAATATATTTTTATTATTCAAGCGGTCCCCAATAGCATTTATAACGTCGCGGGGCTACAGTTATTAGTTACTACGGCATTTAAACTATTGCCATTTTGTATGTAAGTTACATTATGTATTGTTTACTATGTCAGGCTAACCAAATAGCAAAATGTGAATATGGTGTACTGAAATTGTGCAAGTTGCTTCTCGGCAATTGTCAAATCACTGCAAAACGAACGTTTTCGACTTATAACGGCTTTCTGTAGTATCTCAATCAGAAAAGAAGATGTCTGCACCGACGGAAAAAATGATTTAATATATTTTTATTATTCAAGCGGTCCCCAATAGCATTTTTAACGCCGCGGGGCTACAGTTATTAATTACTACGGCATTTAAACTATTGCCATTTCGTAAGTAAGCTACATTATGTATTATGTCCTATGTCAGGTTAACCAAATAGCAAAATGTGAATATAGTGTACTGAAATTGAGCAAGTTGCTCCTCGGCAATGGTCAAATTGCTGCAAAACGAATGTTTTCGACTTATAACGTCTTTCTGTAGTATCTCAATGAGAAAAGAAGATGTCTTCACCGACGGAAAAAATTATTTAACATATTTTTATTGTTCAAGCGGTCCTCAATAGCATTTATAACGTCGCGGGGCTACGGTCGTTAGTTACTAGGGAATTTATACTATTGCCATTTAGTAAGTAAGCTACATTATGTATTATTTACTATGTCCGGTTAACCAAATAGCAAAATGTGAATATGGTGTACTGAAATTGTGCAAGTTGCTTCTCTGCAATTGTCAAATCGCTGCAAAACGAATGTTTTCGACTTATAACGTCTTTCTGTAGTATCTCAATCAGAAAAGAAGATGTCTTCACCGACGGAAAAAATTATTTAATATATTTTTATTATTTAAGCGGTCCTCAATAGCATTTATTACGTCGCGGGGCTACAGTTATTAGTTACTACGGCATTTAAACTATTGCCATTTAGTATGTAAGCTACATTATGTATTATTTACTATATCAGGTTAACCAAATAGCACAATGTGACAAACGTGTAGTGAAATTGTGCAAGTTGCTTCTCGGGAATGGTCAAATCGCTGCAAAACGAATGTTTGCGACTTATAACGGCTTTCTGTAGTATCTCAATCAGAAAGGAGGATGTCTGCACCGACGGAAAAAATGATTTAATATATTTTTATTATTCAAGCGGTCCCCAATAGCATTTATAACGTCGCGGGGCTACAGTTATTTGCTACTATGGCATTTAAACTATTGCCATTTAGTATGTAAGTTACATTATGTAATATTTACTATTTCAGGTTACCAAAATAGCACAATGCGACAAACGTGTAGTGAAATTGTGCAAGTTGCTTCTCGGGAATGGTCAAATCGCTGCAAAACGAATGTTTGCGACTTATAACGTCTTTCTGTAGTATCTCAATCAGAAAAGAAGATGTCTGCACCGACGGAAAAAGTTATTTAATATATTTTTATTATTCAAGCGGTCCCCAATAGCATTTATAACGTCGCGGGGCTACAGTTATTAGTTACTACGGCATTTAGACTACTGACATTTAGTAAGTAAGCTACATTATGTATTATTTACTATGTCGGGTTAACCAAATAGCAAAATGTGAATATGGTGTACTGAAATTGTGCAAGTTGCTTCTCGGCAATTGTCAAATCGCTGCAAAACGAATGTTTTCAACTTATAACGTCTTTCTGTAGTATCTCAATCAGAAAAGAAGATGTCTGCACCGACGGAAAACGTTATTTAATATATTTTTATTATTCAAGCGGTCCCCAATTGCATTTATAACGTCGCGGGGCTACAGTTATTAGTTACTACGGCATTTGCACTATTTCCGTTTAGTACGTAAGCTACATTATGTATTGGTTACTATGTCAGGCTAACCAAATAGCAAAATGTGAATATGGTGTACTGAAATTGTGCAAGTTGCTTCTCGGCAATTGTCAAATCACTGCAAAACGAATATTTTCGACCCATAACGGCTTTCTGTAGTATCTCAATCAGAAAAGAAGATGTCTGCACCGACGGAAAAAATTATTTAATATATTTTTATTATTCAAGCGGTCCCCAATAGCATTTATAACGTCGCGGGGCTACAGTTATTAGTTACTACGGCATTTAAACTATTGCCATTTTGTATGTAAGTTACATTATGTATTGTTTACTATGTCAGGCTAACCAAATAGCAAAATGTGAATATGGTGTACTGAAATTGTGCAAGTTGCTTCTCGGCAATTGTCAAATCACTGCAAAACGAATGTTTTCGACCCATAACGGCTTTCTGTAGTATCTCAATCAGAAAAGAAGATGTCTGCACCGACGGAAAAAATTATTTAATATATTTTTATTATTCAAGCGGTCCCCAATAGCATTTATAACGTCGCGGGGCTACAGTTATTAGTTACTACGGCATTTAAACTATTGCCATTTTGTATGTAAGTTACATTATGTATTGTTTACTATGTCAGGCTAACCAAATAGCAAAATGTGAATATGGTGTACTGAAATTGTGCAAGTTGCTTCTCGGCAATTGTCAAATCACTGCAAAACGAATGTTTTCGACCCATAACGGCTTTCTGTAGTATCTCAATCAGAAAAGAAGATGTCTGCACCGACTGAAAAAATGATTTAATATATTTTTATTATTCAAGAGGTCCCCAATAGCATTTTTAACGCCGCGGGGCTACAGTTATTAATTACTACGGCATTTAAACTATTGCCATTTTGTATGTAAGTTACATTATGTATTGTTTACTATGTCAGGCTAACCAAATAGCAAAATGTGAATATGGTGTACTGAAATTGTGCAAGTTGCTTCTCGGCAATTGTCAAATCACTGCAAAACGAATGTTTTCGACCCATAACGGCTTTGAAAGACGTTGTAACAACCCGCAACAAATTGCGTTTGTAATTATAAGACTTATAAAATTTAAGTTGTTAGAAGAAAAGAATAAGTCAAAGCCGGCCCTGCGTAATTTCAAATATAGCGAACGCGAAAGTGCATTTACCAAGAACGGAAAGCTATATTTGCCGTAGTCAGGAAAAGCGATTCAATGACATCCGGTGCTTACAAAGTAAAAGATTTCTGAGAACAGCGAATGCCGAATTGACACATAGCGCAAACCCGTGTGGGATATGTCAAATTCGCAATTCTCAGAGTGCACAAAGTACAAGTCAAAATGCAAGTGGACAAAACGAAGAAGTCCGAGAAAATATACGGCCCTCCACGAGAGAAAATTACCTGGGAAGAAACACAAACCGCGAGTCTAGTTCGCGTCCCGGTTTCGAGTAATAAATTAATCCGTCGATAACATTTTTCGGTGTAAAATTCAACTAAATCCAAATTACATCTTTCGATCTAAAACTAAGTGTGTAGTGCCCAACCTTAAGGGAATCCAGGTGCTAAAAAGGGAACCGTAGGACTCCAATCAATTCCAGTCGAACTCAATCAAAAATATTAACTAAACATTCGGTCGCTCCGTTTAAACTAAATATTAATCAAATCGAGGGGAAGCAGCCAGCGCCGGAAAAAGGTCAGACTTAATCCTGGTTATTATTTAACCCAAAAAGAAGGGCATCGCTAGATTTATTCTTTCCTTCCCAACCAAATTAATGTCATAAACTTTAAGCGTAATTCCGTTCAATTCTAACGGCGAAACTATAGCAACTTAAGCACAGAGCCGTTCGGACGAATAATCATTGTAATCATACAGATTTAATAGTTTCTTTCAATATAAGTTAAATTATTCTTTTGTGGGTGTTTTATTTACTCAAAATTTAGCTCTTACCCCCTTAAGGTGTAACCAAGGGGACAGCAGAGGAATTACAATCCTCTATTGGTGCATTTAGTGACATACGGGTGTAATCCAACCCCTATATCACCAAAACCGTGGCAGCACGTAAACTGGTAACCGGGGGGAAGCAAAAACAACCCCTGTGGTCACAAATGGTGGCAGCGGTCTACGGACTACCCTCTGATTACACCCTTAAATAAGGTTTTCAACCCCTAAGACTTAGAAAAAAATATTTTTTTCAATTTTTGGAAAAATAAATTTTAAACATCTAACTCAACTAACATCTGCCAACCCTTATAAATACTCCGAATTATAGGTTTGAACCCCTCAAGAAACTTAGATTTTTTTTTCTCCTGCTTCATAAAAATTTAAACACCTAACTCAATTAGAATCCGCCAAGCATAGTAATAATTTACGGCAGCTAAACCATTTTAACTCGGTAGTTTATCCCTTGCACCTCAGGAATGCCGAAAATACACCCTTAAAAACTTAGAATAAATTTTTTTCACTTTTATAAAAAAAATTTCAACACCTAAATTACATCTGCCAACCCTCAATCGGGCGGCAGACAACAAGAATTACTTCGTATTTCATCCCCCTAACGTAAAAACAAACCCCTAGTGGAAATTTCAGCACGAAGGAATTTTGCAAGAAATTTTATCGGTCGGTAATACGCAGGGAAATCATAGGTTGCAAAAATTTGGCAGCAAATCAATCACAGCGGGTTAAATTAAATACTACAACCTCCATAAGGTATTATTCAAGTGAAGGAAAGTACATCGGAAGGATGACAGAGAGCGCCCAAATTAATATGTGCTTCTAACAATTTTACGCTTGCAGCTATTTAAATAATTTTATTTTTGTGCGATTTTGTGTGTTTTTCTACGTTTTTCCTCTAGGAGCATCAACTTTTGGTAGGTTTCTGTGTACAACAAGACAGCAATAATAATTTTGAATTCAACGGTGTACTAGTAATTAAAACAATTCGAACGCTCTACAAATAGTAACAAATATTAATCCCCAATACTGTGCAAACAGTAAAAAGAGGCTTCAAAAAATTTGGTAGGCAAATAAAACAATTTTAAACAATTTTTCTGCTAATAATCTGCAACAATTAGGGATAACAATCACAATAAATACAATTCCTGCATCATTTTTGCAATTAAATATCGTTTAAAACTTTGCCAAGGGTGGCACACATAGGCGTCGCATAAATAAAAGCAAACAAAAACTTGTAAAAATTATTATTATCAGGACAAATACGAAAGTAATAACGTAGGGAGTCATAAAGGCAATTATTTTACGCGTTTAACCGAAAAATAAATTCACCATTTATGGTATTGGGAAAATTTCACAAATAGGTGCATATATATACGGATTTTTAAATAATCAGGGAGCACTTAGCTAAAAATCTCGCAAATCATAAAGTAATTAGCGTAGAAAGGCTATATTTTCAAATATCTTAGGTCAAAATTTAAAATAAAATGGTATCGCACGCATCAGCCATGGATTTGCCGTCGGGTAATCAAGCAACATTACAACCATTTGTGACGCTAGGTATGATTGCTTCCACCGTGGAAAATTTTAGTGGCAAAAACAATATTAGGCAATATTTTGAAAAATTAGACCAACGAGGCATTTTAGACAATTGGTCGGATAGTACAAAATTAAATATTTTGAAATATAGGTTAACAGGGGATGCTTATAGTTATTTCAGAACCAATCAAGACCTCGACGCTTTGAGTTATAATGAGTTAAAAGAAAAATTAATAGGCAAGTTTACACCAGCGAAAATACCGGGCGAAGCGCTCATACGGCTGGGTAAATGTTATCAAAAATACGACGAATCAATAGCTAATTATGTGTTGCGATTAAAAACGTTAGGCACAGAAATTTTAACAGACGATTTAAAACATGCGACGGACAGTGAAAAGCCAGGTTTAAGGAAGAAAAACGGGGAATTACTTTTAAATCAATTTCGAACAGGGGTACACAAAAGTATTTTGAAACAACTGGGTCCGTTATTAATGCGAACCGAGAACTTAGATTTGGACAAAGCGGAACAATTTGCTATTCAATTCGAATTATCAGACAAAATGTTTATGAATAAGTATAATAATAATACAGTTTTTACAATGCGAACAACACAAAGCAGAACTTGTTTTAATTGCGGTCGTAATAATCACATAGCACAAAATTGTTATTTGAAGTTTAGGAAATATCACCAAACAAGAAACAACGACTTCAGGTTTAGCACAGGGCGGAACCATCCAAATTTTTACAAGGCACAAAATAAGGCAAATCCTAATGTTAGGTCGGAAAAATTTCAAAGGTATCAAGGATATGTTAACAATAACTTAGGCGGTCAAACCAATTTTAACAATAAAAGGGAACATAATTTTTATAAGCCGCAAGGCGGGGTTAATACAAATAATCAAATGACAGGGCGGCAGCGACACCATTTTAACAATTACACGGGACAGAATACAGGAAGGAACTCGCAACAACAAAATAACTTTCAACATTATAGAGGCACGCACAAAAAGGGACAAATAAATTACAACAGTGGGCAAAATATTACAAAATATAATGGGAATGGCGCGAACAATAATAGAAATTACAACGCGACGGCTAATGCAAGCAGCTTCCAGGGAAACTTTAATAGGCAAAACCAGGGAAGACCTCGAAATAACATAAATGCAGTAAGTAATTTAAACATGGCAGGGCTTCGTTTGCAACCCCAAAACGGAGGCCAGGCAAAATTGTAAAACAAAAAATTCAGGCAAACACCTACTTCATCCCTCATTTAGGAAATGAAAATTCGCAGGACACACCTTGCATAGTAAATTTATTAATAAACGGTATATACACGCCATTATTATTGGATAATGGATCTGCAGTAACAATGTTAAAAGAAAAATTTGTTAACAATTGCAATATTATTTTAGAAGATGATATTTATTTGCTAGGAATTTCAGGGCCTGCAGTAAAGGCATTAGGAACTTCACAAGTAAAATTTAGCGTTTGGCCAAGGGATATAACACAAAATTTTAAAGTTATAATATGCAGGGATGAATTGGGTGTTAGTACAGCAGGAATTTTAGGTCGCGATTGGCTAATTAAAAATAAAGCGGTTATAAATTATTACAACTGCACCCTAAAGGTATGGGGCAGGCAGTTACCAATTTTACGCCAATCCGAACTAGAGTGGAACAATTTAAATAAGGGGTACAACGTGAGGAATAACGAAATAGGTACGGAGGAGGGATTAATTAGGAAAAATATCGATACACAAGAAGAAGACAACGCAAATATTTTAGAAGAAAGAAAACTAAGGGAAAATAGCTGGCAGGTACAAAAATTGAAGAAATTTCAGGGATTCCAGTCACCCCAGGTAGAAGGGAAAAACGACGGAATACCCACAGAAGCTAAAGTTGGAAATTGTGGGTCTCAACCACCGAAAGAGGTTCGAGACGGAGGTTGCACTCAGCAACATTGCTCGCTCGTGGATAGCCCAGGAGGCGGAGCGACACAATCAAAAGGGGACTCTCAAGGAAAAGCTGTAAGGGAACCTAATTTAGGATCCACAGCTAGAGAAGCAGTAAGCAGGAAGAAGGCAAGTAAAACCAATAAAAAGATGGATGTCATACAGGCTGATCACCTAGACACTATCTTAAACTCTTCAGCTAGCGAGGAGGATATTGGAATGAACGCTGAAAAAGTCACAGAAAAAAGTGACACAGAACTGGAGAAACAGTTCAATAGTGAAGCCGCGGTTCACATAAATAAAAATGCTAGAAGAAAGCAGACAAATGGAAATGCCAGAGAAGTAGGCAATATTTTTATCCACAGTGTTGGAGAATTAAGTGAAGATGAAGTAGAAAATGAAGACTTCCACACAAATTTCATGGAAAGGCAACGTATATACAGAGAAAACAAAGCTCTGGACCTGCAGCAAGAATACGAAAATAAAGTAAAGGAAGCAAAATTACAGAGGGATCCCAAAGAAGAAGCTAAGAAAAAGAAGGAAGTAAACCTAAATATGGTAAGTACAAAGGTAACGAAAAAGACAGAAGAATTCCAAGGAAGTAATAAAAATGAACAGGTAAATTTGGTAAGGGAAAAAGCTTGTGTATCGAAGAAACAAAAATTATACGAAGAAAACAAAGAAGACGAAATCCCAGAAGTCAAGAATTTGGAGAACACGAAGGAATACGAAATAAAATTAGTAGAAGATTTAATACTACCCCCCCGTGCCGAAATAAATTGCGAAACCAAAAATATGAATTTCAAAAATATTAAAAAGCAACAAATTCTGCTAGAACCTACACCGACAGGAATAAACGGTGTATTTGCAGCAAGAACTTTAACGAAAAATAAGGAATGGTTAACAATAAAACTGGTCAACCTAAATAATAAGGAAGAAATTTTAAGGAAAAATACTACAGTGGCAAAAGCGGAAGAAAATTTCAATGTAATAGAAAAGAAGGCAAATGCAAAGGAATATCCAGTTACAACAATTCAAAAATACCAAGAAGATTGGATTATGGAAAATTTCAACTTAGAACACCTAGAAGAATACCCAAAAGGATTAATCTGCGAATTAATAGCGCGCTACAGCGACATCTTCTCGGACGGAGTAAATCTAACCACAGCGCACAACGTAAAACACAAAATAATCGTGGAAAACGACCAACCAATAGCGAAGCGTCCATACAGAGTTCCATTTCACCAAAGAGAAATATTAAGGAAGGAAATCGATAGGTTACTAGAAGCAAAAATTATTAGGCCATCGAGCTCACCATGGAGTGCACCAGTCATTTTAATCGTGAAAAAACAACCCAATGGAGAAGACAAAGTACGGATGTGCGTGGACTACAGGGCCCTAAATGCTGTAACGAAGAACGACGTATATCCACTACCATTACTACAGGATGCGACGGATTATTTGGCAAATTCAACTTTATTTAGCGTTTTTGATGTAACTTCAGCTTATCACCAAATCGAAATGGAAGAAAATAGCATCCAATATACAGGATTTTCAACACCTGACTCCCATTATGAATTTTTACGATTACCGTTCGGTTTGTCGAATTCGCCTATGACCTTTCAAAGGTTCATTTCGTTCACATTAGCAGGTTTAACAGGGAACACGTGCTGGGTATATTTAGACGACATTTTGGTACATAATTCCCTAGGAGTAGAAGATCATATACAAAAACTAAGTGTAGTATTCGATAGGTTACGTGAGGCTAATATAAAACTAAAACCAGATAAATGTAAATTTTTGACAACCGAAGTTAAATACTTAGGTCACATAATTACGCAAAAAGGGATTAGACCGGATCCAGAAAAAATTGAAGCAGTTAAAAACTTTCCATTACCAAAATCAGTTAAAAATATTAGAGAATTTTTAGGATTAGCAGGATGGTACAGAAAATTTATACCAAATTTTGCTCACATTTCAGCACCACTAACTAATTTAACGAAAAAGGATGTAAAATTTCAATTAGGGAAAGAGGCACTAGAAGCCTTTGACAAATTAAAAAATGCAATCACTTCAGACAGTATTTTAGCTTATCCAGACTTTTCAAAACCTTTTATTTTAGCAACCGATGCCAGTAATTCAGGCATGGGAGCAATTTTGAGTCAAGATCACGACGGTTTCGAAAAACCGATAGCTTTTGCGAGTAAATCATTCAATAAAGCAGAAAAAAATTATACAGTTTCAGAAAAAGAACTGCTTGGAGCTATTTTTGGAATAAAACAATTTCGTTGTTATTTATACGGTAGAAAGTTTACTTTAATCACGGATCATAGACCCTTGAAATGGCTTTTAACGGCAAACCATCAAAATTCGAGATTAGCTAGGTGGTCCTTACTATTAGGCGAATATAATTTTGAAATTATGCATAGGCCAGGTAAGCAACATGGAAATGCAGACGCATTAAGTAGAGTCTATGAAGAAAATTGTATTGAGGTAAAACATAACGAACAAAGTCAATGCATTTTAACGTTTGAAGAATTTTTAGAAATAAACAAAAACTATAAAATATTAAGCGAAAACGTCACAGAAAAAGAAGGAAACTTATTCACTTGTCCGGAACATTATGCGCTAGCACACTGCGTATCTCAAAATTGGGAAATGAGCAAAGGCATTGCTCTAGAATTCAAAAATATTTTTGGGTCAATTACCGAATTGCAGAATCAAAATAAATTAATAGGTGAAGTCGCAACGTTAAAACTACCAGAAAGAAACATTTATTATCTAGTCACAAAATCTAAGCATGTTACGAAGCCAACGTATAAAACGTTATGGCACACTCTAATAAATTTAAGGAATTGCGTAATTGAAAATGGGGATAAATTTTTAGCTATGCCACAAATAGCATGTGGACTCGACAAATTAAAATGGGATATAGTATACGAAATGATCAAATATATTTTTTATCACACGCCAATCACAATCACAATTTATAAACTAAACCCAAGTAACATTACAGTAAATATAATCAATCCAACGGAATCAGAATTAACTCCAGTTTGGGATAGAGAATTAATTAAAAAGGAACAAGAAAAGGACACTTTTTGCCAAAGTGTAAAAGAGCAAATCAATAACGATGCCGAAAATCCAAATTTTTACATAGACAACGAAGGGTTATTGTATAAAAATATGGGAAATACGGATTGTTTAGTAATTCCAAAATCATTTATAAGAAAGGTTATTCACGATTTTCACGATTTACCCATTTTTGGTCACCAAGGTCAACAAAAAACAATTTCGAACATTAAAACTAGATGTTTTTGGCCAAATATGAATCAACAAATTATTGACTACGTGAGCAAGTGCCACATCTGTAATCAAAGAAAAACATCACCACATCTAAAACCCGCACCTATTCAAAATTTTGCCGAAATTTCAAAACCATTTGAACGTTGTTCTATGGACATTACAGGTCCTTTTGTCAGTTCATTCAATGGAAACAAATATTTACTAACGTTTATAGATCACTTTTCCAAATATATTGAAATCATTCCGATTCAGGATCAAAAAGCTACCACAGTAGCGAAAGCCCTATTCACTAAAGTAATAGCACGTCACGGCACAATGCAAAAATTAATTTCAGATAGAGGCACAAACTTTTTATCATTAGTAATGAAAGAACTTCTAAAATTTTTAGGAATAAACCATTCACAAACAACAGCGTATCATGCGGCTAGTAATGGCGCCATTGAACGCATACATCGAGTTTTAAAAGACTTTTTAGCTATGCACATTAATCAAAAAGGTCAACAAGATTGGGACGAATGGATCCCATATTTTCAAATGGCACACAATTTTTGGACTCATTCATCCACAGGCTTCTCGCCATACTTTTTAATACATGGCCGAGACCCTGAATTACCAATGGATGATATTTTAAAACCACAATCAGTGAAATACAATACGGACGAAAATTATGTGTCAGAATTAATGACTAAATTAAATGTTACCTTTAACTTAGTAAAAGAAAATTTAATGAAAGCAACAAAACAAAGGGAAGTTCAATATAATAAGAAAACAAAAGAAGTTAAATTACAAATAGGAGAATTGGTGTATTTATACGATCCTACGTCAAAAATAGGGTTATCAAAAAAGTTAATGAAACCTTGGATAGGACCTTTTAGAATTATAGAACAAAAAGGCCCAGTAACCTTCAAAATTAAAGAATTATATAAAAATAAAGAACAAGTGGTGCACGCTAATAGGTTAAAGTTATGCAAAGGCTTTAACACAGATAAAATTTTAGAAATTCGACCAAATTCCGTACAATTTTCTCCGGACGAAGAAATTAATAATCCATTAAACGACTGGGAGATAAGCGAGTCAGAGGTAAGTAGCGACGAAGAAAATTTCGACAATCCTACACCTAAAGACGTAAGCTTAAGATTATTACAAGGGTTAGACCAGTGTAGGGAAATACAAGACAGGTTAGACAAAGAAAAGAAAAAGAGAAACTGGAGATTAGAGGTAAATCGACAAACCAGAAATCTAGTTTCTCAAAATCAACAAGCCATCGACGATTGGCAAAATTTAGGATCTGTCAATCAAGGCGGACTACGTCAGTCATCCAGGATCCGTAAGAGATCCGAACGTTAAAAGATTAAAAGTCACTGCAAAAATTTCAATTCCCTGTGTGGAAAACGGGGTTTAGAATATTTCCACCGCTTAGGAGTCTAGCGGGTCGTAAAAGGCGACCAATAGACATCCAAAAATAAGGAACGAATAAGAAAAAGCATAAAGTAATAAATAAATATAAAGTACGATGTTAGTACTTCAGATTGTTAACAATGATGGAATAAAAATAAATAAACAGGTCTATGGTAAATTTTTCAAGGTTAAGCTTAGTGAAAAGCACAATACGAAGATATTAAAACAATTTTCTTATTCGGTACCAAAAACAATTAACAAATACTAACAATATTTTTAAAAGTAAATATCAGGGTACAGTTACGTAAGGAAAAAATTAATAATAGGGATTAATATTAAGTAATAATATTTTAAAGCTTACTAACGTAGTAGGAATTACAAGGAAATAGAGTAATGGGAAATAATCATTTAAAACATTTTTAAACATAATTACTTTATTACTAATAATAAACAGTGAAGCTAAAAAGAGAAACAGTTAGTTTATCAACTATGAATAATTTTAATTTTCATTGTAATATATGAATAATTTTTCTCTTCAAGGAACAAACACTTGTGTTTCTCATTTGAGTTTTAGTGGGAATGGTTGAAATGACAAATATGATTTTAATTAAAAATTATGAAATCTATAATTAAGTGATAATCTTTGCAAATTAATCTTTTTGCATTAATAATAGGAAGGCGAAGCTAAAAAGAGAAACGGTTGCTTAGGCAAATAGAAACCAATTTTAATTTTCAATATAATAACATATGAATAATTTTTTTTTTAAATTTATTTTTATACGGTTATCAACTTATTTTATGTTTCTCATTAGAGTTTCAATGTTAAGGGTTAAACCAAATACTTGAATTTAACGTATAAGATTTAAAGTGATAATTAGAAAGATTACTTATACAAATTACATTACATTCAGGTTAACATGAAGAAAATGCTCATACCGTGGGTGATATTAATACTAAGTGAATGGTGCGCGTGCAACCTCGCGATCATAGCCTACGACTGTGACAACCCCAATAACAACATTACAACAATATCCCTTCAGGACATAGCAGATTGCCCAAACCCACAGCAGGACTACAAGGAACAATCAACGGAAGTGCAAGTCATACAAAGGAATGAATTTAAACAACAAAAAGTTTACGCTTGTTTAGTAGAAGTTACCAGGACCATATCACATTGCGGGATGCATTCCCACTCTTCAGAAGTAGCAGGAGGCTTAGCAACCTTTATTAAAGCGTTAGGACAAGAAGAATGCAGAAATGTCCACAGATATCAAACCTTAAGAATTTATAACCAACTAATAGGGAAAATTTTAATCAATGGAACCACAACCGCAACCTTAACAATAGTAGGTCAAGTGACCGATGACGCTAAATGTGAAGGAGGTTCATACAACGAAGAAGGTCATTCGTGGTCAAAAGTAATTGTAACCACCGCATTAAAAATAAATACAAAGGAATATTTCGCCACAGTTAAATTAGAAGAAAATGAAATCAGCCTAAACTCAGGACTAACATGCGAATACTTAAGAAGCTATTGTATAGATTCCACGTACGGAGAAACCGTTTGGGACTGGCTACAAGAAACAGCGTGTGATAGAGGACTTACCCTAATATACCAGGGGTCAGCAAAAATTATTTCCCAAATCAATAAGCAAACAGAGAAAATCCTTGTAATCGAAGAAGAAGACAAAATTTTCGCGTTATCACTAATCAAAACAATCACTCTATGCGGAACAGAAATTTGGCAAACAGAACACCCTCGGTTAATGGTCATAATGGGGAAACCTAACCACATCAAGGCTACAATGGAGCTAACACCACAAAATACCGACCTGTTTAACTATATTAACAGTAAATTATTATACATTGAGCAGGCTTACAAAAGAACAATCAGCACCCTATATGTAGACACAGTTCATCGAAGATGCCTAACACATAGGGAAATCTTGAAAAACCGACTACTAATGGCACCACTATCACCAAACGCATTAAGTTCCATTATAAAAAAACAAATGGGATACATAGGAAGAGTTTTAGGAGAAGCCTTATATATTATGCAATGCACCCCTAGGAAAGTGGAAATCCGAAGAACAGATCAATGTTACCAGGAACTACCCATCAAATTCAACAACGAATCAAAATTCATGGCTCCAATAACACATTTAATCCAAAATTTTGCAGAACAAATCGAATGCAATCCAGCAACACCAGCACTTTATTTTATAGAGGGTAGATGGATTAGACTACTACCCCAACCTTTAGAAGCAGAGGCACCTACATTACTAGGAATTGAAGAAGAAGAACGATTAGAATTCAAACCCATTCAACCTTTAGGAATAAGCGGAATATACTCCAAAGAAGAAATCTCAAAAATCCAAAGAACACTTCTATTTTCCCAAGAAAGAAGAGCGGTTCAAAATGCAATTTCATTAAAAATAGCCGGAATCCCCACGGACAATCAAGGATACTCATTCACACAAATGTTCGACGAAAAGGAGTTCAAAAAGTTAGCGAAAAATACAATTAAATTCATATGGGGTTGGTTTACAGAAGTAGGAATATTTATGAGCGGTTTAATTGGATTCTACGTAATCATAAAAACCATTAAATACATTTTAGGAGTCGTATTAAATGGACTCGCCATATACAAAACATTGGGTTGCGGCTTAGCCTTACTAGCAAGCGTATGGAACACACTAACAGTATGGTTGGTACATAACCACAACTTGAAAAAACAAAACAACACAGAAGATCAGGACATCGAGGGACAACGCAGCAAGAAGAAGGAAGAAAAACCATCAGCACCAGAAGAACCACAGGCTACAAACATACTCCCAGCGACACAACTGGCTCAATCAACTTCGTCAATAAACTCTGCATATCCAAATATTCAAATGTATACAGTGGAATCAGCCTAACACAGCACCAAAAAGTAGGGCAAAATAAATAAGCAATAATAATTAGGTCAAATGGAGAAACATTAGAAAAAAAAAATATATATATATATATACATATATACACATAAATTAACCAGATATATAAATATCTAAAGATATATTATTAAATTATAATTAAGTACAACAATCGAAGGCTCTAGAAACCTTAGGGGCTCCAATACCCCAAACGACCTGTACGTCCGATGCGGTGTACATATTCATCAATATTCCCCCAACACAGTCCGACGGACTTAAAGATTCCCCTTACGATTGATCCGTTCGAATTCGATCACGTGCTATCAGCTATCAGAAATAAGCTTATGAAGTAATTCGAAGGCAACACCGCTTTCAGCCTTAATTTTTCCAGTTGAGATCGTGCTTTTGACGATCAATGGTCCATGATACGGATCAATTCCCCTTTTTCTCACGCTGAATACGATCACCGTGAATGCTAGTGCTCTGGAAGTCGTTTTCTATCTTCAAGCCCCAGTCACGAAGAATTGCTTCGCCTGTGTCACCTTTTCGATGGTGTCAAGATACTCCCAGTTCAATTCCCTGTGTGGGCACGGGGTTAGAATATTCCCAACGCTTAGGGGTCTGGCGTGTCGTAAAAGGCGACTAAAAGACATCCCAACTTCATCTTTCTTGCAGATTCATCATTTCTTCATTGCAAGTTCATCATTTTTCATTAATAAATAATCATTCAATTCCCTGTGTGGAGACGGGGTAAGAATATCTTCACAGCCTACGGGCTTGTCGTAAGAGGCGACAAAACGGCGGGTTTTATCTTGTGCAGCTGGCTCTGCTTGAATTGCACATCTTCACTTTCAACCTTCAACAGGAAAGTCGAAGAAATTGGCTGCCAACCTTTGAATTTCCTCGGGGAAAGTTGCTGAGAACATCAACGTCCTGCGTTCTCCCGTGGACACGGGATTGCAGTCCTGAAATCCGTGGATTTATTCGGGAAAAGTGGCTGAGAGGCTGGGCCCCTCTCGCCACATATCCTCCCAGGTAGTACCCTTATGGTGCACACCTCTATAATTTAGCAAATTGTTTTGGGGCAGCGCACTCATCGTTTTTACACGATGTCCGTAATAACTATGATAGTTGCGGGCCTGCCGCATTTTAATTTGATTATTCTAATTATTAACCCCCTCCCAACATAAAATTTAAATAGGCATGTTCGAAGCTACCGGACGGGTGGCTGGGAGGCTAGGCCCCTCTCGCCACCTTTCCCTTACATTAAAATTTTTTTTTTTTTTTTTCATTACATAATAATAATCATAATTAATTTTTAACCTCATCGGCGGTTGAGAGACTGAGCCCCTCTCACCAATGAAGACGTAACACGTCAAATACAATTTTTCTTTCAAATAACATAATTCTCATAATTAATCTTTAATTTCATCGCCGGTTGAGAGACTGAGCCCCTCTCACCGACGAAGACGTCAATGAAACGTCAAAATTATTTTAAATATTAAATTAAATACATTCTCCTACATAGGACTTCGTCCATATGACCAAAGCAGTCGGTGTCTAAGGTACCATTGTATTCCTGCATGCCGGGATCTGGTCCATTAACAAACAGAAACAATTTGAATCATTTCGGCGGTTGGGAGATTGAGCCCCTCTCACCGACGAAGACGTCAACAAAACGTCAAATTAAATTTTAATACTTAAATCAAAGCATACATTTAAATCATTTCGGCGGTTGGGAGACTGCGCCCCTCTCTCCGACGAAAATGATATTAATAATATATTTAATACAATAAATACAATAATTACAATAAAATTACAATTTTTAAATTATACAATTAAATCATTCAGTGGTTGAGAGCCTCGGCCCCTCTCACCACGCCATCTAGGGACTCTCCCTAGCTAATGCGCGTTTCTACGGACTCTAAGGTCCCTTATAGGAAACGCTGTGCTAAGGCATCGGTTATTAAACTTATCGACTTGGTGGAATATTTGCTCCACGTTACTGCGAGGCAGTCGCCCACAGAGAAGGAAGAAGAAAAGACCTCAAACGAGAGGAACATCAACCTTGGTTTCACTCCACTCCAACCCGGAATTATCCTGACTTGGAGGCCGCCAATCCTGCAGCAATAGCCTCTGCTGCACCTTCCCTTTCCTTTACCATTGGAAATAAATTCCAAACACAGTAATAAATAAATATGAAGACGAAGATATACGAATAATAATATAATATTAATAAATAAATAATTAATACAAATAAATAATAAATAGTAATAATGAAGCCCGAAATAAATAAAAAAAAGAGGTGCAAATAATAAAATACAAATTTATAAAGGCGACAACACGAATGAAAAGGATAGAAAAATAGGATAATGCAGAGTAGGAAGTAAAACAATTATCAGAAGAAAGAAGACCGAGCCGAGAATCAGCAGCCTACAGCCGAAGGATGACACCCCACGTCAACATAACAGTGAAACGCGAAGTGCGGGAGTGTTTCAAAAGCAGAGTATTAAAACAAAATTAGTGGACATATCACAATAAAAATGAGTGTAGTGCGAAGTCAACTGCGTCACAGAGCAGAGCAATAAATACAAGTGAGCGCAAAACACGGTATGAGGCATAAAGACACTTAGGGAAATAAAGCAAGGTAAATGATTCAATATAATCAGAAGTAATAGCAAATTCACTTACAAGTCAAGGGTTTTGTTAAGAAAAGCAGACATGTCCATAAGGACATGCCTACTTTTAAAAAGCGGGGAGTAGTGTAACAACCCGCAACAAATTGCGTTTGTAATTATAAGACTTATAAAATTTAAGTTGTTAGAAGAAAAGAATAAGTCAAAGCCGGCCCTGCGTAATTTCAAATATAGCGAACGCGAAAGTGCATTTACCAAGAACGGAAAGCTATATTTGCCGTAGTCAGGAAAAGCGATTCAATGACATCCGGTGCTTACAAAGTAAAAGATTTCTGAGAACAGCGAATGCCGAATTGACACATAGCGCAAACCCGTGTGGGATATGTCAAATTCGCAATTCTCAGAGTGCACAAAGTACAAGTCAAAATGCAAGTGGACAAAACGAAGAAGTCCGAGAAAATATACGGCCCTCCACGAGAGAAAATTACCTGGGAAGAAACGCAAACCGCGAGTCTAGTTCGCGTCCCGGTTTCGAGTAATAAATTAATCCGTCGATAACATTTTTCGGTGTAAAATTCAACTAAATCCAAATTACATCTTTCGATCTAAAACTAAGTGTGTAGTGCCCAACCTTAAGGGAATCCAGGTGCTAAAAAGGGAACCGTAGGACTCCAATCAATTCCAGTCGAACTCAATCAAAAATATTAACTAAACATTCGGTCGCTCCGTTTAAACTAAATATTAATCAAATCGAGGGGAAGCAGCCAGCGCCGGAAAAAGGTCAGACTTAATCCTGGTTATTATTTAACCCAAAAAGAAGGGCATCGCTAGATTTATTCTTTCCTTCCCAACCAAATTAATGTCATAAACTTTAAGCGTAATTCCGTTCAATTCTAACGGCGAAACTATAGCAACTTAAGCACAGAGCCGTTCGGACGAATAATCATTGTAATCATACAGATTTAATAGTTTCTTTCAATATAAGTTAAATTATTCTTTTGTGGGTGTTTTATTTACTCAAAATTTAGCTCTTACCCCCTTAAGGTGTAACCAAGGGGACAGCAGAGGAATTACAATCCTCTATTGGTGCATTTAGTGACATACGGGTGTAATCCAACCCCTATATCACCAAAACCGTGGCAGCACGTAAACTGGTAACCGGGGGGAAGCAAAAACAACCCCTGTGGTCACAACGTACAGACCTCTCTGTCTCCTAAATACTATGGGAAAGCTATTTGAACAGTTGCTAAACAGAAGACTTCTGGATGAAATAGAGAGAAATGGCGGACTAGCAGAAATGCAATATGGGTTTAGAGAAGGAAGATCCACGGTAGACGCAATAGCAAAAGTACTGAATATAGGAATGGAGGCCAATAGACAACGCAAAAATGAATATGCTGTATTGGTAACATTAGACGTTCGGAACGCATTCAATACGGTACCATGGGAGGGAATAATAGAGGAATTAAAAAAAACAAGTGGCTCCTTACTTAGTAAACGTAATATGCAGGTACCTCCAAAACAGAAGGATACAGGTAGGAGAGAGTTCCAGTCTGGACATGACATGTGGAGTCCCCCAGGGATCCGTCCTCGGCCCAACATTGTGGAACCTGTACTATGACGAAGTACTAAGGCAGGAACTACCTAACGGAACATCGCTCGTGGGTTACGCCGACGATCTGGCGCTGGTGGTGTGCGGAAAAAATAAAACAGAAATTGAAGAGAACATAGAGTGGGCTATATTCAAGGTTGAACAGTGGATGGAGAAGAAAGGCCTTCAACTTGCCTCGCACAAAACCGAAATAGTGGTGCTATCTGGAAAAAATACCTTAAAACAAGTAGAAATAAATATGGGAAACATTGAAATTACAAGCCAACAATGTCTTAAGTACTTGGGCGTGGTTCTCGGCAGAAATATGAACATGGGGTGCCACATACAAAAGATAGTTAAAAAGGCGGAGGGGGCCGCAGCAGCTCTCGCCCGATTAATGCCAAATAAAGGAGGAGCAAGGGCAGGACGCAGAAAAGTGATAGCCTCGGCTGTGAGCTCTATTCTACTATATGCAGCTCCAGTATGGGCCAATTTTGCGTTAATGAATAAATACAGGAAAATGCTGGAAAGAGTACAGAGGAAATTAGCAATAAGAATCGCAAGCGCTTACCGAACTGCGTCTGCGAGAGCGATTCAGGTAGTAGCTGGAGTGATCCCCATCCACTTATTAGTGGCCGAACGATCATACGCAAACGGGGCAAACCGAAGGCAACAGAAAAAAGAAGCGAGAGAGGAAACTTTCCGTAAATGGCAAGAAGAATGGAGACAGCAAGGACAAACGGCCGAGTGGACAAGGAAGTTAATAGTAGACGTAAAATCCTGGGTGACAAGAGAGCACGGAGAAGTGAGCTACTACTTAACGCAATTTCTAACTGGACATGGAAGCTTCCAAACGTACCTCTACAGAATGAAACTCTCGAACACGGAGAGCTGCGTGTACTGCGGTGAACGGGACACTCCACAACATACCATACTGGAGTGCAACAGATGGCAAGAAATAAGAAATAGAGCGACACGTGGAATTGGAGAGGAAATGACAACGGGAAACATAATAAACATTATGCTCGATAGCAAAGAAAAGTGGACCACGATAGAGACCGCAGTAAAGGCCATCATGAAAACAAAAGAAGACGAAGAAAGGGCGAGACAACAGGAACAACACTAAAAGACGAACGGAGTAAGTCTCAATGAAGCAATGCTGAATGGCGATTCCGTTGAGACATACGAAGCGAAGGGGGGGTTTTAGTCGGTAGGCGATTGAACCATTTTACTAATCGAATCCGACACTCCTTAGGGACTATTACCTAAGAGTCTTTTGAAGATTTCCACCTCCTTCAATCAAGAAAAAAAAAAAAAAAAAAAAAGCCCCAAGCCAAGCGCCAAACCAAGAGCCAAGCCACGTGCCAAGCCAATCGCCAAGCCCAGCGCCACGCCAAGCGTGAAGCCAGAAGCCAAACCAAACGGCCAGCCAAGCGCCAAGCAAAGCGCCAAGTCAAGCTCCAAACCAAGCGCAAAGCCAAGCGCCAAGCCAAGCGCCAAAATAGGCGCTAACCTAAGCACCAAGCCACACGCCAAACCAAGCACCAAGCCACACGCCAAGCCAAGTGCCCAAGACAAGCGCTAAGCCAAGCGCCGAGCCAAGCGCCAGGCCAAGCGTCAAGCCAAGCGACAAGCCAAGCGCCAAGCCAAGCGCCAAAATGGCGATAACCCAAGCACCAAGCCACACGCTAAGCCAAGTGCCAAGCCAGCGCTAAGCTAAGCGCCAAACCAAGCGCCAAGCCAAGCGCCAAGATATGCGCCCAGCCAAGCGCTAAGGCCACGCGCCAAGAAAAGCGAAAAACATGCGCCAAGCCAAACGCAAAGCCCAAGCGCCATGCCAAGCGCCAACCCACGCACCCAACAGAACGCCAAGCCATGCGCCAAGCCAAGCGCCAAGCCAAGCGCCTAGCCAAGCACTACGCCTCGCACCAAGTCACGCGCCAAGAAAGCGCTAAACCAAGCGATAAACCACGCTCCAAAAAGCGGCAAGCCAAGCGACAAGCCACGCGCCTAAAAAGCGCTAAGCCAAGCGTCCAGCCAAAGCGCTAAGCAAGCGCCAAAGAGAGCGCCAAGCCATGCGCAAGCCAAGCGCCAAGCCAAGAGCCAAGCCAAGCGCCAAGCTACGCGCCAAGAAAGCGCCAACCAAGGCAAAAGCCACGCGTGAAGAAAGCGCCAAAGCCAAGCGTTAAGAAGAGCGCCAAGCCACGCGCCAAGCCAAGCGCCAAGCCACGCGCCAAGAAGAGCGCCACGACATGCGCCAAGGAAGGCGCCAAGCTAAGCGACAAGCCACGCGCCAAGCCACGCGCTAGGAAAAGCGCCAACCCAAGCGATAAGCCACGCGCCAAGCCACGCGCCAGGAAAAGCGCCAACCCAAGCGATAAGCAAGCGCCAAGCCACGCGCCAAGCCAGGCGGCAAGAGAAGCGTATAAGCCACGCGCCACGGAAGAGCGCCTACCCCAGCGATAAGCCCACGCGACAAACCACGCGCCAAAAAAAGCGCCAAGCAAGCGTTAAGCCAAGCGTTGAGCTAAACGCCAAGAAAAGCTAGAAACCAAGCGCCAAACCTAGCGACTAGCCACGTGCCAAGAAAAGCGTCAAACCAAGCGCCAGAGGCCACGCGCCAAGGAGAGCGCCACGCCATGCGCCAAACCAAGCGCCAAGCCAAGTGCCAAGCCAAGCGCCAAACCGCGCGCCAAGAAAAGAGCCAACAAAAGCGCCAAGCAAGCGCCCAAATCAACAGCAAGCCAAACGCCAAGCCACGCGCAAAAAAAAGGGCCAAGCAAGCGCCAATCCAAGCGCCAAGCCAAGCGGCCAGGCCAAGCGAAAAGCCAAACGCCCAGCCAAGCGCCAAGCCACGCGCCAAGCCAAGCTCCCAGCCAAGCGCCAAGCCACGCGCCAAAGAGAGCGCTAAGCCATGCGCCAAGCCAAGCGCCAAGTTACGCGCCAAACGAAGCGCCAAGCCAAGCGCCAAGCCAAGTGCCAAACCAAGCGCCAAGCCAAGCGCCAAGCCAAGTGCCAAACCAAGCACCAAGCCAAGCGCCAAGCCAAGTGCCAAGCCACCCGCCAAAAAAAAACGCCAAGGAAAGCACCAAGCCAAGCGACAAGCTACGCGCAAAGAAAGCGCCAAGCCAAGCGCCAACCAAGCACCAAGCCAAGCGCCAAGCCAAGTGCCAAGCCACCCGCCAAAAAAAAAACGCCAAGGAAAGCGCCAAGCCAAACGTCAAGCCAAGCGCAAAGTGCCCAGCCGAGCGCCAAGCCACCCGCCAAGCCACGCGTCAAGAAAAGCGCCAAGCCACGCGCCAAGCCAAGCGCCAAGCCACGCGCCAAGAAAACGCCAAGCCAAGCGACAAGCCACGCGCCAAGAAAGCGCCATGCCCAGCGCCAAGCCAGACGCCAAGCAAGCGCCCAGCCAAGCGCCAAGCCACGCGCCAAGAAGAGCGCCAAGCTATGCGCCAAGCCAAGCGACAAGAAAAGCGCAAAGAAAGCGCCAAGCCAAGCGTCCAGCCAAGCGCCAAGCCGCGCAATAAGAAAAGCGCAAAGCCAAGCGTCCAGCCAAGCGCCAAGCCGCGCAATAAGAAAAGCGCAAAGCCAAGCGCCTAGCCACATGCCAAGCCACGCGCCAAGAAAAGCTCCAAACCAAGCGCCAAGGCAAGCGCCAAGCCAAGCGCCAAGCCACGCGCCAAGCCACGCAATAAGAAAAGCGCAAAGCCAAGCGCCTAGCCACATGCCAAGCCAAGTGCCAAGATAAGCGCCAAGCCACGCACCAAGGAGAGCGCAAAGCTATGCGCCAAGACAAGCGACAAGCCATGCGCAAAAAAAGCGCTAAGCCAAGCGTCCAGCCAAGCGTCCAGCCAAGCGCCAAGCCACGCAATAAGAAAAGCGCAAAGCCAAGCGCCTAGCCACATGCCAAGCCACGCGCCAAGAAAAGCTCCAAACCAAGCGCCAGGGCAAGCGCCCAGCCAAGCGCCCAGCCGAGCGCCAAGCCACGCGCCAAGCCACGCGTCAAGAAAAGCGCCAAGCCACGCGCCAAGCCAAGCGCCAACCCACGCGCCAAGAAAACGCCAAGCCAAGCGACAAGCCATGCGCCAAGAAAGCGCCATGCCCAGCGCCAAGCCAAACGCCAAGCCAAGCGCCCAGCCAAGCGCCAAGCCACGCGCCAAGAAGAGTGCCAAGCTATGCGCCAAGCCAAGCGACAAGCCAAGCGCAAAGAAAGCGCCAAGCTAAGCGTCCAGCCAAGCGCCAAGCCGCGCAATAAGAACAGCGCAAAGCCAAGCGTCCAGCCAAGCGCCAAGCCGCGCAATAAGAAAAGCGCAAAGCCAAGCGCCTAGCCACATGCCAAGCCACGCGCCAAAAAAGCTCCAAACCAAGCGCCAAGGCAAGCGCCAAGCCAAGCGCCAAGCCAAGCGCCAAGCCACGCGCCAAGCCACGCAATAAGAAAAGCGCAAAGCCAAGCGCCTAGCCACATGCCAAGCCAAGTGCCAAGATAAGCGCCAAGCCACGCACCAAGGAGAGCGCCAAGCTATGCGCCAAGCCAAGCGACAAGCCAAGCGCAAAAAAAGCGCTAAGCCAAGCGTCCAGCCAAGCGTCCAGCCAAGCGCCAAGCCACGCAATAAGAAAAGCGCAAAGCCAAGCGCCAAGCCAAGAGCCAAGCCACGCGCGAAACCAAGCGCCAAGCCACGCGCTAAGCCACGCAATAAGAAAAACGCAAAGCCAAGCGCCAAGCCACATGCCAGCACGCGCCAAACCACGCGCCAAAAAAGTGCAAAAAAAAGCGCCAATCCAAGCGCCAAGCTAAGCGCCAATGAGAGCGCTAAGCCAAGCGACAATCCACGCGCCAAGCCACCCGCCAAGCTAAGCGCCAAGCCACGCGCCCAACCAAGCGCCAAGACACGCGCCAAGAAGAGCGTAAAGCCATGCGCCAAGCCAAGCGCCAAGCCAAGCTCCCAGCCAAGCGCAAAGCCACGCGCCAAACCACGCGCTAAGAAAAAAGCAAAGCCAAGCGCCAAACCACGCGTGGCTTGTCGCTTGGCTTCGCGCTTTTCTTGGCGCGTGGCTTGGCTTTTGGCTTGGCGCTTATCTTGGCGCTTGGCCTGGCGCATAGCTTGGCGCTCTCCTTGGCGCGTGGCTTGGTGCGTGGTATGGCGCTTGGCTGGACGCTTGGCTTGGCGCTTGGCTTGGCGCTTGGTTTGGCGCTTTTCTTGGCGCGTGGCTTGGCATGTGGCTTGGCGCTTGGCTTTGCGCTTTTCTTATTGCGTGGCTTGGCGCGTGGCTTGGCGCTTGGTTTCGCGCGTGGCTTGGCTCTTGGCTTGGCGCTTGGCTTTGCGCTTTTCTTATTGCGTGGCTTGGCGCGTGGGTTGGCGCTTGGCTTGGCGCTTGGCTTGGCGCTTGCCTGGCGCTTGTTTGGAGCTTTTCTTGGCGCGTGGGCTTGGCATGTGGCTAGGCGCTTGGCTTTGCGCTTTCTTATTGCGTGGCTTGGCGCTTGGCTGGACGCTTGGCTGGACGCTTGGCTTGGCGCTATTTTTGCGCATGGCTTGTCGCTTGGCTTGGCGCATAGCTTGGCGCTCTCCTTGGTGCGTGGCTTGGCGCTTATCTTGGCACTTGGCTTGGCATGTGGCTAGGCGCTTGGCTTTGCCCTTTTCTTATTGCGTGGCTTGGCGCGTGGCTTGGCGCTTGGCTTGGCGCTTGCCTTGGCGCTTGGTTTGGAGCTTTTCTTGGCGCGTGGCTTGGCATGTGGCTAGGCGCTTGGCTTTGCGCTTTTCTTATTGCGCGGCCTTGGCGCTTGGCTGGACGCTTGGCTTGGGGCTTTCTTTGCGCATGGCTTGTCGCTTGGCTTGGCGCATAGCTTGGCGCTCTTCTTGGCGCGTGGCTTGGCGCTTGGCTGGGCGCTTGGCTTTGCGTTTGGCTTGGCGCTGGGCATGGCGCTTTCTTGGCGCGTGGCTTGTCGCTTGGCTTGGGGTTTTCTTGGCGCGTGGCTTGGCGCTTGGCTTGGCGCGTGGCTTGACGCTTTTCTTGACGCGTGGCTTGGCGCGTGGCTTGGCGCTCGGCTGGGCGCTTTGCGCTTGGCTTGACGTTTGGCTTGGCGCTTTCCTTGGCGTTTTTTTTGGCGGGTGGCTTGGCACTTGGCTTGGCGCTTGGCTTGGCGCTTTTCTTGGCGCGTAGCTTGTCGCTTGGCTTGGTGTTTTTCTTGGCGCGTGGCTTGGCACTTGACTTGGCGCTTGGCTTGGCGCTTCGTTTGGCGCGTAACTTGGCGCTTGGCTTGGCGCACGGCTTAGCGCTCTCTTTGGCGCGTGGCTTGGCGCTTGGCTTGGCGCTTGGCCTGGCGCTTGGCTTGGCGCTTGGATTGGCGCTTGGCTTGGCCCTTTTTTTTGCGCGTGGCTTGGCGTTTGGCTTGCTGTTTGATTTGGCGCTTGGCTTGGCGCTTTTGTTGGCTCTTTTCTTGGCGCGCGGTTTGGCGCTTGGCTTGGCACTTGGCTTGGCGCTTGGTTTGGCGCATGGCGTGGCGCTCTCCTTGGCGCGTAACTTGGCGCTTGGTTTGACGCTTTTCTTGGCACGTGGCTAGTCGCTAGGTTTGGCGCTTGGTTTCTAGCTTTTCTTGGCGTTTAGCTCAACGCTTGGCTTAACGCTTGGCTTGGCGCTTTTTTTGGCGCGTGGTTTGTCGCTTGGCTTAGCGCCTTTCTTGGCGCGTGGCTTGGCGCGTGGCTTATCGCTTGGGTTGGCGCTTTCCTTGGCGCGTGGCTTAACGCTTCTCTTGCCGCCTGGCTTGGCGCGTGGCTTGGCGCTTGGCTTATCGCTTGGGTTGGCGCTTTTCCTGGAGCGTGGCTTGGCGCGTGGCTTATCGCTTGGGTTGGCGCTTATCCTGGCGCGTGGCTTAGCGCGTGGCTTGGCGCTTAACTTGGCGCGTGGCTTCGCGCTCTTCTTAACGCTTGGCTTGGCGCTTTCTTGGCGCGTAGCTTGGCGCTTGGCTTGGCTCTTGGCTTGGCGCTTGGCTGGGCGCATGGCTTGGCGCTCTCTTTGGCGCTTGGCTTAGCGCTTGGCTGGACGCTTGGCTTAGCGCTTTCTTGGCGCGTGGCTTGTCGCTTGGCTTGCCGCTTTTTTGGAGAGTGGTTTATCGCTTGGCTTAGCGCTTTTCTTGGCGTGTGACTTGGTGCGAGGCGTAGTGCTTGGCTAGGCGCTTGGCTTGGCGCTTGGCTTGGCGCATGGCTGGCGCTCTCTTTGGTGCGTGGGTAGGCGCTTGGCATGGCGCTTGGCTTTGCGTTTGGCTTGGCGCATGGTTTTTCGCTTTTCCTGGCGCGTGGCTTGGCGTTTGGCTTGGCATTTGGCTTGGCGCTTGGCTTGGCGCTTTCCTTGGCGCGTGCTTGGCGCTTGGCTTGGCGTTTGGCTTGACGCGTGGCTTGGCCCATGGCTTGGCGCTTTTTTTGGCGCGTGATTTGGTGCTTGGCTTGGCGCTTGGCTTGGCGCTTTCCTTGGCGCTTAGCTTGGCGCTTGGCTAGTCGCTTTCCTTGGCGCGTGGCTTGGCGCATGGCTTGGCGCTTTTCTTGGCGCGTGGCTTGGCGTTTGGCTTGGCGCTTGGCTTGACGCGTGGCTTGGCCCATGGCTTGGCGCTTTTCTTGGCCCATGGCTTGGCGTTTTTCTTGGCGCGTGGCTTGGCGCTTGGCTTGGCGTTTGGCTTGGCGCGTGGCTTGGCGCTTGGCTTGGCGTTTGGCTTGGCGCTTGGCTTAGCGCATGGTTTGGCGCTCTCCTTGGCACGTGGATTAAAGCTTGGCTTGGCGCTTGGCTTGGCGCTTTCTTTGGCGCGTGGTTTGGCGCATGGCTTGGCGCTTTTCTTGGCGGGTGCTTATCGCTTGGCTTGGCGCTCTCTTTGGCGCGTGGCCTAACGCTTGGCTTGGCGCGTGGCTTGGCGCTTTTCTTGGCGCGTGGCTTGGCGCTTGGCTTGGCGCTTGGCTTGGCGCTTTCCTTGACGCGTGGCTTGGCGCATGGTTTGGCGGTTTTCTTGGCGCGTGGCTTGGCGCTTTTCTTGGCGTTTGGCTTGGCATTTGTTTGGCGCTTGGCTTGGCGCTTTTCTTGGCGCGTGGCTTGGCGCATGGCTTGGCGCATGGCTTGGCGCTTTTCTTGGCGCGTGGCTTGGCGCTAAGCGACAAGCCACGCGCCAAGCCACGCGCTAGGAAAAGCGCCAACCCAAGCGATAAGCCACGCGCCAAGCCACGCGCCAGGAAAAGCGCCAACCCAAGCGATAAGCCAAGCGCCAAGCCACGCGCCAAGCCAGGCGGCAAGAGAAGCGTTAAACCACGCGCCACGGAAAGCGCCAACCCCCAGCGATAAGCCACGCGCCAAGCCACGCGCCAAAAAAAGCGCTAAGCCAAGCGACAAACCACGCGCCAAAAAAGCGCCAAGCCAAGCGTTAAGCCAAGCGTTGAGCTAAACGCCAAGAAAAGCTAGAAACCAAGCGCCAAACCTAGCGACTAGCCACGTGCCAAGAAAAGCGTCAAACCAAGCGCCAAGCCACGCGCCAAGGAGAGCGCCACGCCATGCGCCAAACCAAGCGCCAAGCCAAGTGCCAAGCCAAGCGCCAAACCGCGCGCCAAGAAAAGAGCCAACAAAAGCGCCAAGCCAAGCGCCAAATCAAACAGCAAGCCAAACGCCAAGCCACGCGCAAAAAAAAGGGCCAAGCCAAGCGCCAATCCAAGCGCCAAGCCAAGCGCCAGGCCAAGCGAAAAGCCAAACGCCCAGCCAAGCGCCAAGCCACGCGCCAAGCCAAGCTCCCAGCCAAGCGCCAAGCCACGCGCCAAAGAGAGCGCTAAGCCATGCGCCAAGCCAAGCGCCAAGTTACGCGCCAAACGAAGCGCCAAGCCAAGCGCCAAGCCAAGTGCCAAACCAAGCGCCAAGCCAAGCGCCAAGCCAAGTGCCAAACCAAGCACCAAGCCAAGCGCCAAGCCAAGTGCCAAGCCACCCGCCAAAAAAAACGCCAAGGAAAGCACCAAGCCAAGCGACAAGCTACGCGCAAAGAAAAGCGCCAAGCCAAGCGCCAAACCAAGCACCAAGCCAAGCGCCAAGCCAAGTGCCAAGCCACCCGCCAAAAAAAACGCCAAGGAAAGCGCCAAGCCAAACGTCAAGCCAAGCGCAAAGTGCCCAGCCGAGCGCCAAGCCACCCGCCAAGCCACGCGTCAAGAAAAGCGCCAAGCCACGCGCCAAGCCAAGCGCCAAGCCACGCGCCAAGAAAACGCCAAGCCAAGCGACAAGCCACGCGCCAAGAAAGCGCCATGCCCAGCGCCAAGCCAGACGCCAAGCCAAGCGCCCAGCCAAGCGCCAAGCCACGCGCCAAGAAGAGCGCCAAGCTATGCGCCAAGCCAAGCGACAAGAAAAGCGCAAAGAAAGCGCCAAGCCAAGCGTCCAGCCAAGCGCCAAGCCGCGCAATAAGAAAAGCGCAAAGCCAAGCGTCCAGCCAAGCGCCAAGCCGCGCAATAAGAAAAGCGCAAAGCCAAGCGCCTAGCCACATGCCAAGCCACGCGCCAAGAAAAGCTCCAAACCAAGCGCCAAGGCAAGCGCCAAGCCAAGCGCCAAGCCACGCGCCAAGCCACGCAATAAGAAAAGCGCAAAGCCAAGCGCCTAGCCACATGCCAAGCCAAGTGCCAAGATAAGCGCCAAGCCACGCACCAAGGAGAGCGCAAAGCTATGCGCCAAGACAAGCGACAAGCCATGCGCAAAAAAAGCGCTAAGCCAAGCGTCCAGCCAAGCGTCCAGCCAAGCGCCAAGCCACGCAATAAGAAAAGCGCAAAGCCAAGCGCCTAGCCACATGCCAAGCCACGCGCCAAGAAAAGCTCCAAACCAAGCGCCAGGGCAAGCGCCAAGCCAAGCGCCCAGCCGAGCGCCAAGCCACGCGCCAAGCCACGCGTCAAGAAAAGCGCCAAGCCACGCGCCAAGCCAAGCGCCAACCCACGCGCCAAGAAAACGCCAAGCCAAGCGACAAGCCATGCGCCAAGAAAGCGCCATGCCCAGCGCCAAGCCAAACGCCAAGCCAAGCGCCCAGCCAAGCGCCAAGCCACGCGCCAAGAAGAGTGCCAAGCTATGCGCCAAGCCAAGCGACAAGAAAAGCGCAAAGAAAGCGCCAAGCCAAGCGTCCAGCCAAGCGCCAAGCCAAGCGCCAAGCCACGCGCCAAGCCACGCAATAAGAAAAGCGCAAAGCCAAGCGCCTAGCCACATGCCAAGGCAAGTGCCAAGATAAGCGCCAAGCCACGCACCAAGGAGAGCGCAAAGCTATGCGCCAAGACAAGCGACAAGCCATGCGCAAAAAAAGCGCTAAGCCAAGCGTCCAGCCACGCGCCAAGAAAACGCCAAGCCAAGCGACAAGCCACGCGCCAAGAAAGCGCCATGCCCAGCGCCAAGCCAGACGCCAAGCCAAGCGCCCAGCCAAGCGCCAAGCCACGCGCCAAGAAGAGCGCCAAGCTATGCGCCAAGCCAAGCGACAAGAAAAGCGCAAAGAAAGCGCCAAGCCAAGCGTCCAGCCAAGCGCCAAGCCGCGCAATAAGAAAAGCGCAAAGCCAAGCGTCCAGCCAAGCGCCAAGCCGCGCAATAAGAAAAGCGCAAAGCCAAGCGCCTAGCCACATGCCAAGCCACGCGCCAAGAAAAGCTCCAAACCAAGCGCCAAGGCAAGCGCCAAGCCAAGCGCCAAGCCAAGCGCCAAGCCACGCGCCAAGCCACGCAATAAGAAAAGCGCAAAGCCAAGCGCCTAGCCACATGCCAAGGCAAGTGCCAAGATAAGCGCCAAGCCACGCACCAAGGAGAGCGCAAAGCTATGCGCCAAGACAAGCGACAAGCCATGCGCAAAAAAAGCGCTAAGCCAAGCGTCCAGCCAAGCGTCCAGCCAAGCGCCAAGCCACGCAATAAGAAAAGCGCAAAGCCAAGCGCCTAGCCACATGCCAAGCCACGCGCCAAGAAAAGCTCCAAACCAAGCGCCAGGGCAAGCGCCAAGCCAAGCGCCAAGCCAAGCACCAAGCCAAGCGCCAAGCCAAGTGCCAAGCCACCCGCCAAAAAAAACGCCACGGAAAGCGCCAAGCCAAACGTCAAGCCAAGCGCAAAGCGCCCAGCCGAGCGCCAAGCCACGCGCCAAGCCACGCGTCAAGAAAAGCGCCAAGCCACGCGCCAAGCCAAGCGCCAACCCACGCGCCAAGAAAACGCCAAGCCAAGCGACAAGCCATGCGCCAAGAAAGCGCCATGCCCAGCGCCAAGCCAAACGCCAAGCCAAGCGCCCAGCCAAGCGCCAAGCCACGCGCCAAGAAGAGTGCCAAGCTATGCGCCAAGCCAAGCGACAAGCCAAGCGCAAAGAAAGCGCCAAGCTAAGCGTCCAGCCAAGCGCCAAGCCGCGCAATAAGAACAGCGCAAAGCCAAGCGTCCAGCCAAGCGCCAAGCCGCGCAATAAGAAAAGCGCAAAGCCAAGCGCCTAGCCACATGCCAAGCCACGCGCCAAGAAAAGCTCCAAACCAAGCGCCAAGGCAAGCGCCAAGCCAAGCGCCAAGCCAAGCGCCAAGCCACGCGCCAAGCCACGCAATAAGAAAAGCGCAAAGCCAAGCGCCTAGCCACATGCCAAGCCAAGTGCCAAGATAAGCGCCAAGCCACGCACCAAGGAGAGCGCCAAGCTATGCGCCAAGCCAAGCGACAAGCCATGCGCAAAAAAAGCGCTAAGCCAAGCGTCCAGCCAAGCGTCCAGCCAAGCGCCAAGCCACGCAATAAGAAAAGCGCAAAGCCAAGCGTCAAGCCAAGAGCCAAGCCACGCGCGAAACCAAGCGCCAAGCCACGCGCCAAGCCACGCAATAAGAAAAACGCAAAGAAAAGCGCCAAGCCACATGCCAAGCCACGCGCCAAACCACGCGACAAAAAAAGTGCAAAAAAAAGCGCCAATCCAAGCGCCAAGCTAAGCGCCAATGAGAGCGCTAAGCCAAGCGACAATCCACGCGCCAAGCCACCCGCCAAGCTAAGCGCCAAGCCACGCGCCCAACCAAGCGCCAAGACACGCGCCAAGAAGAGCGTAAAGCCATGCGCCAAGCCAAGCGCCAAGCCAAGCTCCCAGCCAAGCGCAAAGCCACGCGCCAAACCACGCGCTAAGAAAAAAGCAAAGCCAAGCGCCAAACCACGCGTGGCTTGTCGCTTGGCTTCGCGCTTTTCTTGGCGCGTGGCTTGGCTCTTGGCTTGGCGCTTATCTTGGCGCTTGGCCTGGCGCATAGCTTGGCGCTCTCCTTGGCGCGTGGCTTGGCGCGTGGCATGGCGCTTGGCTGGACGCTTGGCTTGGCGCTTGGCTTGGCGCTTGGTTTGGCGCTTTTCTTGGCGCGTGGCTTGGCATGTGGCTTGGCGCTTGGCTTTGCGCTTTTCTTATTGCGTGGCTTGGCGCGTGGCTTGGCGCTTGGTTTCGCGCGTGGCTTGGCTCTTGGCTTGGCGCTTGGCTTTGCGCTTTTCTTATTGCGTGGCTTGGCGCGTGGGTTGGCGCTTGGCTTGGCGCTTGGCTTGGCGCTTGGCTTGGCGCTTGCCCTGGCGCTTGGTTTGGAGCTTTTCTTGGCGCGTGGCTTGGCATGTGGCTAGGCGCTTGGCTTTGCGCTTTTCTTATTGCGTGGCTTGGCGCTTGGCTGGACGCTTGGCTGGACGCTTGGCTTGGCGCTTTTTTTGCGCATGGCTTGTCGCTTGGCTTGGCGCATAGCTTGGCGCTCTCCTTGGTGCGTGGCTTGGCGCTTATCTTGGCACTTGGCTTGGCATGTGGCTAGGCGCTTGGCTTTGCCCTTTTCTTATTGCGTGGCTTGGCGCGTGGCTTGGCGCTTGGCTTGGCGCTTGCCTTGGCGCTTGGTTTGGAGCTTTTCTTGGCGCGTGGCTTGGCATGTGGCTAGGCGCTTGGCTTTGCGCTTTTCTTATTGCGCGGCTTGGCGCTTGGCTGGACGCTTGGCTTGGGGCTTTCTTTGCGCATGGCTTGTCGCTTGGCTTGGCGCATAGCTTGGCGCTCTTCTTGGCGCGTGGCTTGGCGCTTGGCTGGGCGCTTGGCTTGGCGTTTGGCTTGGCGCTGGGCATGGCGCTTTCTTGGCGCGTGGCTTGTCGCTTGGCTTGGCGTTTTCTTGGCGCGTGGCTTGGCGCTTGGCTTGGCGCGTGGCTTGACGCTTTTCTTGACGCGTGGCTTGGCGCGTGGCTTGGCGCTCGGCTGGGCGCTTTGCGCTTGGCTTGACGTTTGGCTTGGCGCTTTAGTTGGCGTTTTATTGGCGGGTGGCTTGGCACTTGGCTTGGCGCTTGGCTTGGCGCTTGGCTTGGCGCTTTTCTTGGCGCGTAGCTTGTCGCTTGGCTTGGTGTTTTTCTTGGCGCGTGGCTTGGCACTTGACTTGGCGCTTGGCTTGGCGCTTCGTTTGGCGCGTAACTTGGCGCTTGGCTTGGCGCACGGCTTAGCGCTCTCTTTGGCGCGTGGCTTGGCGCTTGGCTTGGCGCTTGGCCTGGCGCTTGGCTTGGCGCTTGGATTGGCGCTTGGCTTGGCCCTTTTTTTTGCGCGTGGCTTGGCGTTTGGCTTGCTGTTTGATTTGGCGCTTGGCTTGGCGCTTTTGTTGGCTCTTTTCTTGGCGCGCGGTTTGGCGCTTGGCTTGGCACTTGGCTTGGCGCTTGGTTTGGCGCATGGCGTGGCGCTCTCCTTGGCGCGTAACTTGGCGCTTGGTTTGACGCTTTTCTTGGCACGTGGCTAGTCGCTAGGTTTGGCGCTTGGTTTCTAGCTTTTCTTGGCGTTTAGCTCAACGCTTGGCTTAACGCTTGGCTTGGCGCTTTTTTTGGCGCGTGGTTTGTCGCTTGGCTTAGCGCCTTTCTTGGCGCGTGGCTTGGCGCGTGGCTTATCGCTTGGGTTGGCGCTTTCCTTGGCGCGTGGCTTAACGCTTCTCTTGCCGCCTGGCTTGGCGCGTGGCTTGGCGCTTGGCTTATCGCTTGGGTTGGCGCTTTTCCTGGAGCGTGGCTTGGCGCGTGGCTTATCGCTTGGGTTGGCGCTTATCCTGGCGCGTGGCTTAGCGCGTGGCTTGGCGCTTAACTTGGCGCGTGGCTTTGCGCTCTTCTTAACGCTTGGCTTGGCGCTTTCTTGGCGCGTAGCTTGGCGCTTGGCTTGGCTCTTGACTTGGCGCTTGGCTTGGCGCATGGCTTGGCGCTCTCTTTGGCGCTTGGCTTAGCGCTTGGCTGGACGCTTGGCTTAGCGCTTTCTTGGCGCGTGGCTTGTCGCTTGGCTTGCCGCTTTTTTGGAGAGTGGTTTATCGCTTGGCTTAGCGCTTTGCTTGGCGTGTGACTTGGTGCGAGGCGTAGTGCTTGGCTAGGCGCTTGGCTTGGCGCTTGGCTTGGCGCATGGCTTGGCGCTCTCTTTGGTGCGTGGGTTGGCGCTTGGCATGGCGCTTGGCTTTGCGTTTGGCTTGGCGCATGGTTTTTCGCTTTTCCTGGCGCGTGGCTTGGCGTTTGGCTTGGCATTTGGCTTGGCGCTTGGCTTGGCGCTTTCCTTGGCGCGTGGCTTGGCGCATGGCTTGGCGCTTTTCTTGGCGCGTGGCTTGGCGCTTGGCTTGGCGTTTGGCTTGACGCGTGGCTTGGCCCATGGCTTGGCGCTTTTTTTGGCGCGTGATTTGGTGCTTGGCTTGGCGCTTGGCTTGGCGCTTTCCTTGGCGCTTAGCTTGGCGCTTGGCTAGTCGCTTTCCTTGGCGCGTGGCTTGGCGCATGGCTTGGCGCATGGCTTGGCGCTTTTCTTGGCGCGTGGCTTGGCGTTTGGCTTGGCGCTTGGCTTGACGCGTGGCTTGGCCCATGGCTTGGCGCTTTTCTTGGCCCATGGCTTGGCGTTTTTCTTGGCGCGTGGCTTGGCGCTTGGCTTGGCGTTTGGCTTGGCGCGTGGCTTGGCGCTTGGCTTGGCGTTTGGCTTGGCGCTTGGCTTAGCGCATGGTTTGGCACTCTCCTTGGCACGTGGATTAACGCTTGGCTTGGCGCTTGGCTTGGCGCTTTCTTTGGCGCGTGGTTTGGCGCATGGCTTGGCGCTTTTCTTGGCGGGTGGCTTATCGCTTGGCTTGGCGCTCTCTTTGGCGCGTGGCCTAACGCTTGGCTTGGCGCGTGGCTTGGCGCTTTTCTTGGCGCGTGGCTTGGCGCTTGGCTTGGCGCTTGGCTTGGCGCTTTCCTTGGCGCGTGGCTTGGCGCATGGTTTGGCGGTTTTCTTGGCGCGTGGCTTGGTGCTTGGCTTTGCGTTTGGCTTGGCATTTGGTTTGGCGCTTGGCTTGGTGCTTTTCTTGGCGCGTGGCTTGGCGCATGGCTTGGCGCTTTTCTTGGCGGGTGGCTTGGCGCTTGGCTTGGCGTTTGGCTTGACGCGTGGCTTGACCCATGGCTTGGCGCTTTTTTTGGCGCGTGATTTGGTGCTTGGCTTGGCGCTTGGCTTGGCGCTTTCCTTGGCGCTTAGCTTGGCGCTTGGCTAGTCGCTTTCCTTGGCGCGTGGCTTGGCGCATGGCTTGGCGCTTTTCTTGGCGCGTGGCTTGGCGTTTGGCTTGGCGCTTGGCTTGACGCGTGGCTTGGCCCATGGCTTGGCGCTTTTCTTGGCGCGTGGCTTGGCGCTTGGCTTGGCGCTTGGCTTGTCGCTTTCCTTGGCGCGTGGCTTGGCGCATGGTTTGGCGGTTTTCTTGGCGCGTGGCTTGGCGCTTGGCTTGGCGTTTGGCTTGGCATTTGGCTTGGCGCTTGGCTTGGCGCTTTCCTTGGCGCGTGGCTTGGCGCATGGCTTGGCGCTTTTCTTGGCGCGTGGCTTGGCGCTTGGCTTGGCGTTTGGCTTGACGCGTGGCTTGGCCCATGGCTTGGCGCTTTTTTTGGCGCGTGATTTGGTGCTTGGCTTGGCGCTTGGCTTGGCGCTTTCCTTGGCGCTTAGCTTGGCGCTTGGCTAGGCGCTTTCCTTGGCGCGTGGCTTGGCGCATGGCTTGGCGCTTTTCTTGGCGCGTGGCTTGGCTTTTGGCTTTGCGCTTGGCTTGGCGTTTGGCTTGACGCGTGACTTGGCCCATGGCTTGGCGCTTTTTTTGGCGCGTGATTTGGTGCGTGGCTTGGCTTTTGGCTTGGCGCTTGGTTTAGAGCATGGTTTGGCGCTCTCCTTGGCGCGTGGCTTGGCCCATGGCTTGGCGCCTTTCTTGGCGCGTGGCTTGGCGTTTGGCTTGGCGTTTGGCTTGGCGCTTGGCTTGGCGCTTGGTTTGGCGCTTGGCTTGGCGCTTGGCTTAGCGCTGTCTTGGCGCGTGACTTGGCGCTTGGCTTGACTCTTGGCTTGGCGCTTGGCCTAGCGCATGGTTTGGCGCTCTCCTTGGCACGTGGATTAACGCTTGGCTTGGCGCTTGGCTTGGCGCTTGGCTTGGCGCTTTCTTTGGCGCGTGGCTTGATGCATGGCTTGGCGCTGTCTTGGCGCGTGGCTTGGCGCTTGGCTTGCCTCTTGGCTTGGCGCTTGGCTTAGCGCATGGTTTGGCGCTCTCCTTGGCACGTAGATTAACGCTTGGCTTGGCGCTTTCCTTTGCGCGTGGCTTGGCGCATGGCTTGGTGCTTTTCTTGGGGCGTGGCTTGGCGCTTGGCTTGGTGTTTGGCTTGGGGCTTGGCTTGGCGCTTGGCTTGGCGCTTTCATTGGCGCGTGGCTTGGCGCATGGCTTAGCGCCTTTCTTGGCGCGTGGCTTGGCGCTTGGCTTGGCGTTTGACTTGGCGCTTGGCTTGGCGCTTGGTTTGGCGCTTGGCTTGGCGCTTGGCTTGGCGCTTTCCTTGGCGCGTGGCTTGGCGTTTGGCTTGGCGTTTGGCTTGGCGTTTGGCTTGGCGCTTGGCTTGGCGCTTGGCTTGGCGCTTGGCTTGGCGTTTGGCTTGGCGCATAACTTGGCGCTTTTCTTGGCGCGTGGCTTATTGCTTGGCTTGGCGCTCTCCTTGGCGCTTGGCTTAACACTTGGCTTGGCGCGTGGCTTGGCTCTTGGCTTGGCGTTTTTCGTGGCGCGTGGCCTGGCGCTTGGCTTGGCGCTTTCCTTAGCGCGTGGCTTGGCGCGTGGCTTGGCTCTTGGCTTGGCGTTTTTCGTGGCGCGTGGCTTGGCGCTTGGCTTGGCGCTTGGCTTGGCGCATGGCTTGGCGCTTTTCTTGGCGCGTGGCTTGGCGCTTGGCTTAGCGTTTGGCTTGGCGCTTGGCTTGGCGCTTGGCTTGGCGCTTTCCTTGGCGCGTGGCTTGGCGCATGGCTTGGCGCTTTTCTTGGCGCGTGGCTTGGCGCTTGGTTTGGCGTTTGGCTTAGTGCGTGGCTTGGCGCTTGGCTGGGCGTTTGGCTTGGCGCTTGGCTTGGCGCTTGGCTTGGCGCTTGGCTTGGCGCTTAGCTTGGCTCTTGGCTTGGCGTTTTTCGTGGCGCGTGGCTTGGCATGTGGCTAGGCGCTTGGCTTTGCGCTTTTCTTATTGCGTGGCTTGGCGCTTGGCTGGACGCTTGGCTGGACGCTTGGCTTGGCGCTTTTTTTGCGCATGGCTTGTCGCTTGGCTTGGCGCATAGCTTGGCGCTCTCCTTGGTGCGTGGCTTGGCGCTTATCTTGGCACTTGGCTTGGCATGTGGCTAGGCGCTTGGCTTTGCCCTTTTCTTATTGCGTGGCTTTGCGCGTGGCTTGGCGCTTGGCTTGGCGCTTGCCTTGGCGCTTGGTTTGGAGCTTTTCTTGGCGCGTGGCTTGGCATGTGGCTAGGCGCTTGGCTTTGCGCTTTTCTTATTGCGCGGCTTGGCGCTTGGCTGGACGCTTGGCTTGGGGCTTTCTTTGCGCATGGCTTGTCGCTTGGCTTGGCGCATAGCTTGGCGCTCTTCTTGGCGCGTGGCTTGGCGCTTGGCTGGGCGCTTGGCTTGGCGTTTGGCTTGGCGCTGGGCATGGCGCTTTCTTGGCGCGTGGCTTGTCGCTTGGCTTGGCGTTTTCTTGGCGCGTGGCTTGGCGCTTGGCTTGGCGCGTGGCTTGACGCTTTTCTTGACGCGTGGCTTGGCGCGTGGCTTGGCGCTCGGCTGGGCGCTTTGCGCTTGGCTTGACGTTTGGCTTGGCGCTTTCCTTGGCGTTTTATTGGCGGGTGGCTTGGCACTTGGCTTGGCGCTTGGCTTGGCGCTTGGCTTGGCGCTTTTCTTGGCGCGTAGCTTGTCGCTTGGCTTGGTGTTTTTCTTGGCGCGTGGCTTGGCACTTGACTTGGCGCTTGGCTTGGCGCTTCGTTTGGCGCGTAACTTGGCGCTTGGCTTGGCGCACGGCTTAGCGCTCTCTTTGGCGCGTGGCTTGGCGCTTGGCTTGGCGCTTGGCCTGGCGCTTGGCTTGGCGCTTGGATTGGCGCTTGGCTTGGCCCTTTTTTTTGCGCGTGGCTTGGCGTTTGGCTTGCTGTTTGATTTGGCGCTTGGCTTGGCGCTTTTGTTGGCTCTTTTCTTGGCGCGCGGTTTGGCGCTTGGCTTGGCACTTGGCTTGGCGCTTGGTTTGGCGCATGGCGTGGCGCTCTCCTTGACGCGTAACTTGGCGCTTGGTTTGACGCTTTTCTTGGCACGTGGCTAGTCGCTAGGTTTGGCGCTTGGTTTCTAGCTTTTCTTGGCGTTTAGCTCAACGCTTGGCTTAACGCTTGGCTTGGCGCTTTTTTTGGCGCGTGGTTTGTCGCTTGGCTTAGCGCCTTTCTTGGCGCGTGGCTTGGCGCGTGGCTTATCGCTTGGGTTGGCGCTTTCCTTGGCGCGTGGCTTAACGCTTCTCTTGCCGCCTGGCTTGGCGCGTGGCTTGGCGCTTGGCTTATCGCTTGGGTTGGCGCTTTTCCTGGAGCGTGGCTTGGCGCGTGGCTTATCGCTTGGGTTGGCGCTTATCCTGGCGCGTGGCTTAGCGCGTGGCTTGGCGCTTAACTTGGCGCGTGGCTTTGCGCTCTTCTTAACGCTTGGCTTGGCGCTTTCTTGGCGCGTAGCTTGGCGCTTGGCTTGGCTCTTGACTTGGCGCTTGGCTTGGCGCATGGCTTGGCGCTCTCTTTGGCGCTTGGCTTAGCGCTTGGCTGGACGCTTGGCTTAGCGCTTTCTTGGCGCGTGGCTTGTCGCTTGGCTTGCCGCTTTTTTGGAGAGTGGTTTATCGCTTGGCTTAGCGCTTTGCTTGGCGTGTGACTTGGTGCGAGGCGTAGTGCTTGGCTAGGCGCTTGGCTTGGCGCTTGGCTTGGCGCATGGCTTGGCGCTCTCTTTGGTGCGTGGGTTGGCGCTTGGCATGGCGCTTGGCTTTGCGTTTGGCTTGGCGCATGGTTTTTCGCTTTTCCTGGCGCGTGGCTTGGCGTTTGGCTTGGCATTTGGCTTGGCGCTTGGCTTGGCGCTTTCCTTGGCGCGTGGCTTGGCGCATGGCTTGGCGCTTTTCTTGGCGCGTGGCTTGGCGCTTGGCTTGGCGTTTGGCTTGACGCGTGGCTTGGCCCATGGCTTGGCGCTTTTTTTGGCGCGTGATTTGGTGCTTGGCTTGGCGCTTGGCTTGGCGCTTTCCTTGGCGCTTAGCTTGGCGCTTGGCTAGTCGCTTTCCTTGGCGCGTGGCTTGGCGCATGGCTTGGCGCATGGCTTGGCGCTTTTCTTGGCGCGTGGCTTGGCGTTTGGCTTGGCGCTTGGCTTGACGCGTGGCTTGGCCCATGGCTTGGCGCTTTTCTTGGCCCATGGCTTGGCGTTTTTCTTGGCGCGTGGCTTGGCGCTTGGCTTGGCGTTTGGCTTGGCGCGTGGCTTGGCGCTTGGCTTGGCGTTTGGCTTGGCGCTTGGCTTAGCGCATGGTTTGGCACTCTCCTTGGCACGTGGATTAACGCTTGGCTTGGCGCTTGGCTTGGCGCTTTCTTTGGCGCGTGGTTTGGCGCATGGCTTGGCGCTTTTCTTGGCGGGTGGCTTATCGCTTGGCTTGGCGCTCTCTTTGGCGCGTGGCCTAACGCTTGGCTTGGCGCGTGGCTTGGCGCTTTTCTTGGCGCGTGGCTTGGCGCTTGGCTTGGCGCTTGGCTTGGCGCTTTCCTTGGCGCGTGGCTTGGCGCATGGTTTGGCGGTTTTCTTGGCGCGTGGCTTGGCGCTTGGCTTGGCGTTTGGCTTGGCATTTGGTTTGGCGCTTGGCTTGGTGCTTTTCTTGGCGCGTGGCTTGGCGCATGGCTTGGCGCTTTTCTTGGCGGGTGGCTTGGCGCTTGGCTTGGCGTTTGGCTTGACGCGTGGCTTGACCCATGGCTTGGCGCTTTTTTTGGCGCGTGATTTGGTGCTTGGCTTGGCGCTTGGCTTGGCGCTTTCCTTGGCGCTTAGCTTGGCGCTTGGCTAGTCGCTTTCCTTGGCGCGTGGCTTGGCGCATGGCTTGGCGCTTTTCTTGGCGCGTGGCTTGGCGTTTGGCTTGGCGCTTGGTTTGACGCGTGGCTTGGCCCATGGCTTGGCGCTTTTCTTGGCGCGTGGCTTGGCGCTTGGCTTGGCGCTTGGCTTGTCGCTTTCCTTGGCGCGTGGCTTGGCGCATGGTTTGGCGGTTTTCTTGGCGCGTGGCTTGGCGCTTGGCTTGGCGTTTGGCTTGGCATTTGGCTTGGCGCTTGGCTTGGCGCTTTCCTTGGCGCGTGGCTTGGCGCATGGCTTGGCGCTTTTCTTGGCGCGTGGCTTGGCGCTTGGCTTGGCGTTTGGCTTGACGCGTGGCTTGGCCCATGGCTTGGCGCTTTTTTTGGCGCGTGATTTGGTGCTTGGCTTGGCGCTTGGCTTGGCGCTTTCCTTGGCGCTTAGCTTGGCGCTTGGCTAGGCGCTTTCCTTGGCGCGTGGCTTGGCGCATGGCTTGGCGCTTTTCTTGGCGCGTGGCTTGGCTTTTGGCTTTGCGCTTGGCTTGGCGTTTGGCTTGACGCGTGACTTGGCCCATGGCTTGGCGCTTTTTTTGGCGCGTGATTTGGTGCGTGGCTTGGCTTTTGGCTTTGCGCTTGGCTTGGCGTTTGGCTTGGCGCTTGGCTTGGCGCTTAGCTTGGCTCTTGGCTTGGCGTTTTTCGTGGCGCGTGGCTTGGCGCTTGGCTTGGCGCTTGGCTTGGCGCATGGCTTGGCGCTTTTCTTGGCGCGTGGCTTGGCGCTTGGCTTGGCGTTTGGCTTGGCGCTTGGCTTGGCGCTTGGCTTGGCGCTTTCCTTGGCGCGTGGCTTGGCCCATGGCTTGGCGCTTTTTTTGGCGAGTGGCTTGGCGCTTGGTTTGGCGTTTGGCTTGGTGCGTGGCTTGGCGCTTGGCTGGGCGTTTGGCTTGGCGCTTGGTTTGGCGCTTAGCTTGGCGCTTGGCTTGACGTTTGGCTTAACGCTTTTCTTGGCGCGTGGCTTACCGTTTGGCTTGCTGCTTGGCTTGGCGCTTGGCTTGTCGCTTGACTAGACGCTTGGCTTGGCGCTTTCTTGGCGCGTGGCTTGGCACTTGGCTTGGCGTTTGGATTGGCGCTTGGCTTACCGCTTATGTTGGCGCGTTGCTTGGCGCTTGGCTTGGCGCTTGTCTTGGCTCTTGGCTTGGCATGTGGCTTAGCATTCGGCTTGGCGCTTAACCTGGCGCTTGGCTTGGCGCACGGCTTGGCGCTTTTCCTGGCGCTTGGCTTGGCGCATGGCTTGGCGCTTTCCTCGGCGCGTGGCTTGGCGCTTGGCTTGGCGCTTGGCTTGGCGCTTGGCTTGGCGCTTGGCTTGGCGCTTGGCTTGGCGCTTGGCTTGGCGCTTTTTTTGGCGCGTGGCTTGGCGCGTGGTTTATCGCTTGGCTTGGCGATCTCCTTGGCGCGTGGCTTAATGCTTGTCTTGGCGCTTTGCTTGGCGCTTTTTTTGGCGCGTGGCTTCTCGCGTGGTTTATCGCTTGTCTTGGCGCTCTCCTTGGCGCGTGGCTTAACGCTTGGCTTGGCGCGTTGCTTGTCGCTTGGCTTGGCGCTTTTCTTGGCTCGTGGCTTGGCGCTTGGCTTGGCGCTTTTTTTGGCGCGTGGCTTGGCGTGTGGCTTGTCGCTTGGCTTGGCGCTCTCCTTGGCGCATGGCGTGGTGCTTGTCTTGGCGCATGGCTTGGTGCTTGGCTTGGCGCTTGGCTTGGCGCTTTCTTGGCGCGTGGCTTGGCGCTTGGCTTAGCTCTTGGCTTGGCCTTTGGCTTGGCGCATCTCTTGGCGCACTACCTGGCGCGTGGCTTTACGCTTGGCTGGACGCTTGACTTGGCGCTTTCTTGGCGCGTGGTTTGTTGCTTGGCTTAGCGCTCCGTTTGGCGCATAGCTTGGCGCTCTCCTTGGCGCGTGGCTTGGCGGTTGGCTAGACGCTCGGTTTGACGCTTGGCTTGGAGCATGGCTTAGCGCTTTTCTTGGCGCTTGGCTTGGCGTTTGGCTTAGGGCTTGGCTTGGCGCTTGGGTTGGCGCTTTCATTGGCGCGTGGCTTGGCGCATGGCTTGGCGCCTTCCTTGGCGCGTGGCTTAACGCTTGGCTTGGCGTTTGGCTTGGCGCTTGGCTTGGCGCTTGGTTTGGCGCTTTTCTTGGCGCTTGGCTTGGCGCTTGGCTTGGCGCTTGGCTTGGCGTTTGTCTTTGCGCATAACTTGGCTCTTTTCTTGGCGCGTGGCTTATTGCTTGGCTTTGCGCTTTCCTTGGCGCGTGGCTTAACACTTGGCTTGGCGCGTGGCTTGGCTCTTGGCTTGGCGTTTTTTGTGGCGTTTGGCTTGGCGTTTGGCTTGGCGCGTGGCGTGGCGCATGGCTTGGCGCTTTTCTTGGCGCTTGGCTTGGCGCTTGGCTTGGCGTTTGGCTTGGCGCTTGGCTTGGCGCTTGGCTTGGCGTTTGGCTTGGCGTTTGGCTTGGCGTATGGCTTGGAGCTTTTCTTGGCGCGTGGCTTATCGCTTGGCTTGGCGCTCTCCTTGGCGCGTGGCTTAACGCTTGGCTTGGCGCGTGGCTTGGCGCTTTTCTTGGCGCGTGGCTTGGCGCTTGGCTTGGCGTTTGGCTTGGCGTATGGCTTGGAGCTTTTCTTGGCGCGTGGCTTATCGCTTGGCTTGGCGCTTTCCTTGGCGCGTGGCTTGGAGCATGGTTTGGCGGTTTTCTTGGCGCGTGGCTTGGCGCTTGGCTTGGCGTTTGGCTTGTCGCTTGGCTTGGCGCTTGGCTTGGCGCTTTCCTTGGCTCATGGCTTGGCGCTTTTTTTAGCGAGTGGCTTGGCGCTTTTTTGGCGTTTGGCTTGGCGCTTGGATTGGCGCTTGGCTTGGCGCTTGTCGTGGCGCTTGGCTTGGCGCTTGGCTTATCGCTTGGCTTGGCGCTCTCCTTGGCGCTTGGCATGGCGCTTTTCTTGGCGCGTGGTTTGTCGCTTGGCTTGGCGCTCTTCTTGGCGCGTGGCTTAACGCTTGGCTTGGGGCGTGGCTTGGCGCTAGGCTTGGCGCGTTCTTGGCGCGTGGCTTGTCGTTTGGCTTGGCGTTTTCTTATCGCGTGGCTTGTCGCTTGGCTTAGCGCTTTTTCTGGCGCGTGACTTGGTGCGTGGATTGGCGCTTGGCTGGGCGTTTAGCTTGGCGCTTGGCTTGGCGCATGGCTTGACGCTCTTCTTGGTGCGTGGCTTGGCGCTTGGCGTGGCGCGTGGCTTGGCGTTTGGCTGGGCATTTGGCTTGCCGCTTAGCTTCTCGCTTGGCTTGGCACATGGCTTGGCGCTTTTCTTGGCGCTTGGCTTGGCGCTTTTCTTGCCGCTTAGCTTGGCGCTTGGCTTGGCGCTTGGCTTGGCGCTTTTCTTGGCGCGTGGCTTGGCGTTTGGCTTGGCGCTTGGCTTGACGCGTGGCTTGGCCCATGGCTTGTCGCTTTTCTTGACCCATGGCTTGGCGCTTTTCTTGGCCCATGGCTTGGCGCTTTTTTTGGCGTGTGATTTGGTGCGTGGCTTGGCTTTTGGCTTGGCGCTTGGTTTAGAGCATGGTTTGGCGCTCTCCTTGGCGCGTGGCTTGGCCCATGGCTTGGCGCCTTTCTTGGCGCGTGGCTTGGCGCTTGGCTTGGCGTTTGGCTTGGCGCTTGGCTTGGCGCTTGGTTTGGCGCTTGGCTTGGCGCTTGGCTTAGCGCTGTCTTGGCGCGTGACTTGGCGCTTGGCTTGACTCTTGGCTTGGCGCTTGGCTAAGCGCATGGTTTGGAGCTCTCCTTGGCACGTGGATTAACGCTTGGCTTGGCGCTTGGCTTGGCGCTTGGCTTGGCGCTTGGCTTGGCGCTTTCTTTGGCGTGTGGCTTGGCGCATGGCTTGGCGCTGCTTAGCGCGTGGCTTGGCGCTTGGCTTGCCTCTTGGCTTGGCGCTTGGCTTAGCGCATGGTTTGGCGCTCTCCTTGGCACGTAGATTAACGCTTGGCTTGGCGCTTGGCTTGGCGCTTTTCTTGCCGCGTGGCTTGGCGCTTGCCTTGGCGTTTGGCTTGGGGCTTGGCTTGGCGCTTGGCTTGGCGCTTTCATTGGCGCGTGGCTTGGCGCATGGCTTAGCGCCTTTCTTGGCGCGTGGCTTGGCGCTTGGCTTGGCGTTTGGCTTGGCGCTTGGCTTGGCGCTTGGTTTGGCGCTTGGCTTGGCGCTTGGCTTGACGCTTTCCTTGGCGCGTGGCTTGGCCCATGGCTTGGCGCTTTTTTTGGCGAGTGGCTTGGCGCTTGGTTTGGCGTTTGGCTTGGTGCGTGGCTTGGCGCTTGGCTGGGCGTTTGGCTTGGCGCTTGGTTTGGCGCTTAGCTTGGCGCTTGGCTTGACGTTTGGCTTAACGCTTTTCTTGGCGCGTGGCTTACCGTTTGGCTTGCTGCTTGGCTTGGCGCTTGGCTTGTCGCTTGACTAGACGCTTGGCTTGGCGCTTTCTTGGCGCGTGGCTTGGCACTTGGCTTGGCGTTTGGATTGGCGCTTGGCTTACCGCTTATGTTGGCGCGTTGATTGGCGCTTGGCTTGGCGCTTGTCTTCGCGCGTGGCGTGGCGCTTGGCTTTCCGCTTATGTTGGCGCGTTGCTTGGCGCTTGGCTTGGCGCTTGTCTTGGCTCTTGGCTTGGCATGTGGCTTAGCATTCGGCTTGGCGCTTAACCTGGCGCTTGGCTTGGCGCACGGTTTGGCGCTTTTCCTGGCGCTTGGCTTGGCGCATGGCTTGGCGCTTTCCTCGGCGCGTGGCTTGGCGCTTGGCTTGGCGCTTGGCTTGGCGCTTGGCCTGGCGCTTGGCTTGGCGCTTGGCTTGGCGCTTTTTTTGGCGCGTGGCTTGGCGCGTGGTTTATCGCTTGGCTTGGCGATCTCCTTGGCGCGTGGCTTAATGCTTGTCTTGGCGCTTTGCTTGGCGCTTTTTTTGGCGCGTGGCTTCTCGCGTGGTTTATCGCTTGTCTTGGCGCTCTCCTTGGCGCGTGGCTTAACGCTTGGCTTGGCGCGTTGCTTGTTGCTTGGCTTGGCGCTTTTCTTGGCTCGTGGCTTGGCGATTGGCTTGGCGCTTTTTTTGGCGCGTGGCTTGGCGTGTGGCTTGTCGCTTGGCTTGGCGCTCTCTTTGGCGCATGGCGTGGTGCTTGTCTTGGCGCGTGGCTTGGTGCTTGGCTTGGCGCTTTCTTGGCGCGTGGCTTGGCGCTTGGCTTAGCTCTTGGCTTGGCCTTTGGCTTGGCGCATCTCTTGGCGCACTACCTGGCGCGTGGCTTTACGCTTGGCTGGACGCTTGACTTGGCGCTTTCTTGGCGCGTGGTTTGTTGCTTGGCTTAGCGCTCCGTTTGGCGCATAGCTTGGCGCTCTCCTTGGCGCGTGGCTTGGCGGTTGGCTAGACGCTCGGTTTGACGCTTGGCTTGGAGCATGGCTTAGCGCTTTTCTTGGCGCTTGGCTTGGCGTTTGGCTTGGGGCTTGGCTTGGCGCTTGGCTTGGCGCTTTCATTGGCGCGTGGCTTGGCGCATGGCTTGGCGCCTTTCTTGGCGCGTGGCTTAACGCTTGGCTTGGCGTTTGGCTTGGCGCTTGGCTTGGCGCTTGGTTTGGCGCTTTTCTTGGCGCTTGGCTTGGCGCTTGGCTTGGCGCTTGGCTTGGCGCTTGGCTTGGCGCTTGGCTTGGCGTTTGGCTTGGCGCATAACTTGGCGCTTTTCTTGGCGCGTGGCTTATTGCTTGGCTTTGCGCTTTCCTTGGCGCGTGGCTTAACACTTGGCTTGGCGCGTGGCTTGGCTCTTGGCTTGGCGTTTTTTGTGGCGCGTGGCTTGGCGCTTGGCTTGGCGCTTTCCTTAGCGCGTGGCTTGGCGCGTGGCTTGGCACTTGGCTTGGCGTTTTTCGTGGCGCGTGGCTTGGCGCTTGGCTCGGCGTTTGGCTTGGCGCAGGGCTTGGCGCTTTTCTTGGCGCGTGGCTTGGCGTTCTCCTTGGCGCGTGGCTTGGCGCATTGCTTGGCGCTTTTCTTTTCGCGTAGCTTGGCGCTTGGCTTGGCGTTTGGCTTGGCGCTTGGCTTGGCGCTTGGCTTGGCGCTTTCCTAGGCGCGTGGCTTGGCGCGTTTCTTGGCGCGTGGCTTGGCGCTTGGCTTGGCGTTTGGATTGGCGCGTGGCTTGGCGCATGGCTTGGCACTTTTCTTGGCGCGTGGCTTGGCGCTTGGCTTGGCGTTTGGCTTGGCGCTTGGCTTGGCGCTTGGCTTGGCGCTTGGCTTGGCGCTTGGCCTGGCGTTTGGCTTGGCGCATGGCTTGGCGCTTTTCTTTTCGCGTAGCTTGGCGCTTGGCTTGGCGTTTGGCTTGGCGCTTGGCTTGGCGCTTGGATTGGCGCTTTCCTTGGCGCATGGCTAAGCGCGTTTCTTGGCGCGTGGCTTGGCGCTTGGCTTGGCGTTTGGCTTGGCGCGTGGCGTGGCGCATGGCTTGGCGCTTTTCTTGGCGCTTGGCTTGGCGCTTGGCTTGGCGTTTGGCTTGGCGCTTGGCTTGGCGCTTGGCTTGGCGCTTGGCTTGGCGTTTGGCTTGGCGTATGGCTTGGAGCTTTTCTTGGCGCGTGGCTTATCGCTTGGCTTGGCGCTCTCCTTGGCGCGTGGCTTAACGCTTGGCTTGGCGCGTGGCTTGGCGCTTTTCTTGGCGCGTGGCTTGGCGCTTGGCTTGGCGTTTGGCTTGGCGTATGGCTTGGAGCTTTTCTTGGCGCGTGGCTTATCGCTTGGCTTGGCGCTTTCCTTGGCGCGTGGCTTGGAGCATGGTTTAGCGGTTTTCTTGGCGCGTGGCTTGGCGCTTGGCTTGGCGTTTGGCTTGTCGCTTGGCTTGGCGCTTGGCTTGGCGCTTTCCTTGGCTCATGGCTTGGCGCTTTTTTTAGCGAGTGGCTTGGCGCTTTTTTGGCGTTTGGCTTGGCGCTTGGAGTGGCGCTTGGCTTGGCGCTTGTCGTGGCGCTTGGCTTGGCGCTTGGCTTATCGCTTGGCTTGGCGCTCTCCTTGGCGCTTGGCATGGCGCTTTTCTTGGCGCGTGGTTTGTCGCTTGGCTTGGCGCTCTTCTTGGCGCGTGGCTTAACGCTTGGCTTGGGGCGTGGCTTGGCGCTAGGCTTGGCGCGTTCTTGGCGCGTGGCTTGTCGTTTGGCTTGGCGTTTTCTTATCGCGTGGCTTGTTGCTTGGCTTAGCGCTTTTTCTTTCGCGTGACTTGGTGCGTGGATTGGCGCTTGGCTGGGCGTTTAGCTTGGCGCTTGGCTTGGCGCATGGCTTGGCGCTTTCCTCGGTGCGTGGCTTGGCGCTTAGCTTGGCGCTTGTCTTGGCGTTTGGCTTGGCGCATGGCTTGACGCTCTTCTTGGTGCGTGGCTTGGCGCTTGGCGTGGCGCGTGGCTTGGCGTTTGGCTGGGCATTTGGCTTGCCGCTTAGCTTCTCGCTTGGCTTGGCACATGGCTTGGCGCTTTTCTTGACGCTTGGCTTGGCGCTTTTCTTGCCGCTTAGCTTGACGCTTGGCTTGGCGCTTGGCTTGGCGCTTTTCTTGGCGCGTGGCTTGGCGTTTGGCTTGGCGCTTGGCTTGACGCGTGGCTTGGCCCATGGCTTGTCGCTTTTCTTGGCCCATGGCTTGGCGCTTTTCTTGGCCCATGGCTTGGCGCTTTTTTTGGCGAGTGATTTGGTGCGTGGCTTGGCTTTTGGCTTGGCGCTTGGTTTAGAGCATGGTTTGGCGCTCTCCTTGGCGCGTGGCTTGGCCCATGGCTTGGCGCCTTTCTTGGCGCGTGGCTTGGCGCTTGGCTTGGCGTTTGGCTTGGCGCTTGGCTTGGCGCTTGGTTTGGCGCTTGGCTTAGCGCTGTCTTGGCGCGTGACTTGGCGCTTGGCTTGACTCTTGGCTTGGCGCTTGGCTTAGCGCATGGTTTGGCGCTCTCCTTGGCACGTGGATTAACGCTTGGCTTGGCGCTTGGCTTGGCGCTTGGCTTGGCGCTTTCTTTGGCGTGTGGCTTGGCGCATGGCTTGGCGCTGCTTAGCGCGTGGCTTGGCGCTTGGCTTGCCTCTTGGCTTGGCGCTTGCCTTGGCGTTTGGCTTGGGGCTTGGCTTGGCGCTTGGCTTGGCGCTTTCATTGGCGCGTGGCTTGGCGCATGGCTTAGCGCCTTTCTTGGCGCGTGGCTTGGCACTTGGCTTGGCGTTTGGCTTGGCGCTTGGCTTGGCGCTTGGTTTGGCGCTTGGCTTGGCGCTTGGCTTGACGCTTTCCTTGGCGCGTGGCTTGGCCCATGGCTTGGCGCTTTTTTTGGCGAGTGGCTTGGCGCTTGGTTTGGCGTTTGGCTTGGTGCGTGGCTTGGCGCTTGGCTGGGCGTTTGGCTTGGCGCTTGGTTTGGCGCTTAGCTTGGCGCTTGGCTTGACGTTTGGCTTAACGCTTTTCTTGGCGCGTGGCTTACCGTTTGGCTTGCTGCTTGGCTTGGCGCTTGGCTTGTCGCTTGACTAGACGCTTGGCTTGGCGCTTTCTTGGCGCGTGGCTTGGCACTTGGCTTGGCGTTTGGATTGGCGCTTGGCTTACCGCTTATGTTGGCGCGTTGCTTGGCGCTTGGCTTGGCGCTTGTCTTCGCGCGTGGCGTGGCGCTTGGCTTTCCGCTTATGTTGGCGCGTTGCTTGGCGCTTGGCTTGGCGCTTGTCTTGGCTCTTGGCTTGGCATGTGGCTTAGCATTCGGCTTGGCGCTTAACCTGGCGCTTGGCTTGGCGCACGGCTTGGCGCTTTTCCTGGCGCTTGGCTTGGCGCATGGCTTGGCGCTTTCCTCGGCGCGTGGCTTGGCGCTTGGCTTGGCGCTTGGCTTGGCGCTTGGCTTGGCGCTTGGCTTGGCGCTTGGCTTGGCGCTTTTTTTGGCGCGTGGCTTGGCGCGTGGTTTATCGCTTGGCTTGGCGATCTCCTTGGCGCGTGGCTTAATGCTTGTCTTGGCGCTTTGCTTGGCGCTTTTTTTGGCGCGTGGCTTCTCGCGTGGTTTATCGCTTGTCTTGGCGCTCTCCTTGGCGCGTGGCTTAACGCTTGGCTTGGCGCGTTGCTTGTCGCTTGGCTTGGCGCTTTTCTTGGCTCGTGGCTTGGCGCTTGGCTTGGCGCTTTTTTTGGCGCGTGGCTTGGCGTGTGGCTTGTCGCTTGGCTTGGCGCTCTCCTTGGCGCATGGCGTGGTGCTTGTTTTGGCGCGTGGCTTGGTGCTTGGCTTGGCGCTTGGCTTGGCGCTTTCTTGGCGCGTGGCTTGGCGCTTGGCTTAGCTCTTGGCTTGGCCTTTGGCTTGGCGCATCTCTTGGCGCACTACCTGGCGCGTGGCTTTACGCTTGGCTGGACGCTTGACTTGGCGCTCTTTTGGCGCGTGGCCTGTCGCTTGGCTTGGCGCTTTCTTGGCGCGTGGTTTGTTGCTTGGCTTAGCGCTCCGTTTGGCGCATAGCTTGGCGCTCTCCTTGGCGCGTGGCTTGGCGGTTGGCTAGACGCTCGGTTTGACGCTTGGCTTGGAGCATGGCTTAGCGCTTTTCTTGGCGCTTGGCTTGGCGTTTGGCTTGGGGCTTGGCTTGGCGCTTGGCTTGGCGCTTTCATTGGCGCGTGGCTTGGCGCATGGCTTGGCGCCTTTCTTGGCGCGTGGCTTAACGCTTGGCTTGGCGTTTGGCTTGGCGCTTGGCTTGGCGCTTGGTTTGGCGCTTTTCTTGGCGCTTGGCTTGGCGCTTGGCTTGGCGCTTGGCTTGGCGCTTGGCTTGGCGTTTGGCTTGGCGCATAACTTGGCGCTTTTCTTGGCGCGTGGCTTATTGCTTGGCTTTGCGCTTTCCTTGGCGCGTAGCTTAACACTTGGCTTGGCGCGTGGCTTGGCTCTTGGCTTGGCGTTTTTTGTGGCGCGTGGCTTGGCGCTTGGCTTGGCGCTTGGCTTGGCGCTTGGCTTGGCGTTTGGCTTGGCGCATAACTTGGCGCTTTTCTTGGCGCGTGGCTTATTGCTTGGCTTTGCGCTTTCCTTGGCGCGTAGCTTAACACTTGGCTTGGCGCGTGGCTTGGCTCTTGGCTTGGCGTTTTTCGTGGCGCGTGGCTTGGCGCTTGGCTTGGCGTTTGGCTTGGCGCATGGCTTGGCGCTTTTCTTGGCGCGTGGCTTGGCGTTCTCCTTGGCGCGTGGCTTGGCGCATTGCTTGGCGGTTTTCTTTTCGCGTAGCTTGGCGCTTGGCTTGGCGTTTGGCTTGGCGCTTGGCTTGGCGCTTGGCTTGGCGCTTTCCTTGGCGCGTGGCTTGGCGCGTTTCTTGGCGCGTGGCTTGGCGCTTGGCTTGGCGTTTGGATTGGCGCGTGGCTTGGCGCATGGCTTGGCGCTTTTCTTAGCGCGTGGCTTGGCGCTTGGCTTGGCGTTTGGCTTGGCGCTTGGCTTGGCGCTTGGCTTGGCGCTTGGCTTGGCGCTTGGCCTGGCGTTTGGCTTGGCGCATGGCTTGGCGTTTTTCTTTTCGCGTAGCTTGGCGCTTGGCTTGGCGTTTGGCTTGGCGCTTGGCTTGGCGCTTGGCTTGGCGCTTTCCTTGGCGCATGGCTAGGCGCGTTTCTTGGCGCGTGGCTTGGCGCTTGGCTTGGCGTTTGGTTTGGCGCGTGGCGTGGCGCATGGCTTGGCGCTTTTCTTGGCGCTTGGCTTGGCGCTTGGCTTGGCGTTTGGCTTGGCGCTTGGCTTGGCGCTTGGCTTGGCGCTTGGCTTGGCGTTTGGCTTGGCGTATGGCTTGGAGCTTTTCTTGGCGCGTGGCTTATCGCTTGGCTTGGCGCTCTCCTTGGCGCGTGGCTTAACGCTTGGCTTGGCGCTTGGCTTGGCGCTTTCCTTGGCGCGTGGCTTGGCGCGTTTCTTGGCGCGTGGCTTGGCGCTTGGCTTGGCGTTTGGATTGGCGCGTGGCTTGGCGCATGGCTTGGCGCTTTTCTTGGCGCGTGGTTTGGCGCTTGGCTTGGCGTTTGGCTTGGCGCTTGGCTTGGCGCTTGGCTTGGCGCTTGGCTTGGCGCTTGGCCTGGCGTTTGGCTTGGCGCATGGCTTGGCGCTTTTCTTTTCGCGTAGCTTGGCGCTTGGCTTGGCGTTTGGCTTGGCGCTTGGCTTGGCGCTTGGCTTGGCGCTTTCCTTGGCGCATGGCTAAGCGCGTTTCTTGGCGCGTGGCTTGGAGCTTGGCTTGGCGTTTGGCTTGGCGCGTGGCGTGGCGCATGGCTTGGCGCTTTTCTTGGCGCTTGGCTTGGCGCTTGGCTTGGCGTTTGGCTTGGCGCTTGGCTTGGCGCTTGGCTTGGCGCTTGGCTTGGCGTTTGGCTTGGCGTATGGCTTGGAGCTTTTCTTGGCGCGTGGCTTATCGCTTGGCTTGGCGCTCTCCTTGGCGCGTGGCTTAACGCTTGGCTTAGCGCGTGGCTTGGCGCTTTTCTTGGCGCGTGGCTTGGCGCTTGGCTTGGCGTTTGGCTTGGCGTATGGCTTGGAGCTTTTCTTGGCGCGTGGCTTATCGCTTGGCTTGGCGCTTTCCTTGGCGCGTGGCTTGGAGCACGGTTTGGCGGTTTTCTTGGCGCGTGGCTTGGCGCTTGGCTTGGCGTTTGGCTTGTCGCTTGGCTTGGCGCTTGGCTTGGCGCTTTCCTTGGCTCATGGCTTGGCGCTTTTTTTAGCGAGTGGCTTGGCGCTTTTTTGGCGTTTGGCTTGGCGCTTGGATTGGCGCTTGGCTTGGCGCTTGTCGTGGCGCTTGGCTTGGCGCTTGGCTTATCGCTTGGCTTGGCGCTCTCCTTGGCGCTTGGCATGGCGCTTTTCTTGGCGCGTGGTTTGTCGCTTGGCTTGGCGCTCTTCTTGGCGCGTGGCTTAACGCTTGGCTTGGGGCGTGGCTTGGCGCTAGGCTTGGCGCGTTCTTGGCGCGTGGCTTGTCGTTTAGCTTGGCGTTTTCTTATCGCGTGGCTTGTCGCTTGGCTTAGCGCTTTTTCTGGCGCGTGACTTGGTGCGTGGATTGGCGCTTGGCTGGGCGTTTAGCTTGGCGCTTGGCTTGGCGCATGGCTTGACGCTCTTCTTGGTGCGTGGCTTGGCGCTTGGCGTGGCGCGTGGCTTGGCGTTTGGCTGGGCATTTGGCTTGCCGCTTACCTTCTCGCTTGGCTTGGCACATGGCTTGGCGCTTTTCTTGGCGCTTGGCTTGGCGCTTTTCTTGCCGCTTAGCTTGGCGCTTGGCTTGGCGCTTGGCTTGGCGCTTTTCTTGGCGCGTGGCTTGGCGTTTGGCTTGGCGCTTGGCTTGACGCGTGGCTTGGCCCATGGCTTGTCGCTTTTCTTGGCCCATGGCTTGGCGCTTTTCTTGGCCCATGGCTTGGCGCTTTTTTTGGCGAGTGATTTGGTGCGTGGCTTGGCTTTTGGCTTGGCGCTTGGTTTAGAGCATGGTTTGGCGCTCTCCTTGGCGCGTGGCTTGGCCCATGGCTTGGCGCCTTTCTTGGCGCGTGGCTTGGCGCTTGGCTTGGCGTTTGGCTTGGCGCTTGGCTTGGCGCTTGGTTTGGCGCTTGGCTTGGCGCTTGGCTTGGCGCTGCTTAGCGCGTGACTTGGCGCTTGGCTTGACTCTTGGCTTGGCGCTTGGCTTAGCGCATGGTTTGGCGCTCTCCTTGGCACGTAGATTAACGCTTGGCTTGGCGCTTGGCTTGGCGCTTTTCTTGCCGCGTGGCTTGGCGCTTCCCTTGGCGTTTGGCTTGGGGCTTGGCTTGGCGCTTGGCTTGGCGCTTTCATTGGCGCGTGGCTTGGCGCATGGCTTAGCGCCTTTCTTGGCGCGTGGCTTGGCGCTTGGCTTGGCGTTTGGCTTGGCGCTTGGCTTGGCGCTTGGTTTGGCGCTTGGCTTGGCGCTTGGCTTGACGCTTTCCTTGGCGCGTGGCTTGGCCCATGGCTTGGCGCTTTTTTTGGCGAGTGGCTTGGCGCTTGGTTTGGCCTTTGGCTTGGTGCGTGGCTTGGCGCTTGGCTGGGCGTTTGGCTTGGCGCTTGGTTTGGCGCTTAGCTTGGCGCTTGGCTTGACGTTTGGCTTAACGCTTTTCTTGGCGCGTGGCTTACCGTTTGGCTTGCTGCTTGGCTTGGCGCTTGGCTTGTCGCTTGACTAGACGCTTGGCTTGGCGCTTTCTTGGCGCGTGGCTTGGCACTTGGCTTGGCGTTTGGATTGGCGCTTGGCTTACCGCTTATGTTGGCGCGTTGCTTGGCGCTTGGCTTGGCGCTTGTCTTCGCGCGTGGCGTGGCGCTTGGCTTTCCGCTTATGTTGGCGCGTTGCTTGGCGCTTGGCTTGGCGCTTGTCTTGGCTCTTGGCTTGGCATGTGGCTTAGCATTCGGCTTGGCGCTTAACCTGGCGCTTGGCTTGGCGCACGGCTTGGCGCTTTTCCTGGCGCTTGGCTTGGCGCATGGCTTGGCGCTTTCCTCGGCGCGTGGCTTGGCGCTTGGCTTGGCGCTTGGCTTGGCGCTTGGCCTGGCGCTTGGCTTGGCGCTTGGCTTGGCGCTTTTTTTGGCGCGTGGCTTGGCGCGTGGTTTATCGCTTGGCTTGGCGATCTCCTTGGCGCGTGGCTTAATGCTTGTCTTGGCGCTTTGCTTGGCGCTTTTTTTGGCGCGTGGATTCTCGCGTGGTTTATCGCTTGTCTTGGCGCTCTCCTTGGCGCGTGGCTTAACGCTTGGCTTGGCGCGTTGCTTGTCGCTTGGCTTGGCGCTTTTCTTGGCTCGTGGCTTGGCGCTTGGCTTGGCGCTTTTTTTGGCGCGTGGCTTGGCGTGTGGCTTGTCGCTTGGCTTGGCGCTCTCCTTGGCGCATGGCGTGGTGCTTGTCTTGGCGCGTGGCTTGGTGCTTGGCTTGGCGCTTGGCTTGGCGCTTTCTTGGCGCGTGGCTTGGCGCTTGGCTTAGCTCTTGGCTTGGCCTTTGGCTTGGCGCATCTCTTGGCGCACTACCTGGCGCGTGGCTTTACGCTTGGCTGGACGCTTGACTTGGCGCTTTCTTGGCGCGTGGTTTGTTGCTTGGCTTAGCGCTCCGTTTGGCGCATAGCTTGGCGCTCTCCTTGGCGCGTGGCTTGGCGGTTGGCTAGACGCTCGGTTTGACGCTTGGCTTGGAGCATGGCTTAGCGCTTTTCTTGGCGCTTGGCTTGGCGTTTGGCTTGGGGCTTGGCTTGGCGCTTGGCTTGGCGCTTTCATTGGCGCGTGGCTTGGCGCATGGCTTGGCGCCTTTCTTGGCGCGTGGCTTAACGCTTGGCTTGGCGTTTGGCTTGGCGCTTGGCTTGGCGCTTGGTTTGGCGCTTTTCTTGGCGCTTGGCTTGGCGCTTGGCTTGGCGCTTGGCTTGGCGCTTGGCTTGGCGTTTGGCTTGGCGTTTTTTGTGGCGCGTGGCTTGGCGCTTTCCTTAGCGCGTGGCTTGGCGCGTGGCTTGGCTCTTGGCTTGGCGTTTTTCGTGGCGCGTGGCTTGGCGCTTGGCTTGGCGTTTGGATTGGCGCAGGGCTTGGCGCTTTTCTTGGCGCGTGGCTTGGCGTTCTCCTTGGCGCGTGGCTTGGCGCATTGCTTGGCGCTTTTCTTTTCGCGTAGCTTGGCGCTTGGCTTGGCGTTTGGCTTGGCGCTTGGCTTGGCGCTTGGCTTGGCGCTTTCCTTGGCGCGTGGCTTAACGCGTTTCTTGGCGCGTGGCTTGGCGCTTGGCTTGGCGTTTGGATTGGCGCGTGGCTTGGCGCATGGCTTGGCGCTTTTCTTGGCGCGTGGCTTGGCGCTTGGCTTGGCGTTTGGCTTGGCGCTTGGCTTGGCGCTTGGCTTGGCGCTTGGCTTGGCGCTTGGCCTGGCGTTTGGCTTGGCGCATGGCTTGGCGCTTTTCTTTTCGCGTAGCTTGGCGCTTGGCTTGGCGTTTGGCTTGGCGCTTGGCTTGGCGCTTGGCTTGGCGCTTTCCTTGGCGCATGGCTAAGCGCGTTTCTTGGCGCGTGGCTTGGCGCTTGGCTTGGCGTTTGGCTTGGCGCGTGGCGTGGCGCATGGCTTGGCGCTTTTCTTGGCGCTTGGCCTGGCGCTTGGCTTGGCGTTTGGCTTGGCGCTTGGCTTGGCGCTTGGCTTGGCGCTTGGCTTGGCGTTTGGCTTGGCGTATGGCTTGGAGCTTTTCTTGGCGCGTGGCTTATCGCTTGGCTTGGCGCTCTCCTTGGCGCGTGGCTTAACGCTTGGCTTGGCGCGTGGCTTGGCGCTTTTCTTGGCGCGTGGCTTGGCGCTTGGCTTGGCGTTTGGCTTGGCGTATGGCTTGGAGCTTTTCTTGGCGCGTGGCTTATCGCTTGGCTTGGCGCTTTCCTTGGCGCGTGGCTTGGAGCATGGTTTAGCGGTTTTCTTGGCGCGTGGCTTGGCGCTTGGCTTGGCGTTTGGCTTGTCGCTTGGCTTGGCGCTTGGCTTGGCGCTTTCCTTGGCTCATGGCTTGGCGCTTTTTTTAGCGAGTGGCTTGGCGCTTTTTTGGCGTTTGGCTTGGCGCTTGGATTGGCGCTTGGCTTGGCGCTTGTCGTGGCGCTTGGCTTGGCGCTTGGCTTATCGCTTGGCTTGGCGCTCTCCTTGGCGCTTGGCATGGCGCTTTTCTTGGCGCGTGGTTTGTCGCTTGGCTTGGCGCTCTTCTTGGCGCGTGGCTTAACGCTTGGCTTGGGGCGTTCTTGGCGCGTGGCTTGTCGTTTGGCTTGGCGTTTTCTTATCGCGTGGCTTGTCGCTTGGCTTAGCGCTTTTTCTGGCGCGTGACTTGGTGCGTGGATTGGCGCTTGGCTGGGCGTTTAGCTTGGCGCTTGGCTTGGCGCATGGCTTGGCGCTTTCCTCGGTGCGTGGCTTGGCGCTTAGCTTGGCGCTTGTCTTGGCGTTTGGCTTGGCGCATGGCTTGACGCTCTTCTTGGTGCGTGGCTTGGCGCTTGGCGTGGCGCGTGGCTTGGCGTTTGGCTGGGCATTTGGCTTGCCGCTTAGCTTCTCGCTTGGCTTGGCACATGGCTTGACGCTTTTCTTGGCGCTTGGCTTGGCGCTTTTCTTGCCGCTTAGCTTGGCGCTTGGATTGGCGCTTGGCTTGGCGCTTTTCTTGGCGCGTGGCTTGGCGTTTGGCTTGGCGCTTGGCTTGACGCGTGGCTTGGCCCATGGCTTGTCGCTTTTCTTGGCCCATGGCTTGGCGCTTTTCTTGGCCCATGGCTAGGCGCTTTTTTTGGCGAGTGATTTGGTGCGTGGCTTGGCTTTTGGCTTGGCGCTTGGTTTAGAGCATGGTTTGGCGCTCTCCTTGGCGCGTGGCTTGGCCCATGGCTTGGCGCCTTTCTTGGCGCGTGGCTTGGCGCTTGGCTTGGCGTTTGGCTTGGCGCTTGGCTTGGCGCTTGGTTTGGCGCTTGGCTTGGCGCTTGGCTTAGCGCTGTCTTGGCGCGTGACTTGGCGCTTGGCTTGACTCTTGGCTTGGCGCTTGGCTTAGCGCATGGTTTGGCGCTCTCCTTGGCACGTGGATTAACGCTTGGCTTGGCGCTTGGCTTGGCGCTTGGCTTGGCGCTTTCTTTGGCGTGTGGCTTGGCGCTGCTTAGCGCGTGGCTTGGCGCTTGGCTTGCCTCTTGGTTTGGCGCTTGGCTTAGCGCATGGTTTGGCGCTCTCCTTGGCACGTAGATTAACGCTTGGCTTGGCGCTTGGCTTGGCGCTTTTCTTGCCGCGTGGCTTGGCGCTTGCCTTGGCGTTTGTCTTGGGGCTTGGCTTGGCGCTTGGCTTGGCGCTTTCATTGGCGCGTGGCTTGGCGCATGGCTTAGCGCCTTTCTTGGCGCGTGGCTTGGCGCTTGGCTTGGCGTTTGGCTTGGCGCTTGGCTTGGCGCTTGGTTTGGCGCTTGGCTTGGCGCTTGGCTTGACGCTTTCCTTGGCGCGTGGCTTGGCCCATGGCTTGGCGCTTTTTTTGGCGAGTGGCTTGGCGCTTGGTTTGGCGTTTGGCTTGGTGCGTGGCTTGGCGCTTGGCTGGGCGTTTGGCTTGGCGCTTGGTTTGGCGCTTAGCTTGGCGCTTGGCTTGACGTTTGGCTTAACGCTTTTCTTGGCGCGTGGCTTACCGTTTGGCTTGCTGCTTGGCTTGGCGCTTGGCTTGTCGCTTGACTAGATGCTTGGCTTGGCGCTTTCTTGGCGCGTGGCTTGGCACTTGGCTTGGCGTTTGGATTGGCGCTTGGCTTACCGCTTATGTTGGCACGTTGCTTGGCGCTTGGCTTGGCGCTTGTCTTCGCGCGTGGCGTGGCGCTTGGCTTTCCGCTTATGTTGGCGCGTTGCTTGGCGCTTGGCTTGGCGCTTGTCTTGGCTCTTGGCTTGGCATGTGGCTTAGCATTCGGCTTGGCGCTTAACCTGGCGCTTGGCTTGGCGCACGGCTTGGCGCTTTTCCTGGCGCTTGGCTTGGCGCATGGCTTGGCGCTTTCCTCGGCGCGTGGCTTGGCGCTTGGCTTGGCGCTTGGCTTGGCGCTTGGCTTGGCGCTTGGCTTGGCGCTTGGCTTGGCGCTTGGCTTGGCGCTTGGCTTGGCGCTTGGCCTGGCGTTTGGCTTGGCGCATGGCTTGGCGCTTTTCTTTTCGCGTAGCTTGGCGCTTGGCTTGGCGTTTGGCTTGGCGCTTGGCTTGGCGCTTGGCTTGGCGCTTTCCTTGGCGCATGGCTAAGCGCGTTTCTTGGCGCGTGGCTTGGCGCTTGGCTTGGCGTTTGGCTTGGCGCGTGGCGTGGCGCATGGCTTGGCGCTTTTCTTGGCGCTTGGCTTGGCGCTTGGCTTGGCGTTTGGCTTGGCGCTTGGCTTGGCGCTTGGCTTGGCGCTTGGCTTGGCGTTTGGCTTGGCGTATGGCTTGGAGCTTTTCTTGGCGCGTGGCTTATCGCTTGGCTTGGCGCTCTCCTTGGCGCGTGGCTTAACGCTTGGCTTGGCGCGTGGCTTGGCGCTTTTCTTGGCGCGTGGCTTGGCGCTTGGCTTGGCGTTTGGCTTGGCGTATGGCTTGGAGCTTTTCTTGGCGCGTGGCTTATCGCTTGGCTTGGCGCTTTCCTTGGCGCGTGGCTTGGAGCATGGTTTAGCGGTTTTCTTGGCGCGTGGCTTGGCGCTTGGCTTGGCGTTTGGCTTGTCGCTTGGCTTGGCGCTTGGCTTGGCGCTTTCCTTGGCTCATGGCTTGGCGCTTTTTTTAGCGAGTGGCTTGGCGCTTTTTTGGCGTTTGGCTTTGCGCTTGGATTGGCGCTTGGCTTGGCGCTTGTCGTGGCGCTTGGCTTGGCGCTTGGCTTATCGCTTGGCTTGGCGCTCTCCTTGGCGCTTGGCATGGCGCTTTTCTTGGCGCGTGGTTTGTCGCTTGGCTTGGCGCTCTTCTTGGCGCGTGGCTTAACGCTTGGCTTGGGGCGTTCCTGGCGCGTGGCTTGTCGTTTGGCTTGGCGTTTTCTTATCGCGTGGCTTGTCGCTTGGCTTAGCGCTTTTTCTGGCGCGTGACTTGGTGCGTGGATTGGCGCTTGGCTGGGCGTTTAGCTTGGCGCTTGGCTTGGCGCATGGCTTGGCGCTTTCCTCGGTGCGTGGCTTGGCGCTTAGCTTGGCGCTTGTCTTGGCGTTTGGCTTGGCGCATGGCTTGACGCTCTTCTTGGTGCGTGGCTTGGCGCTTGGCGTGGCGCGTGGCTTGGCGTTTGGCTGGGCATTTGGCTTGCCGCTTAGCTTCTCGCTTGGCTTGGCACATGGCTTGACGCTTTTCTTGGCGCTTGGCTTGGCGCTTTTCTTGCCGCTTAGCTTGGCGCTTGGATTGGCGCTTGGCTTGGCGCTTTTCTTGGCGCGTGGCTTGGCGTTTGGCTTGGCGCTTGGCTTGACGCGTGGCTTGGCCCATGGCTTGTCGCTTTTCTTGGCCCATGGCTTGGCGCTTTTCTTGGCCCATGGCTAGGCGCTTTTTTTGGCGAGTGATTTGGTGCGTGGCTTGGCTTTTGGCTTGGCGCTTGGTTTAGAGCATGGTTTGGCGCTCTCCTTGGCGCGTGGCTTGGCCCATGGCTTGGCGCCTTTCTTGGCGCGTGGCTTGGCGCTTGGCTTGGCGTTTGGCTTGGCGCTTGGCTTGGCGCTTGGTTTGGCGCTTGGCTTGGCGCTTGGCTTAGCGCTGTCTTGGCGCGTGACTTGGCGCTTGGCTTGACTCTTGGCTTGGCGCTTGGCTTAGCGCATGGTTTGGCGCTCTCCTTGGCACGTGGATTAACGCTTGGCTTGGCGCTTGGCTTGGCGCTTGGCTTGGCGCTTTCTTTGGCGTGTGGCTTGGCGCTGCTTAGCGCGTGGCTTGGCGCTTGGCTTGCCTCTTGGCTTGGCGCTTGGCTTAGCGCATGGTTTGGCGCTCTCCTTGGCACGTAGATTAACGCTTGGCTTGGCGCTTGGCTTGGCGCTTTTCTTGCCGCGTGGCTTGGCGCTTGCCTTGGCGTTTGGCTTGGGGCTTGGCTTGGCGCTTGGCTTGGCGCTTTCATTGGCGCGTGGCTTGGCGCATGGCTTAGCGCCTTTCTTGGCGCGTGGCTTGGCGCTTGGCTTGGCGCTTGGTTTGGCGCTTGGCTTGGCGCTTGGCTTGACGCTTTCCTTGGCGCGTGGCTTGGCCCATGGCTTGGCGCTTTTTTTGGCGAGTGGCTTGGCGCTTGGTTTGGCGTTTGGCTTGGTGCGTGGCTTGGCGCTTGGCTGGGCGTTTGGCTTGGCGCTTGGTTTGGCGCTTAGCTTGGCGCTTGGCTTGACGTTTGGCTTAACGCTTTTCTTGGCGCGTGGCTTACCGTTTGGCTTGCTGCTTGGCTTGGCGCTTGGCTTGTCGCTTGACTAGACGCTTGGCTTGGCGCTTTCTTGGCGCGTGGCTTGGCACTTGGCTTGGCGTTTGGATTGGCGCTTGGCTTACCGCTTATGTTGGCACGTTGCTTGGCGCTTGGCTTGGCGCTTGTCTTCGCGCGTGGCGTGGCGCTTGGCTTTCCGCTTATGTTGGCGCGTTGCTTGGCGCTTGGCTTGGCGCTTGTCTTGGCTCTTGGCTTGGCATGTGGCTTAGCATTCGGCTTGGCGCTTAACCTGGCGCTTGGCTTGGCGCACGGCTTGGCGCTTTTCCTGGCGCTTGGCTTGGCGCATGGCTTGGCGCTTTCCTCGGCGCGTGGCTTGGCGCTTGGCTTGGCGCTTGGCTTGGCGCTTGGCTTGGCGCTTGGCTTGGCGCTTGGCTTGGCGCTTTTTTTGGCGCGTGGCTTGGCGCGTGGTTTATCGCTTGGCTTGGCGATTTCCTTGGCGCGTGGCTTAATGCTTGTCTTGGCGCTTTGCTTGGCGCTTTTTTTGGCGCGTGGCTTCTCGCGTGGTTTATCGCTTGTCTTGGCGCTCTCCTTGGCGCGTGGCTTAACGCTTGGCTTGGCGCGTTGCTTGTCGCTTGGCTTGGCGCTTTTCTTGGCTCGTGGCTTGGCGCTTGGCTTGGCGCTTTTTTTGGCGCGTGGCTTGGCGTGTGGCTTGTCGCTTGGCTTGGCGCTCTCCTTGGCGCATGGCGTGGTGCTTGTCTTGGCGCGTGGCTTGGTGCTTGGCTTGGCGCTTGGCTTGGCGCTTTCTTGGCGCGTGGCCTGGCGCTTGGCTTAGCTCTTGGCTTGGCCTTTGGCTTGGCGCATCTCTTGGCGCACTACCTGGCGCGTGGCTTTACGCTTGGCTGGACGCTTGACTTGGCGCTCTTTTGGCGCGTGGCCTGTCGCTTGGCTTGGCGCTTTCTTGGCGCGTGGTTTGTTGCTTGGCTCAGCGCTCCGTTTGGCGCATAGCTTGGCGCTCTTTCTTGGCGCGTGGCTTGGCGGTTGGCTAGACGCTCGGTTTGACGCTTGGCTTGGAGCATGGCTTAGCGCTTTTCTTGGCGCTTGGCTTGGCGTTTGGCTTGGGGCTTGGCTTGGCGCTTGGCTTGGCGCTTTCATTGGCGCGTGGCTTGGCGCATGGCTTGGCGCCTTTCTTGGCGCGTGGCTTAACGCTTGGCTTGGCGTTTGGCTTGGCGCTTGGCTTGGCGCTTGGTTTGGCGCTTTTCTTGGCGCTTGGCTTGGCGCTTGGCTTGGCGCTTGGCTTGGCGCTTGGCTTGGCGCTTGGCTTGGCGTTTGGCTTGGCGCATAACTTGGCGCTTTTCTTGGCGCGTGGCTTATTGCTTGGCTTTGCGCTTTCCTTGGCGCGTGGCTTAACACTTGGCTTGGCGCGTGGCTTGGCTCTTGGCTTGGCGTTTTTTGTGGCGCGTGGCTTGGCGCTTGGCTTGGCGCTTTCCTTAGCGCGTGGCTTGGCGCGTGGCTTGGCTCTTGGCTTGGCGTTTTTCGTGGCGCGTGGCTTGGCGCTTGGCTTGGCGTTTGGCTTGGCGCATGGCTTGGCGCTTTTCTTGGCGCGTGGCTTGGCGTTCTCCTTGGCGCGTGGCTTGGCGCATTGCTTGGCGCTTTTCTTTTCGCGTAGCTTGGCGCTTGGCTTGGCGTTTGGCTTGGCGCTTGGCTTGGCGCTTGGCTTGGCGCTTTCCTTGGCGCGTGGCTTGGCGCGTTTCTTGGCGCGTGGCTTGGCGCTTGGCTTGGCGTTTGGATTGGCGCGTGGCTTGGCGCATGGCTTGGCGCTTTTCTTGGCGCGTGGCTTGGCGCTTGGCTTGGCGTTTGGCTTGGCGCTTGGCTTGGCGCTTGGCTTGGCGCTTGGCTTGGCGCTTGGCTTGGCGTTTGGCTTGGCGCTTGGCTTGGCGCTTGGCTTGGCGCTTTCCTTGGCGCATGGCTCGGCGCGTTTCTTGGCGCGTGGCTTGGCGCTTGGCTTGGCGTTTGGCTTGGCGCGTGGCGTGGCGCATGGCTTGGCGCTTGGCTTGGCGTTTGGCTTGGCGTATGGCTTGGAGCTTTTCTTGGCGCGTGGCTTATCGCTTGGCTTGGCGCTTTCCTTGGCGCGTGGCTTGGAGCATGGTTTGGCGGTTTTCTTGGCGCGTGGCTTGGCGCTTTCCTTGGCTCATGGCTTGGCGCTTTTTTTAGCGAGTGGCTTGGCGCTTTTTTGGCGTTTGGCTTGGCGCTTGGATTGGCGCTTGGCTTGGCGCTTGGCTTGGCGCTTGGCTTGGCGTTTGGCTTGGCGCTTGGCTTGGCGCTTGGCTTGGCGTTTGGCTTGGCGTATGGCTTGGAGCTTTTCTTGGCGCGTGGCTTATCGCTTGGCTTGGCGCTCTCCTTGGCGCGTGGCTTAACGCTTGGCTTGGCGCGTGGCTTGGCGCTTTTCTTGGCGCGTGGCTTGGCGCTTGGCTTGGCGTTTGGCTTGGCGTATGGCTTGGAGCTTTTCTTGGCGCGTGGCTTATCGCTTGGCTTGGCGCTTTCCTTGGCGCGTGGCTTGGAGCATGGTTTGGCGGTTTTCTTGGCGCGTGGCTTGGCGCTTGGCTTGGCGTTTGGCTTGTCGCTTGGCTTGGCGCTTGGCTTGGCGCTTTCCTTGGCTCATGGCTTGGCGCTTTTTTTAGCGAGTGGCTTGGCGCTTTTTTGGCGTTTGGCTTGGCGCTTGGATTGGCGCTTGGCTTGGCGCTTGTCGTGGCGCTTGGCTTGGCGCTTGGCTTATCGCTTGGCTTGGCGCTCTCCTTGGCGCTTGGCATGGCGCTTTTCTTGGCGCGTGGTTTGTCGCTTGGCTTGGCGCTCTTCTTGGCGCGTGGCTTAACGCTTGGCTTGGGGCGTGGCTTGGCGCTAGGCTTGGCGCGTTCTTGGCGCGTGGCTTGTCGTTTGGCTTGGCGTTTTCTTATCGCGTGGCTTGTCGCTTGGCTTAGCGCTTTTTCTGGCGCGTGACTTGGTGCGTGGATTGGCGCTTGGCTGGGCGTTTAGCTTAGCGCTTGGCTTGGCGCATGGCTTGGCGCTTTCCTCGGTGCGTGGCTTGGCGCTTGGCGTGGCGCGTGGCTTGGCGTTTGGCTGGGCATTTGGCTTGCCGCTTAGCTTCTCGCTTGGCTTGGCACATGGCTTGGCGCTTTTCTTGGCGCTTGGCTTGGCGCTTTTCTTGCCGCTTAGCTTGGCGCTTGGCTTGGCGCTTGGCTTGGCGCTTTTCTTGGCGCGTGGCTTGGCGTTTGGCTTGGCGCTTGGCTTGACGCGTGGCTTGGCCCATGGCTTGTCGCTTTTCTTGGCCCATGGCTTGGCGCTTTTCTTGGCCCATGGCTTGGCGCTTTTTTTGGCGAGTGATTTGGTGCGTGGCTTGGCTTTTGGCTTGGCGCTTGGTTTAGAGCATGGTTTGGCGCTCTCCTTGGCGCGTGGCTTGGCCCATGGCTTGGCGCCTTTCTTGGCGCGTGGCTTGGCGCTTGGCTTGGCGTTTGGCTTGGCGCTTGGCTTGGCGCTTGGTTTGGCGCTTGGCTTGGCGCTTGGCTTAGCGCTGTCTTGGCGCGTGACTTGGCGCTTGGCTTGACTCTTGGCTTGGCGCTTGGCTTAGCGCATGGTTTGGCGCTCTCCTTGGCACGTGGATTAACGCTTGGCTTGGCGCTTGGCTTGGCGCTTGGCTTGGCGCTTTCTTTGGCGTGTGGCTTGGCGCATGGCTTGGCGCTGCTTAGCGCGTGGCTTGGCGCTTGGCTTGCCTCTTGGCTTGGCGCTTGGCTTAGCGCATGGTTTGGCGCTCTCCTTGGCACGTAGATTAACGCTTGGCTTGGCGCTTGGCTTGGCGCTTTTCTTGCCGCGTGGCTTGGCGCTTGCCTTGGCGTTTGGCTTGGGGCTTGGCTTGGCGCTTGGCTTGGCGCTTTCATTGGCGCGTGGCTTGGCGCATGGCTTAGCGCCTTTCTTGGCGCGTGGCTTGGCGCTTGGCTTGGCGTTTGGCTTGGCGCTTGGCTTGGCGCTTGGTTTGGCGCTTGGCTTGGCGCTTGGCTTGACGCTTGGCTTGGCGCTTTCCTTGGCGCGTGGCTTGGCGTTTGGCTTGGCGTTTGGCTTGGCGTTTGGCTTGGCGCTTGGCTTGGCGCTTGGCTTGGCGTTTGGCTTGGCGCATAACTTGGCGCTTTTCTTGGCGCGTGGCTTATTGCTTGGCTTGGCGCTCTCCTTATCGCTTGGCTTAACACTTGGCTTGGCGCGTGGCTTGGCTCTTGGCTTGGCGTTTTTCGTGGCGCGTGGCTTGGCGCTTGGCTTGGCGCTTTCCTTAGCGCGTGGCTTGGCGCGTGGCTTGGCTCTTGGCTTGGCGTTTTTCGTGGCGCGTGGCTTGGCGCTTGGCTTGGCGCTTGGCTTGGCGCATGGCTTGGCGCTTTTCTTGGCGCGTGGCTTGGCGCTTGACTTGGCGTTTGGCTTGGCGCTTGGCTTGGCGCTTGGCTTGGCGCTGGCGCGTGGCTTGGCGGTTGGCTGGACGCTTGGTTTGACGCTTGGCTTGGAGCATGGCTTAGCGCTTTTCTTGGCGCTTGGCTTGGCGTTTGGCTTGAGGCTTGGCTTGGCGCTTGGCTTGGCGCTTTCATTGACGCGTGGCTTGGCGCATGGCTTGGCGCCTTTCTTGGCGCGTGGCTTGGCGCTTGGTTTGGCGCTTGGTTTGGCGCTTGGCTTGGCGCTTGGCTTGGCGCTTGGCTTGGCGCTTGGCTTGGCGTTTGGCTTGGCGCATAACTTGGCGCTTTTCTTGGCGCGTGGCTTATTGCTTGGCTTGGCGCTTGGCTTGGCGCTTGGCTTGGCGCTTGGCTTGGCGTTTGGCTTGGCGCATAACTTGGCGCTTTTCTTGGCGCGTGGCTTATTGCTTGGCTTGGCGCTCTCCTTGGCGCGTGGCTTAACACTTGGCTTGGCGCGTGGCTTGGCTCTTGGCTTGGTGTTTTTCGTGGCGCGTGGCTTGGCGCTTGGCTTGGCGCTTTCCTTAGCGCGTGGCTTGGCGCGTGGCTTGGCGCGTGGCTTGGCTCTTAGCTTGGCGTTTTTCGTGGCGCGTGGCTTGGCGCTTGGCTTGGCGTTTGGCTTGGCGCATGGCTTGGCGCTTTTCTTGGCGCGTGGCTTGGCGTTTGGCTGGCGTTTGGCCTGGCGCTTGGCTTGGCGCTTGGCTTGGCGCTTTCCTTGGCGCGTGGCTTGGCGCATGGCTTGGAGCTCTTCTTTTCGCGTAGCTTGGCGCTTGGCTTGGCGTTTGGCTTGGCGCTTGGCTTGGCGCTTTCCTTGGCGCGTGGCTTGGCGCGTTTCTTGGCGCGTGGCTTGGCGCTTGGCTTGGCGTTTGGCTTGGCGCGTGGCTTGGCGCATGGCTTGGCGCTTTTCTTGGCGCGTGGCTTGGCGCTTGGCTTGGCGTTTGGCTTGGCGCTTGGCTTGGCGCTTGGCTTGGCGCTTGGCTTGGCGCTTGGCTTAGCGCTGTCTTGGCGCGTGACTTGGCGCTTGGCTTGACTCTTGGCTTGGCGCTTGGCTTAGCGCATGGTTTGGCGCTCTCCTTGGCACGTGGATTAACGCTTGGCTTGGCGCTTGGCTTGGCGCTTGGCTTGGCGCTTTCTTTGGCGTGTGGCTTGGCGCTGCTTAGCGCGTGGCTTGGCGCTTGGCTTGCCTCTTGGCTTGGCGCTTGGCTTAGCGCATGGTTTGGCGCTCTCCTTGGCACGTAGATTAACGCTTGGCTTGGCGCTTGGCTTGGCGCTTTTCTTGCCGCGTGGCTTGGCGCTTGCCTTGGCGTTTGGCTTGGGGCTTGGCTTGGCGCTTGGCTTGGCGCTTTCATTGGCGCGTGGCTTGGCGCATGGCTTAGCGCCTTTCTTGGCGCGTGGCTTGGCGCTTGGCTTGGCGTTTGGCTTGGCGCTTGGCTTGGCGCTTGGTTTGGCGCTTGGCTTGGCGCTTGGCTTGACGCTTTCCTTGGCGCGTGGCTTGGCCCATGGCTTGGCGCTTTTTTTGGCGAGTGGCTTGGCGCTTGGTTTGGCGTTTGGCTTGGTGCGTGGCTTGGCGCTTGGCTGGGCGTTTGGCTTGGCGCTTGGTTTGGCGCTTAGCTTGGCGCTTGGCTTGACGTTTGACTTAACGCTTTTCTTGGCGCGTGGCTTACCGTTTGGCTTGCTGCTTGGCTTGGCGCTTGGCTTGTCGCTTGACTAGACGCTTGGCTTGGCGCTTTCTTGGCGCGTGGCTTGGCACTTGGCTTGGCGTTTGGATTGGCGCTTGGCTTACCGCTTATGTTGGCGCGTTGCTTGGCGCTTGGCTTGGCGCTCTTCTTGGCGCGTGGCTTAACGCTTGGCTTGGGGCGTGGCTTGGCGCTAGGCTTGGCGCGTTCTTGGCGCGTGACTTGTCGTTTGGCTTGGCGTTTTCTTATCGCGTGGCTTGTCGCTTGGCTTAGCGCTTTTTCTGGCGCGTGACTTGGTGCGTGGATTGGCGCTTGGCTGGGCGTTTAGCTTAGCGCTTGGCTTGGCGCATGGCTTGGCGCTTTCCTCGGTGCGTGGCTTGGCGCTTAGCTTGGCGCTTGTCTTGGCGTTTGGCTTGGCGCATGGCTTGACGCTCTTCTTGGTGCGTGGCTTGGCGCTTGGCGTGGCGCGTGGCTTGGCGTTTGGCTGGGCATTTGGCTTGCCGCTTAGCTTCTCGCTTGGCTTGGCACATGGCTTGGCGCTTTTCTTGGCGCTTGGCTTGGCGCTTTTCTTGCCGCTTAGCTTGGCGCTTGACTTGGCGCTTGGCTTGGCGCTTTTCTTGGCGCGTGGTTTGGCGTTTGGCTTGGCGCTTAACTTGACGCGTGGCTTGGCCCATGGCTTGTCGCTTTTCTTGGCCCATGGCTTGGCGCTTTTCTTGGCCCATGGCTTGGCGCTTTTTTTGGCGAGTGATTTGGTGCGTGGCTTGGCTTTTGGCTTGGCGCTTGGTTTAGAGCATGGTTTGGCGCTCTCCTTGGCGCGTGGCTTGGCCCATGGCTTGGCGCCTTTCTTGGCGCGTGGCTTGGCGCTTGGCTTGGCGTTTGGCTTGGCGCTTGGCTTGGCGCTTGGTTTGGCGCTTGGCTTGGCGCTTGGCTTAGCGCTGTCTTGGCGCGTGACTTGGCGCTTGGCTTGACTCTTGGCTTGGCGCTTGGCTTAGCGCATGGTTTGGCGCTCTCCTTGGCACGTGGATTAACGCTTGGCTTGGCGCTTGGCTTGGCGCTTGGCTTGGCGCTTTCTTTGGCGTGTGGCTTGGCGCATGGCTTGGCGCTGCTTAGCGCGTGGCTTGGCGCTTGGCTTGCCTCTTGGCTTGGCGCTTGGCTTAGCGCATGGTTTGGCGCTCTCCTTGGCACGTAGATTAACGCTTGGCTTGGCGCTTGGCTTGGCGCTTTTCTTGCCGCGTGGCTTGGCGCTTGCCTTGGCGTTTGGCTTGGGGCTTGGCTTGGCGCTTGGCTTGGCGCTTTCATTGGCGCGTGGCTTGGCGCATGGCTTAGCGCCTTTCTTGGCGCGTGGCTTGGCGCTTGCCTTGGCGTTTGGCTTGGCGCTTGGCTTGGCGCTTGGTTTGGCGTTTGGCTTGGCGCTTGGCTTGACGCTTGGCTTGGCGCTTTCCTTGGCGCGTGGCTTGGCGTTTGGCTTGGCGTTTGGCTTGGCGTTTGGCTTGGCGCTTGGCTTGGCGCTTGGTTTGGCGCTTGGCTTGGCGCTTGGCTTGACGCTTGGCTTGGCGCTTTCCTTGGCGCGTGGCTTGGCGTTTGGCTTGGCGTTTGGCTTGGCGTTTGGCTTGGCGCTTGGCTTGGCGCTTGGCTTGGCGTTTGGCTTGGCGCATAACTTGGCGCTTTTCTTGGCGCGTGGTTTATTGCTTGGCTTGGCGCTCTCCTTATCGCTTGGCTTAACACTTGGCTTGGCGCGTGGCTTGGCTCTTGGCTTGGCGTTTTTCGTGGCGCGTGGCTTGGCGCTTGGCTTGGCGCTTTCCTTAGCGCGTGGCTTGGCGCGTGGCTTGGCTCTTGGCTTGGCGTTTTTCGTGGCGCGTGGCTTGGCGCTTGGCTTGGCGCTTGGCTTGGGGCATGGCTTGGCGCTTTTCTTGGCGCGTGGCTTGGCGGTTGACTTGGCGTTTGGCTTGGCGCTTGGCTTGGCGCTTGGCTTGGCGCTGGCGCGTGGCTTGGCGGTTGGCTGGACGCTTGGTTTGACGCTTGGCTTGGAGCATGGCTTAGCGCTTTTCTTGGCGCTTGGCTTGGCGTTTGGCTTGAGGCTTGGCTTGGCGCTTGACTTGGCGCTTTCATTGACGCGTGGCTTGGCGCATGGCTTGGCGCCTTTCTTGGCGCGTGGCTTGGCGCTTGGCTTGGCGCTTGGTTTGGCGCTTGGCTTGGCGCTTGGCTTGGCGCTTGGCTTGGCGCTTGGCTTGGCGTTTGGCTTGGCGCATAACTTGGCGCTTTTCTTGGCGCGTGGCTTATTGCTTGGCTTGGCGCTTGGCTTGGCGCTTGGCTTGGCGCTTGGCTTGGCGTTTGGCTTGGCGCATAACTTGGCGCTTTTCTTGGCGCGTGGCTTATTGCTTGGCTTGGCGCTCTCCTTGGCGCGTGGCTTAACACTTGGCTTGGCGCGTGGCTTGGCTCTTGGCTTGGTGTTTTTCGTGGCGCGTGGCTTGGCGCTTGGCTTGGCGCTTTCCTTAGCGCGTGGCTTGGCGCGTGGCTTGGCGCGTGGCTTGGCTCTTAGCTTGGCGTCTTTCGTGGCGCGTGGCTTGGCGCTTGGCTTGGCGTTTGGCTTGGCGCATGGCTTGGCGCTTTTCTTGGCGCGTGGCTTGGCGTTTGGCTGGCGTTTGGCCTGGCGCTTGGCTTGGCGCTTGGCTTGGCGCTTTCCTTGGCGCGTGGCTTGGCGCATGGCTTGGAGCTCTTCTTTTCGCGTAGCTTGGCGCTTGGCTTGGCGTTTGGCTTGGCGCTTGGCTTGGCGCTTTCCTTGGCGCGTGGCTTGGCGCGTTTCTTGGCGCGTGGCTTGGCGCTTGGCTTGGCGTTTGGCTTGGCGCGTGGCTTGGCGCATGGCTTGGCGCTTTTCTTGGCGCGTGGCTTGGCGCTTGGCTTGGCGTTTGGCTTGGCGCTTGGCTTGGCGCTTGGCTTGGCGCTTGGCCTGGCGTTTGGCTTGGCGCATGTCTTGGCGCTTTTCTTTTCGCGTAGCTTGGCGCTTGGCTTGGCGTTTGGCTTGGCGCTTGGCTTGGCGCTTGGCCTGGCGTTTGGCTTGGCGCATGTCTTGGCGCTTTTCTTTTCGCGTAGCTTGGCGCTTGGCTTGGCTCATGGCTTGGCGCTTTTTTTAGCGAGTGGCTTGGCGCTTGGTTTGGCGTTTGGCTTGGCGCTTGGCTTGGCGCTTGGCTTGGCGCTTGGCGTGGCGCTTGGCTTGGCGCTCTCCTTGGCGCTTGGCATGGCGCTTTTCTTGGCGCGTGGTTTGTCGCTTGGCTTGGCGCTCTTCTTGGCGCGTGGCTTAACGCTTGGCTTGGGGCGTGGCTTGGCGCTAGGCTTGGCGCGTTCTTGGCGCGTGGCTTGTCGTTTGGCTTGGCGTTTTCTTATCGCGTGGCTTGTCGCTTGCCTTAGCGCTTTTTCTGGCGCGTGACTTGGTGCGTGGATTGGCGCTTGGCTGGGCGTTTAGCTTGGCGCTTGGCTTGGCGCATGGCTTGGCGCTTTCCTTGGTGCGTGGCTTGGCGCTTAGCTTGGCGCTTGTCTTGGCGTTTGGCTTGGCGCATGGCTTGACGCTCTTCTTGGTGCGTGGCTTGGCGCTTGGCTGGGCGCTTGGCTTGGCGCTTGGCTTGGCGCTGGGCTTGGCAATTTCTTGGCGAATGGCTTGCGCTTGGCTTGGCGCTTTTCTTGGCGGGTGGCTTGGCACTTGGTTTGGCGCTTGGCGTGGCGCGTGGCTTGGCGCTTGGCTGGCCATTTGGCTTGCCGCTTAGCTTCTCGCTTGGCTTGGCACATGGCTTGGCGCTTTTCTTGGCGCTTGGCTTGGCGCTTTTCTTGCCGCTTAGCTTGGCGCTTGGCTTGGCGCTTGGATTGGCGCTTTTCTTGGCGCGTGGCTTAGCGTTTGGCTTGTTGCTTGGCTTGGCACTTGGCTTGGGGCTTGGATTGTCGCTTGGCTTGGCGCTTTTCTTGGGGCGTGGCTTGGCGCTTGGCTTGGCGCTTTTCTTGGCGTGTGGCTTGTCGCTTGGCGTGGCGCTTGGCTTGGCGCGTGGCTTGGCGCTTGGCTTGGCGCTTTTCTTGGCGCGTGGCTTGGCGCTTGGCTTGGCGCGTGGTTTGTCGTTTGGCTTGGCGCATGTCTTGGCGCTTGGCTTGGCGCGTGGTTTGTCGCTTGGCTTGGCGCTTGGCTTGGCGCTTTTCTTGGCGGGTGGCTTGGCACTTGGTTTGGCGCTTGGCGTGGCGCGTGGCTTGGCGCTTGGCTGGGCATTTGGCTTGCCGCTTAGCTTCTCGCTTGGCTTGGCACATGGCTTGGCGCTTTTCTTGGCGCTTGGCTTGGCGATTTTCTTGCCGCTTAGCTTGGCGCTTGACTTGGCGCGTGGCTTAGCGTTTGGCTTGTTGCTTGGCTTGGCACTTGGCTTGGGGCTTGGATTGTCGCTTGGCTTGGCGCTTTTCTTGGCGCGTGGCTTGGCGCGTGGCTTAGCGTTTGGCTTGTTGCTTGGCTTGGCACTTGGCTTGGGGCTTGGATTGTCGCTTGGCTTGGCGCTTTTCTTGGCGCGTGGCTTTTCGCTTGGCTTGGCGCTTTTCTTGGCGTGTGGCTTGTCGCTTGGCGTGGCGCTTGGCTTGGCGCGTGGCTTGGCGCGTGGCTTAGCGTTTGGCTTGTTGCTTGGCTTGGCACTTGGCTTGGGGCTTGGATTGTCGCTTGGCTTGGCGATTTTCTTGCCGCTTAGCTTGGCGCTTTTCCTGGCGCGTGGCTTAGCGTTTGGCTTGTTGCTTGGCTTGGCACTTGGCTTGGGGCTTGGATTGTCGCTTGGCTTGGCGCTTTTCTTGGCGCGTGGCTTGGCGCTTGGCTTGGCGCTTTTCTTGGCGTGTGGCTTGTCGCTTGGCGTGGCGCTTGGCTTGGCGCGTGGCTTGGCGCTTGGCTTGGCGCTTGGCTTGGCGCTTTTCTAAGCGCGTGGCTTGGCGCGTGGCTTATCGCTTGGCTTGGCACTTGGCTTGGGGCTTGGATTGTCGATTGGCTTGGCGCTTTTCTTGGGGCGTGGCTTGGCGCTTGGCTTGGCGCTTTTCTTGGCGTGTGGCTTGTCGCTTGGCGTGGCGCTTGGCTTGGCGCGTGGCTTGGCGCTTGGCTTGGCGCTTTTCTTGGCGCGTGGCTTGGCGCTTGGCTTGGCGCGTGGTTTGTCGCTTGGCTTGGCGCATGGCGTGCGCTTTTCTTAGCGCGTGGTTTGGCAATTTCTTGGCGAATGGCTTGCGCTTGGCTTGGGGCTTTTCTTGGCGGGTGGCTTGGCACTTGGTTTGGCGCTTGGCGTGGCGCGTGGCTTGGCGCTTGGCTGGGCATTTGGCTTGCCGCTTAGCTTCTCGCTTGGCTTGGCACATGGCTTGGCGCTTTTCTTGGCGCTTGGCTTGGCGATTTTCTTGCCGCTTAGCTTGGCGCTTTTCTTGGCGCGTGGCTTAGCGTTTGGCTTGTTGCTTGGCTTGGCACTTGGCTTGGGGCTTGGATTGTCGCTTGGCTTGGCGCTTTTCTTGGCGCGTGGCTTGGCGCTTGGCTTGGCGCTTTTCTTGGCGTGTGGCTTGTCGCTTGGCGTGGCGCTTGGCTTGGCGCGTGGCTTGGCGCTTGGCTTGGCGCTTTTCTAAGCGCGTGGCTTGGTGCGTGGCTTATCGCTTGGCTTGGCACTTGGCTTGGGGCTTGGATTGTCGCTTGGCTTGGCGCTTTTCTTGGGGCGTAGCTTGGCGCTTGGCTTGGCGCTTTTCTTGGCGTGTGGCTTGTCGCTTGGCGTGGCGCTTGGCTTGGCGCGTGGCTTGGCGCTTGGCTTGGCGCTTTTCTTGGCGCGTGGCTTGGCGCTTGGCTTGGCGCGTGGTTTGTCGCTTGGCTTGGCGCATGGCGTGCGCTTTTCTTAGCGCGTGGTTTGGCAATTTCTTGGCGAATGGCTTGCGCTTGGCTTGGCGCTTTTCTTGGCGGGTGGCTTGGCACTTGGTTTGGCGCTTGGCGTGGCGCGTGGCTTGGCGCTTGGCTGGGCATTTGGCTTGCCGCTTAGCTTCTCGCTTGGCTTGGCACATGGCTTGGCGCTTTTCTTGGCGCTTGGCTTGGCGATTTTCTTGCCGCTTAGCTTGGCGCTTTTCTTGGCGCGTGGCTTAGCGTTTGGCTTGTTGCTTGGCTTGGCACTTGGCTTGGGGCTTGGATTGTCGCTTGGCTTGGCGCTTTTCTTGGCGCGTGGCTTGGCGCTTGGCTTGGCGTTTTTCTTGGCGTGTGGCTTGTCGCTTGGCGTAGCGCTTGGCTTGGCGCGTGGCTTGGCGCTTGGCTTGGCGCTTTTCTAAGCGCGTAGCTTGGCGCGTGGCTTATCGCTTGGCTTGGCACTTGGCTTGGGGCTTGGATTGTCGCTTGGCTTGGCGCTTTTCTTGGGGCGTGGCTTGGCGCTTGGCTTGGCGCTTTTCTTGGCGTGTGGCTTGTCGCTTGGCGTGGCGCTTGGCTTGGCGCGTGGCTTGGCGCTTGGCTTGGCGCTTTTCTTGGCGCGTGGCTTGGCGCTTGGCTTGGCGCGTGGTTTGTCGCTTGGCTTGGCGCATGGCGTGCGCTTTTCTTAGCGCGTGGTTTGGCAATTTCTTGGCGAATGGCTTGCGCTTGGCTTGGCGCTTTTCTTGGCGGGCGGCTTGGCACTTGGTTTGGCGCTTGGCGTGGCGCGTGGCTTGGCGCTTGGCTGGGCATTTGGCTTGCCGCTTAGCTTCTCGCTTGGCTTGGCACATGGCTTGGCGCTTTTCTTGGCGCTTGGCTTGGCGATTTTCTTGCCGCTTAGCTTGGCGCTTTTCTTGGCGCGTGGCTTAGCGTTTGGCTTGTTGCTTGGCTTGGCACTTGGCTTGGGGCTTGGATTGTCGCTTGGCTTGGCGCTTTTCTTGGCGCGTGGCTTGGCGCTTGGCTTGGCGCTTTTCTTGGCGTGTGGCTTGTCGCTTGGCGTGGCGCTTGGCTTGGCGCGTGGCTTGGCGCTTGGCTTGGCGCTTTTCTAAGCGCGTGGCTTGGCGCGTGGCTTATCGCTTGGCTTGGCACTTGGCTTGGGGCTTGGATTGTCGCTTGGCTTGGCGCTTTTCTTGGGGCGTGGCTTGGCGCTTGGCTTGGCGCTTTTCTTGGCGTGTGGCTTGTCGCTTGGCGTGGCGCTTGGCTTGGCGCGTGGCTTGGCGCTTGGCTTGGCGCTTTTCTTGGCGCGTGGCTTGGCGCTTGGCTTGGCGCGTGGTTTGTCGCTTGGCTTGGCGCATGGCGTGTGCTTTTCTTAGCGCGTGGTTTGGCAATTTCTTGGCGAATGGCTTGCGCTTGGCTTGGCGCTTTTCTTGGCGGGTGGCTTGGCACTTGGTTTGGCGCTTGGCGTGGCGCGTGGCTTGGCGCTTGGCTGGGCATTTGGCTTGCCGCTTAGCTTCTCGCTTGGCTTGGCACATGGCTTGGCGCTTTTCTTGGCGCTTGGCTTGGCGATTTTCTTGCCGCTTAGCTTGGCGCTTTTCTTGGCGCGTGGCTTAGCGTTTGGCTTGTCGCTTGGCTTGGCGCTTTTCTTGGCGCGTGGCTTGGCGCTTGGCTTGGCGCTTTTCTTGGCGTGTGGCTTGTCGCTTGGCGTGGCGCTTGGCTTGGCGCGTGGCTTGGCGCTTGGCTTGGCGCTTTTCTAAGCGCGTGGCTTGGCGCGTGGCTTATCGCTTGGCTTGGAACTTTCTTTGGCGCGTGGCTTAACGCTTGGCTTGGCGCGTGGCATAGCGATTGGCTTGGCGTTTTTTTTGGCGCGTGGATTGTCGCTTGGCTTGGTGCTTTTCTAAGCGCGTGGCTTGGCGCGTGGCTTATCCCTTGGCGTGGCGCTTTTCTTGGCGCGTGGCTTGGCGCGTGGCTTGTCGCTTGGCTGATGATGATGAGATGATGATAAACAACAACATATAACGACAAAGCATGGAATGGGGCTGCAGAGGAAGGGAGTCCTGGAGTCTCTTGGCACTAAGTTCTCCGAGTCAAGGGATGAAAGGGCTACTGAAATCTGCTACCCAAGAAATGAGCACAACAATAACATAAACACAACGACAACAATTCCACGAATCCACGAGGTAACACTCAATGACAAAGGAAACGACTAAGCTGTCTAACATGGTCCAGGAATTACCGGACCAAGTAACAGTGAAACAGTGAAAGTGAAAGAGACACTTAAAAGACAATTTTTAATATTAATAAAAATAGGAAATAAGACTAGACTTAAGGATAGGGAAGGAAATATAGAATAAAATAAAGCTGTTGTGCAAGGTCATGGATTATCGGACCAGCAAGCAGCTGACCACAAAAAAATTAAAAAACAACACACTGTAATCATAAAAAATTAGACTAGGCTTAAGAAGGGGATAACAAACAACTGCAATTAGCAGATTACGAAAACAACTAAATCAGGAAACCCAGATGTAAGTCAACCAAAAAAATTATAATTTTTTTAGCATGTTCTGTTTGGTGTAGGAATTTTTCTTTGTGATGTCATGTAATGTTTTTTATGTTTCATGCATGTTAGGTTTTAGAATCTTAGCATGTAGCATGGTAGGTTAAGTAAAAAATAATAGAACAACTTTGGAAAATGTGAATAGAAGCAAATTACGGTCTGAGTTAGATTCTCAAGAAATCAGGCTATTAAGATTAAAATGAAAAAAAAAAAAATGTCGCTTGGCTTGGCTCTCTCCTTGGCGCATGGCGTGGCGCTTTTCTTGGCGCGTGGCTTGGCGCTTGGCTTGGCGCTTTCTTCGTGCGTGGCTTGTTGCTTGGCTTGGCGCTTTTTTGGAGCGTTGCTTGGCGCTTGGCTTGGCTCTTGGCTCGGCGCTTGCCTTGGCGCATGGCCTGGCGCTCTCCTTGGCGCGTGGCTTTGCGCTTGGCTGGACGCTTGGCTTGGGGCTGTCTTGGCGCGTGGCTTGTCGCTTGGCTTATCGCTTTCTTGGCGCGTGGTTTGTCGCTTGGCTTAGCGCTTTTCTTGGCGCGTTACTTGGTGTGTGGCTGGGCGCTTGGCATGGCGCTTGGCTTGGCGCTTTTCTTGGCGCGTAGCTTGTCGCTTGGCTTGGTGCTTTTCTTGGCGCGTGGCTTGGCGCTTCGCTGGCCGCTTGGCTTGGCGCTTGGCTTGGCGCTTTTATGGCGCGTAGCTTGTCGCTTGGCTTGGTGCTTTTCTTGGCGCGTGGCTTGGCGCTTGGCTTTCGCTTGGCTTAGCGCTTGGCTGGGCGCTTGGCTTGGCGCTTGGTTTAGCGTTTGGCTTGACGCTTTTCTTGGCGCTTGGCTTGGCGCCTTTCTTGGCGCGTAGCTTGTCGCTTGGCTTGGTGCTTTTCTTGGCGCGTAGCTTGTCGCTTGGCTTGGTGCTTTTCTTGGCGCGTGGCTTGGCGCTTGGCTTTTTGCTTGGCTTAACGCTCTCCTTGGCGCGTGGTTTGGAGTTTGGCTGGGCGCTTGGCTTGGCGCTTGGTTTAGCGTTTGGCTTGACGCTTTTCTTGGTGCGTGGCTTGGCGTTTGGTTTGCTGCTTGGCTTGGCGCTTGGCTTGGCTCTTTTTTTGGCGCTTTTCTTGGCGCGTGGCATGGCGCTTGGCTTGGCGCTTAATTTGGCGCTTGACCTAGCGTTTAGCTTGGCGCTTGGATTAGCGCCTGGCTTGGCGCTTGCCTTGGCGCTTGGCTTTGCGCTTAGTTTAGAGCTTGACTTGGCGCTTTGCTTGGCGCTTGGCTGGCCGTTTGGTTTGGCTCTTGGCTTGGCGATTAGTTTTGCCCTTGGCTTGGCGTGTGGCTTGGAGCTTTGGTTAGCGCCTATCTTAGCGTTTGAGTTGGCGTTTGGCTTAGCGCCTGGCTTGGCGCTTGCCTTGACGTTTGGCTTGGCGCATGTCTTGGCGCTTGATTTGGCGCTTATCTTGGCGCTTGGTTTGGCGTGTGGTTTGGTGCTTGGGTTAGCGCTTGGCTTGGCGCTTGGCTTGGCGCTTGGCTTGGCGCTTGGCTTGGCGCTTGGCTTGGCGCTTGGCTTGGCGCTTGGCTTGGCGCTTGGTTTGGTGATTTCTTTGGCGCTTGGCTTGGCGCTTAGTTTGACGCTTGGTTTGGCGCTTGGTTTGGCGCTTGGCTTGGCCTTGGTTTGGCGCTTGACTTGGCGCTTGGTTTGGCGCTTGCCCTGGCGCTTGGCTTGGTAATTTCTTTAACGCTTAGATTGGCGCTTGGTTTGACGCTTGGCTTGGTTATTGGCTTTGCTCTTGGCTAGGCGTGTGGCTTGGTGCTTTGGTTAGCGGCTATCTTGGCGCTTGACTTGGCGCTTGGCTTGGTGCTTGGCTAGGCGCTTGGCTTGGGGATTGACTTGGCGCTTGGCTAGGCGCATGGCTTGGCGCTTGGCTTGGTGCTTGGCTTGCCGCTTGGCTTGGCGCATGGCTTGGGGCTTGGCTTGGCGCTTGGCTTGGCGCTTGGCTTAACGCTTGGCTTGGCGCTTGGCTTTGTGTTAGGCATGGCGCTTGGCTTGGCGCGTGGCTTGGCGCTTGGTTTGGCGCTTGGCTTGGCGCTTAGTTTGGCGCTTGACCTAGAGCTTAGCTTGGCGCTTGGATTAGCGCCTGGCTTGGCGCTTGCCTTGGCGCTTGGCTTTGCGCATAGTTTAGAGCTTGACTTGGCGCTTTGCTTGGCGCTTGGCTGGCCGTTTGGTTTGGATCTTGGCGATTGGCTTTGCCCTTGGTTTGGCGTGTGGCTTAGAGCTTTGGTTTGCGCCTATCTTGGCGCTTGAGTTGGCGCTTGGCTTAGCGCCTGGCTTGGCGCTTGCCTTGACGTTTGGCTTGGCGCATGTTTTGGCGCTTGATTTGGCGCTTTTCTTGGCGCGTTACTTGGTGTGTGGCTGGGCGCTTGGCTTGGCGCTTGGCTTGGCGCTTTTCTTGGCGCGTAGCTTGTCGCTTGGCTTGGTGCTTTTCTTGGCGCGTAGCTTGGCGCTTGGCTTTTCGCTTGGCTTGGCGTTTGGCTTGGAACATGGTTTGACGCTCTTCTTGGCGCGTGGCTTGGCGCTTCGCTGGCCGCTTGGCTTGGCGCTTGGCTTGGCGCTTTTCTTGGCGCGTAGCTTGTCGCTTGGCTTGGTGCTTTTCTTGGCGCGTTGCTTGGCGCTTGGCTTTTCGCTTGGCTTGGCGCTTGGCTTGACACTTCTTTTGGCGCGTGGCTTGGCGCTTGGCTTTCGCTTGGCTTAGCGCTTGGCTGGGCGCTTGGCTTGGCGCTTGGTTTAGCGTTTGGCTTGACGCTTTTCTTGGCGCTTGGCTTGGCGCCTTTCTTGGCGCGTAGCTTGTCGCTTGGCTTGGTGCTTTTCTTGGCGCGTAGCTTGTCGCTTGGCTTGGTGCTTTTCTTGGCGCGTGGCTTGGCGCTTGGCTTTTTGCTTGGCATAACGCTCTCCTTGGCACGTGGTTTGGAGCTTGGCTGGGCGCTTGGCTTGGCGCTTGGTTTAGCGTTTGGCTTGACGCTTTTCTTGGTGCGTGGCTTGGCGTTTGGTTTGCTGCTTGGCTTGGCGCTTGGCTTGGCTCTTTTTTTGGCGCTTTTCTTGGCGCGTGGTATGGCGCTTGGCTTGGCGCTTAATTTGGCGCTTGACCTAGCGTTTAGCTTGGCGCTTGGATTAGCGCCTGGCTTGGCGCTTGACTTGGCGCTTGGCTTTGCGCTTAGTTTAGAGCTTGACTTGGCGCTTTGCTTGGCGCTTGGCTGGCCGTTTGGTTTGGCTCTTGGCTTGGCGATTAGTTTTGCCCTTGGCTTGGCGTGTGGCTTGGAGCTTTGGTTAGCGCCTATCTTAGCGCTTGAGTTGGCGTTTGGCTTAGCGCCTGGCTTGGCGCTTGCCTTGACGTTTGGCTTGGCGCATGTCTTGGCGCTTGATTTGGCGCTTATCCTGGCGCTTGGTTTGGCGTGTGGTTTGGTGCTTGGGTTAGCGCTTGGCTTGGCGCTTGGCTTGGCGCTTGGCTTGGCGCTTGGCTTGGCGCTTGGCTTGGCGCTTGGCTTGGCGCTTGGCTTGGCGCTTGCCCTGGCGCTTGGTTTGGTGATTTCTTTGGCGCTTGGCTTGGCGCTTAGTTTGACGCTTGGTTTGGCGCTTGGTTTGGCGCTTGGCTTGGCCTTGGTTTGGCGCTTGACTTGGCGCTTGGTTTGGCGCTTGCCCTGGCGCTTGGCTTGGTAATTTCTTTAACGCTTGGCTTGGCGCTGGGTTTGGGGCTTGGATTGGCGCTTGGTTTGACGCTTGGCTTGGTTATTGGCTTTGCCTTTGGCTAGGCGTGTGGCTTGGTGCTTTGGTTAGCGACTATCTTGGCGCTTGACTTGGCGCTTGGCTTGGTGCTTGGCTAGGCGCTTGGCTTGGGGATTAACTTGGCGCTTGGCTAGGCGCATGGCTTGGCGCTTGGCTTGGTGCTTGGCTTGCCGCTTGGCTTGGCGCATGGCTTGGGGCTTGGCTTGGCGCTTGGCTTGGCGCTTGGCTTAACGCTTGGCTTGGCGCTTGGCTTTGTGTTAGGCATGGCGCTTGGCTTGGCGCGTGGCTTGGCGCTTGGTTTGGCGCTTGGCTTGGCGCTTAGTTTGGCGCTTGACCTAGAGCTTAGCTTGGCGCTTGGATTAGCGCCTGGCTTGGCGCTTGCCTTTGCGCTTGGCTTTGCGCATAGTTTAGAGCTTGACTTGGCGCTTTGCTTGGCGCTTGGCTGGCCGTTTGGTTTGGATCTTGGCGATTGGCTTTGCCCTTGGTTTGGCGTGTGGCTTAGAGCTATGGTTAGCGCCTATCTTGGTGCTTGAGTTGGCGCTTGGCTTAGCGCCTGGCTTGGCGCTTGCCTTGACGTTTGGCTTGGCGCATGTTTTGGCGCTTGATTTGGCTCTTATCTTGGCGCTTGGTTTGGCGCGTGGCTAGGTGCTTGGGTTAGCGCCTATCTTGGCGCTTGAGTTGGCGCTTGGCTTAGCGCGTAGCTTGGCGCTTGGGTTGGCGCTTGGCTTGGCGCTTGGCTTGGCGCATGGCTTGGCGCTCTCTTTGACGCGTGGCTTGGCGCTTGGCTGGACGCTTGGCTTGGCGCTTTCTTGGCGCGTGTCTTGTCGCTTGGCTTGGCGCTTTCTTGGCGCGTGGCTTGTCGTTTGGCTTAGCGCTTTTCCTGGCGCGTGACTTGGTGAGTGGCTTGGCGCTTGGCTGGGCGTTTAGCTTGTCGCTTGGCTTGGTTCTTGGTTTGGCGCTTGGCTAGACGCTTGGCTTGCCGCTTTCTTGGCGCGTGTCTTGTCGCTTGGCTTGGCGCTTTCTTGGCGCGTGGCTTGTCGTTTGGCTTAGCGCTTTTCCTGGCGCGTGACTTGGTGAGTGGCTTGGCGCTTGGCTGGGCGTTTAGCTTGGCGCTTGGCTTGGCGCATGGCTTGGCGCCTTCCTTGGCGCGTGGCTTGGCGCTTGGCTGGGCACTTGGCTTGGCGCTTGGCTTGGTGCGTGGCTTGGCGCTTTTCTTGGAGCGTGGCTTGGCGCGTGGCTTGGCGCTTGGCTGGGCGCTTGGCTTGGCGCTTAGCTTGACGCTTGGCTTGGCGCTTGCCTTAACGCATGGCTTGACGCTCTCCTTGGCGCGTAGCTTGGCGCTTTCCTTGGCGCGTGGCTTGGCGCTTGGCTTGGCGGTTGGCTTGGCGCTTGGCTTGGCGCTTGGCTTGGCGCTTGGTTTGGCGCATGGCTTGGCGCTTCTTTTGGCGCTTGTCTTGGCGAATGGCTTAGCGCTCCCCTTGGCGCGTGGCTTGGCGCTTGGCTGGGCGCTTGGATTGGCGTGTGGCTTGGCGCTTGGTTTGGCGTGTGGCTTGGTGTTTAGGTTAGCGCCTATTTTGACGCTTGGCTTGGCGCTTGGTTTGGCGCTTGGTTTGGCGCTTGACTTGGCGCTTGGCTTGACGCTTGGCATGCTGCTTGCTTTGGCGCTTGGCTTGGCGCGTGTTTTGGCGTTTGGCTTGGCGCTTGGTTGGGGGCTTGGCTTGGAGCTTGCCCTGGCGCTTGACTTGGCGCTTGGCTTGGCGCTTGGCATGGTGCTTGCTTTGGCGCTTGGCTTGGCGCTTGACTTGGCGCTTGGTTTGGCGCTTGGTTTGGCGCTTGGCTTGTCGCTTGATTTGGCGCTTGGCTTGGCGCTTGGTTTGGCGCGTGGCATGGCGCTTGGCTTGGCGCTTAATTTGGCGCTTGACCTAGCGTTTAGCTTGGCGCTTGGATTAGCGCCTGGCTTGGCGCTTGCCTTGGCGCTTGGCTTTGCGCTTAGTTTAGAGCTTGACTTGGCGCTTTGCTTGGCGCTTGGCTGGCCGTTTGGTTTGGCTCTTGGCTTGGCGATTAGTTTTGCCCTTGGCTTGGCGTGTGGCTTGGAGCTTTGGTTAGCGCCTATCTTAGCGCTTGAGTTGGCGTTTGGCTTAGCGCCTGGCTTGGCGCTTGCCTTGACGTTTGGCTTGGCGCATGTCTTGGCGCTTGATTTGGCGCTTATCTTGGCGCTTGGTTTGGCGTGTGGTTTGGTGCTTGGGTTAGCGCTTGGCTTGGCGCTTGGCTTGGCGCTTGGCTTGGCGCTTGGCTTGGCGCTTGGCTTGGCGCTTGGCTTGGCGCTTGGCTTGGCGCTTGGCTTGGCGCTTGCCCTGGCGCTTGGTTTGGTGATTTCTTTGGCGCTTGGCTTGGCGCTTAGTTTGACGCTTGGTTTGGCGCTTGGTTTGGCGCTTGGCTTGGCCTTGGTTTGGCGCTTGACTTGGCGCTTGGTTTGGCGCTTGCCCTGGCGCTTGGCTTGGTAATTTCTCTAACGCTTGGATTGGCGCTTGGTTTGACGCTTGGCTTGGTTATTGGCTTTGCTCTTGGCTAGGCGTGTGGCTTGGTGCTTTGGTTAGCGACTATCTTGGCGCTTGACTTGGCGCTTGGCTTGGTGCTTGGCTAGGCGCTTGGCTTGGGGATTGACTTGGCGCTTGGCTAGGCGCATGGCTTGGCGCTTGGCTTGGTGCTTGGCTTGCCGCTTGGCTTGGCGCATGGCTTGGGGCTTGGCTTGGCGCTTGGCTTGGCGCTTGGCTTAACGCTTGGCTTGGCGCTTGGCTTTGTGTTAGGCATGGCGCTTGGCTTGGCGCGTGGCTTGGCGCTTGGTTTGGCGCTTGGCTTGGCGCTTAGTTTGGCGCTTGACCTAGAGCTTAGCTTGGCGCTTGGATTAGCGCCTGGCTTGGCGCTTGCCTTGGCGCTTGGCTTTGCGCATAGTTTAGAGCTTGACTTGGCGCTTTGCTTGGCGCTTGGCTGGCCGTTTGGTTTGGATCTTGGCGATTGGCTTTGCCCTTGGTTTGGCGTGTGGCTTAGAGTTTTGGTTAGCGCCTATCTTGGCGCTTGAGTTGGCGCTTGGCTTAGCGCCTGGCTTGGCGCTTGCCTTGACGTTTGGCTTGGCGCATGTTTTGGCGCTTGATTTGGCGCTTTTCTTGGCGCGTTACTTAGTGTGTGGCTGGGCGCTTGGCTTGGCGCTTGGCTTGGCGCTTTTCTTGGCGCGTAGCTTGTCGCTTGGCTTGGTGCTTTTCTTGGCGCGTAGCTTGGCGCTTGGCTTTTCGCTTGGCTTGGCGTTTGGCTTGGAACATGGTTTGACGCTCTTCTTGGCGCGTGGCTTGGCGCTTCGCTGGCCGCTTGGCTTGGCGCTTGGCTTGGCGCTTTTCTTGGCGCGTAGCTTGTCGCTTGGCTTGGTGCTTTTCTTGGCGCGTTGCTTGGCGCTTGGCTTTTCGCTTGGCTTGGCGCTTGGCTTGACACTTCTTTTGGCGCGTGGCTTGGCGCTTGGCTTTCGCTTGGCTTAGCGCTTGGCTGGGCGCTTGGCTTGGCGCTTGGTATAGCGTTTGGCTTGACGCTTTTCTTGGCGCTTGGCTTGGCGCCTTTCTTGGCGCGTAGCTTGTCGCTTGGCTTGGTGCTTTTCTTGGCGCGTAGCTTGTCGCTTGGCTTGGTGCTTTTCTTGGCGCGTGGCTTGGCGCTTGGCTTTTTTCTTGGCTTAACGCTCTCCTTGGCGCGTGGTTTGGAGCTTGGCTGGGCGCTTGGCTTGGCGCTTGGTTTAGCGTTTGGCTTGACGCTTTTCTTGGTGCGTGGCTTGGCGTTTGGTTTGCTGCTTGGCTTGGCGCTTGGCTTGGCTCTTTTTTTGGCGCTTTTCTTGGCGCGTGGCATGGCGCTTGGCTTGGCGCTTAATTTGGCGCTTGACCTAGCGTTTAGCTTGGCGCTTGGATTAGCGCCTGGCTTGGCGCTTGACTTGGCGCTTGGCTTTGCGCTTAGTTTAGAGCTTGACTTGGCGCTTTGCTTGGCGCTTGGCTGGCCGTTTGGTTTGGCTCTTGGCTTGGCGATTAGTTTTGCCCTTGGCTTGGCGTGTGGCTTGGAGCTTTGGTTAGCGCCTATCTTAGCGCTTGAGTTGGCGTTTGGCTTAGCGCCTGGCTTGGCGCTTGCCTTGACGTTTGGCTTGGCGCATGTCTTGGCGCTTGATTTGGCGCTTATCCTGGCGCTTGGTTTGGCGTGTGGTTTGGTGCTTGGGTTAGCGCTTGGCTTGGCGCTTGGCTTGGCGCTTGGCTTGGCGCTTGGCTTGGCGCTTGGCTTGGCGCTTGGCTTGGCGCTTGGCTTGGCGCTTGGCTTGGCGCTTGCCCTGGCGCTTGGTTTGGTGATTTCTTTGGCGCTTGGCTTGGCGCTTAGTTTGACGCTTGGTTTGGCGCTTGGTTTGGCGCTTGGCTTGGCCTTGGTTTGGCGCTTGACTTGGCGCTTGGTTTGGCGCTTGCCCTGGCGCTTGGCTTGGTAATTTCTTTAACGCTTGGCTTGGCGCTGGGTTTGGGGCTTGGATTGGCGCTTGGTTTGACGCTTGGCTTGGTTATTGGCTTTGCCTTTGGCTAGGCGTGTGGCTTGGTGCTTTGGTTAGCGACTATCTTGGCGCTTGACTTGGCGCTTGGCTTGGTGCTTGGCTAGGCGCTTGGCTTGGGGATTAATTTGGCGCTTGGCTAGGCGCATGGCTTGGCGCTTGGCTTGGTGCTTGGCTTGCCGCTTGGCTTGGCGCATGGCTTGGGGCTTGGCTTGGCGCTTGGCTTGGCGCTTGGCTTAACGCTTGGCTTGGCGCTTGGCTTTGTGTTAGGCATGGCGCTTGGCTTGGCGCGTGGCTTGGCGCTTGGTTTGGCGCTTGGCTTGGCGCTTAGTTTGGCGCTTGACCTAGAGCTTAGCTTGGCGCTTGGATTAGCGCCTGGCTTGGCGCTTGCCTTTGCGCTTGGCTTTGCGCATAGTTTAGAGCTTGACTTGGCGCTTTGCTTGGCGCTTGGCTGGCCGTTTGGTTTGGATCTTGGCGATTGGCTTTGCCCTTGGTTTGGCGTGTGGCTTAGAGCTTTGGTTAGCGCCTATCTTGGTGCTTGAGTTGGCGCTTGGCTTAGCGCCTGGCTTGGCGCTTGCCTTGACGTTTGGCTTGGCGCATGTTTTGGCGCTTGATTTGGCTCTTATCTTGGCGCTTGGTTTGGCGCGTGGCAAGGTGCTTGGGTTAGCGCCTATCTTGGCGCTTGAGTTGGCGCTTGGCTTAGCGCGTAGCTTGGCGCTTGGGTTGGCGCTTGGCTTGGCGCTTGGCTTGGCGCATGGCTTGGCGCTCTCTTTGACGCGTGGCTTGGCGCTTGGCTGGACGCTTGGCTTGGCGCTTTCTTGGCGCGTGTCTTGTCGCTTGGCTTGGCGCTTTCTTGGCGCGTGGCTTGTCGTTTGGCTTAGCGCTTTTCCTGGCGCGTGACTTGGTGAGTGGCTTGGCGCTTGGCTGGGCGTTTAGCTTGTCGCTTGGCTTGGTTCTTGGTTTGGCGCTTGGCTAGACGCTTGGCTTGCCGCTTTCTTGGCGCGTGTCTTGTCGCTTGGCTTGGCGCTTTCTTGGCGCGTGGCTTGTCGTTTGGCTTAGCGCTTTTCCTGGCGCGTGACTTGGTGAGTGGCTTGGCGCTTGGCTGGGCGTTTAGCTTGGCGCTTGGCTTGGCGCATGGCTTGGCGCCTTCCTTGGCGCGTGGCTTGGCGCTTGGCTGGGCACTTGGCTTGGCGCTTGGCTTGGTGCGTGGCTTGGCGCTTTTCTTGGAGCGTGGCTTGGCGCGTGGCTTGGCGCTTGGCTGGGCGCTTGGCTTGGCGCTTAGCTTGACGCTTGGCTTGGCTCTTGCCTTAACGCATGGCTTGACGCTCTCCTTGGCGCGTAGCTTGGCGCTTTCCTTGGCGCGTGGCTTGGCGCTTGGCTTGGCGCTTGGCTTGGCGCTTGGCTTGGCGCTTGGTTTGGCGCATGGCTTGGCGCTTCTTTTGGCGCTTGTCTTGGCGAATGGCTTAGCGCTCCCCTTGGCGCGTGGCTTGGCGCTTGGCTGGGCGCTTGGATTGGCGTGTGGCTTGGCGCTTGGTTTGGCGTGTGGCTTGGTGTTTAGGTTAGCGCCTATTTTGACGCTTGGCTTGGCGCTTGGTTTGGCGCTTGGTTTGGCGCTTGACTTGGCGCTTGGCTTGACGCTTGGCATGCTGCTTGCTTTGGCGCTTGGCTTGGCGCGTGGTTTGGCGTTTGGCTTGGCGCTTGGTTGGGGGCTTGGCTTGGAGCTTGCCCTGGCGCTTGACTCGGCGCTTGGCTTGGCGCTTGGCATGGTGCTTGCTTTGGCGCTTGGCTTGGCGCTTGACTTGGCGCTTGGTTTGGCGCTTGGTTTGGCGCTTGGCTTGGCGCTTGATTTGGCGCTTGGCTTGGCGCTTGGTTTGGCGCTTGGCTTGGCGCTTGGCTTAGCGCTTGCCCTGGGGCTTGGCTTGGTAATTTTTTTGGCGCTTGGCTTGGCGCTTGGTTTGGTGCTTCGCTTGTCGCTTGGCTTAGCGCTTGACCTGGCGCTTGGCTTGGTGATTTCTTTGGCGCTTGGCTTGGTGCTCGATTTGGCGCTTGGCTTGGCGCTTTGCTTGGCGCTTGGTTTGGTGCTTCGCTTGTCGCTTGGCTTAGCGCTTGCCCTGGCGCTTGGTTTGGCGCTTGGTTTAGCGCTTGACTTGGCGCTTGGCTTGACGCTTGGCATGCTGCTTGCTTTGGCGCTTGGCTTGGCGCGTGGTTTGGCGTTTGGCTTGGCGCTTGGTTGGGGGCTTGGCTTGGAGCTTGCCCTGGCGCTTGACTTGGCGCTTGGCTTGGCGCTTGGCATGGTGCTTGCTTTGGCGCTTGGCTTGGCGCTTGACTTGGCGATTGGTTTGGCGCTTGGTTTGGCGCTTGGCTTGGCGCTTGATTTGGCGCTTGGCTTGGCGCTTGGTTTGGCGCTTGGCTTGGCGCTTGGCTTAGCGCTTGCCCTGGGGCTTGGCTTGGTAATTTTTTTGGCGCTTGGCATGGTGCTTGCTTTGGCGCTTGGCTTGGCGCTTGACTTGGCGCTTGGTTTGGCGCTTGGTTTGGCGCTTGGCTTGGCGCTTGGTTTGGTGCTTCGCTTGTCGCTTGGCTTAGCGCTTGACCTGGCGCTTGGCTTGGTGATTTTTTTGGCGCTTGGCTTGGTGCTCAATTTGGCGCTTGGCTTGACGCTTTGCTTGGCGCTTGGTTTAGTGCTTCGCTTGTCGCTTGGCTTAGCGCTTGCCCTGGCGCTTGGCTTGGTGATTTCTTTGGCACTTGGCTTGGTGCTCGATTTGGCGATTGGCTTGGCGCTTGGCTTATCGCTTGGCTTGACGCTTTTTTTGGAGCGTGGCTTATCGCGTGGTTTGGCGCTTGGCTTAGCGCTTTTCTTGGCGCGTGGTTTGGCGTTTGGCTTGCTGCTTAGCTTGGGGCTTAGCTTGGCGCTTGGCTAGACGCTTGGCTTGGCGCTTTCTTGGCGCGTGGCTTGTCGTTTAACTTGGCGCATTCTTGAAGCGTGGCTTGGCACTTGGTTTGGCGCTTGGCTTGGCGCTTGGCTTGGCGCTTTTGTTAGCGCGTTGCTTGGCGCTTGGCTGAGCGCTTGGCTCGGCATTTGGATTGGCGCTTGGTTTGGCGATCTCCTTGGAGCGTGGCTCGGCGATTAGTTTTGCCCTTGGCTTGGCGTGTGGCTTGGAGCTTTGGTTAGCGCCTATCTTAGCGCTTGAGTTGGCGTTTGGCTTAGCGCCTGGCTTGGCGCTTGCCTTGACGTTTGGCTTGGCGCATGTCTTGGCGCTTGATTTAGCGCTTATCTTGGCGCTTGGTTTGGCGATTGGCTTGGCGCTTGGCTTGGCGCTTGGCTTGGCGCTTGGCTTAGCGCTTGGCTTGGCGCTTGGCTTGGCGCTTGGCTTGGCGCTTGCCCTGGCGCTTGGCTTGGTGATTTCTTTGGCGCTTGGCTTGGCGCTTAGTTTGACGCTTGGTTTGGCGCTTGGTTTGGCGCTTGGTTTGACGCTTGGCTTGGCGCTTGCCCTGGCGCTTGGCTTGGTGATTTGTTTGGCGCTTGGGTTGGCGCTTGGTTTGGCGCTTGGCTTGGCCTTGGTTTGGCGCTTGACTTGGCGCTTGGTTTGGCGCTTGCCCTGGCGCTTGGCTTGGTAATTTCTTTAACGCTTGGCTTGGCGCTTGGTTTGGCGCTTGAATTGGCGCTTGGTTTGACGCTTGGCTTGGTGATTGGCTTTGCCCTTGGCTAGGCGTGTGGCCTGGTGCTTTGGTTAGCGCCTATCTTGGCGCTTGACTTGGCGCTTGGCTTGGGGCTTAGCTAGGCGCTTGGCTTGGGGCTTGGCTTGGCGCTTGGCTAGGCGCTTGGCTTGGCGCTTGGCTTGGCGCTTGGCTTGGCGCTTGGTTTGGCGCATGGCTTAGGGCTTGGCTTGGCGCTTGGCTTGGCGCTTGGCTTAACGCTTGGCTTGGCGCTTGGCTTTGTGTTAGGCATGGCGCTTGGCTTGGCGCGTGGCTTGGCGCTTGGTTTGGCGCTTGGCTTGGCGCTTAGTTTGGCGCTTGACCTAGAGCTTAGCTTGGCGCTTGGATTAGCGCCTGGCTTGGCGCTTGCCGTGGCGCTTGGCTTTGCGCATAGTTTAGAGCTTGACTTGGCGCTTTGCTTGGCGCTTGTCTTGGCGAATGGCTTAGCGCTCCCCTTGGCGCGTGGCTTGGCGCTTGGCTGGGCGCTTGCCTTGGCGTGTGGCTTGGCGCTTGGTTTGGCGTGTGGCTTGGTGTTTAGGTTAGCGCCTATTTTGACGCTTGGCTTGGCGCTTGGATTAGCGCCTGGCTTGGCGCTTGCCTTGGCGCTTGGCTTTGTGGTTAGTTTAGAGCTTGACTTGGCGCATTGCTTGGCGCTTGGCTGGCCGTTTGGTTTGGCTCTTGGCGATTGGCTTTGACCTTGGTTTGGCGTGTGGCTTAGAGCTTTGGTTAGAGCCTATCTTGGCGCTTGAGTTGGCGCTTGGCTTAGCGCCTGGCTTGTCGCTTGCCTTGACGTTTGGCTTGGCGCATGTTTTGGCGCTTCATTTGGCGCTTATCTTGGCGCTTGGTTTGGCGTGTGGCTTGGTGCTTGGGTTAGCGCCTATCTTGGCGCTTGAGTTGGCGCTTGGCTTAGCGCGTAGCTTGGCGCTTGGGTTGGCGCTTGGCTTGGCGCTTGGCTTGGCGCATAGCTTGGCGCTCTCCTTGACGCGTGGCTTGGCGCTTGGCTGGACGCTTGGCTTGGCGCTTTCTTCGCTCGTGGCTTGTCGCTTGGCTTGGTTCTTGGCTTGGCGCTTGGCTAGACGCTTGGCTTGCCGCTTTCTTGGCGCGTGTCTTGTCGCTTGGCTTGGCGCTTTCTTATCGCGTGGCTTGTCGCTTGGCTTAGTGCTTTTCCTGGCGCGTGACTTGGTGCGTGTTTTGGCGCTTGGCTGGGCGTTTAGCTTGGCGCTTGGCTTGGCGCATGGCTTGGCGCTTACCTTGGCGCGTGGCTTGGCGCCTGTCCGGGCGCTTGGCTTGGCGCTTGGCTTGGCGCGTGGCTTGGCGCTTTTCTTGGCGTTTTTTTTAGGTGCGCAGCTTAGCGCTTGGCTTGGCGCTTGCCTTAACGTATGGCTTGACGCTCTCCTTGGCGCGTGGCTTGGCGCTTGGCTTGGCGCTTGGCTTGGCGCTTGGCTTGGCGCATGGCTTGGCGCTTTTTTTGGCGCTTGGCTTGGCGAATGGCTTAGCGCTCCCCTTGGCGCGTGGCTTGGCGCTTGGCTGGGCGCTTGGCTTGGCGTGTGGCTTGACGCTTGGTTTGGCGTGTGGCTTGGTGCTTAGGTTAGCGCCTATTTTGACGCTTGGCTTGGCGCTTGGTTTGGCGCTTGGTTTGGCGCTTGACTTGGCGCTTGGCTTGACGCTTGGCATGGTGCTTGCTTTGGTGTTTGGCTTGGCGCGTGGTTTGGCGCTTGACTTGGCGCTTGGCTTGACGCTTGGCATGGTGCTTGCTTTGGTGTTTGGCTTGGCGAGTGGTTTGGCGTTTGGCTTGGCGCTTGGTTGGGTGCTTGGCTTGGCGCTTGCCCTGGCGCTTGACTTGGCGCTTGGCTTGGCGCTTGGCTTGACGCTTGGTATAGTGCTTGCTTTGGTGTTTGGCTTGGCGCGTGGTTTGGCGTTTGGCTTGGCGCTTGGTTTGGGGCTTGGCTTGGCGCGTGGCTTGGCGCTTGGCTGGGCGCTTGGCTTGGAGCGTGGCTTGGCGCTTTTCTTGGAGCGTGGCTTAGCGCGTGGCTTGGCGCTTGGCTGGGCGCTTGGCTTGGCGCTTAGCTTGACGCATGGCTTGGCGCTTTCCTTGGCGTTTTTTTTTTTGGCGCGCAGTTTAGTGCTTGGCTTGGGGCTTGCCTTAACGCATGGCTTGACGCTCTCCTTGGCGAGTAGCTTGGCGCTCTCCTTGGCGCGTGGCTTGGCGCTTGGTTTGGCGTTTGGCTTGGCGCTTGGTTGGGGGCTTGGCTTGGCGCTTGGCTTGGCGCTTGCCCTGGCGCTTGGCTTGGCACTTGGTTTGGCGCTTGACTTAGCCCTTGGCTTGGCGCTTGGCATGGTGCTTGCTTTGGCGCTTGGCTTGGCACTTGACTTGGCGCTTGGTTTGGCGCTTGATTTGGCGCTTGGCCTGGCGCTTGGTTTGGCGCTTGGCTTGGCGCGTGGCTTAGCGCTTGCCCTGGCGCTTGGCTTGGTGATTTCTTTGGAGCTTGGCTTGGCGCTTGGTTTGGCGCTTCGCTTGGCGCTTGGCTTAGCGCTTGCCCTGGCGCTTGGCTTGGTGATTTCTTTTGCGCTTGGCTTGGTGCTCGATTTGGCGCCTGGCTTGGCGCTTGGTTTGGCGCTTGGCTTGGCGCTTGGCTTGGCGCTTGGCTTGGCGCTTGCCCTGGCGCTTGGCTTGGTGATTTTTTTGGCGCTTGGCTTGGTGCTTAGTTTGACGCCTGGTTTGGCGCTTGGCTTGGCGCTTGGCTTGGCGCTTGGCTTGGCGCTTGGCTTGGCGCTTGGTTTGGCGCTTGACTTAGCCCTTGGCTTGGCGCTAGGAATAGTGCTTGCTTTGGCGCTTGGCTTGGCGCTTGACTTGGCGCTTGGTGTGGCGCTTGATTTGGCGTTTGGCTTGGCGCTTGGTTTGGCGCTTGGCTTGGCGCTTGGCTTAACGCTTGCCCTGGCGCTTGGCTTGGTGATTTCTTTGGCGCTTGGTTTGGCGCTTGGTTTGGCGCTTCGCTTGGCGTTTGGATTAGCGCTTGGCTTGGCGCTTGGCTTGGCGCTTGGCTTGGCGCTTGGCTTAACGCTTGCCCTATCGCTTGGCTTGGTGATTTTTTTGGCGCTTGGCTTGGTGCTTAGTTTGACGCTTGGTTTGGCGCTTGGCTTGGCGCTTGGCTTGGCGCTTGGCTTGGCGCTTGGCTTGGCGCTTGGCTTGGCGCTTGGCTTGGCGCTTGGTTTGGCGCTTGACTTAGCCCTTGGCTTGGCGCTTGGAATGGTGCTTGCTTTGGCGCTTGGCTTGGCGCTTGACTTGGCGCTTGGTTTCGCGCTTGATTTGGCGTTTGGCTTGGCGCTTGGTTTGGCGCTTGGCTTGGCGCTTGGCTTGGTGGTTTCTTTGGCGCTTGGCTTGGTGCTCGATTTGGCGCTTTTCTTGGCACTTGGTTTGGTGCTTGGCTTGGCGCTTGGCTTGGCGCTTGGTTTGGCGCTTGCCCTGGCGCTTGGCTTGGTGATTTTTTTGGCGCTTGGCGTGGTGCTTAGTTTGACGCTTGGTTTGGCGCTTGGCTTGGCGCTTGGCTTGGCGCTTGGCTTGGCGCTTGCCCTGGCGCTTGGCTTGGTGATTTCTTTGGCGCTTGGCTTGGTGCTCGATTTGGCGCTTGGCTTGGCGCTTGGTTTGGCGCTTGGCTTGGCGCTTGGCTTGGCGCTTGGCTTGGCGATTGATTTGGCGCTTGGCTTAGTGATTTCTTTGGCGCTTGGATTGGCGCTTGGTTTGGCGCTTGGCTTGGCCTTGGTTTGGCGCTTGGCTTGGCGCTTGGCTTGACGCTTGCCCTGGCGCTTGGCTTGGTAATTTCTTTAACGCTTGGCTTGGCGCTTTTCTTGGCGAGTGGCTAGTCGCTTGGCTTGGCGCATGGCGTGGCGCTTTTTTTGGCGCGTGGCTTGGCGCTTGGCTTGGCGCTTGGCATGGCGCTGGGCTTGGCGCTTTTCTTGGCGCGTGGCTTGGCGCGTGGTTTGTCGATTGGTTTGGCGCTCTTTTTGGCGCGTGGCTTGGCGCTTGACTTGGCGCGTGGCTTGGCGCTTGGCTTGGCGCTTTTCTTGGCGCATGGCTTGTCGCTTGGCTTGGCGCTTTTCTTGGCGCGTGGCTTGGCGTTTGGCTTGGCGCTTTCTTGGCGCGTGGCTTGTCGTTTGGCTTAGCGCTTTTCCTGGCGCGTGACTTGGTGAGTGGCTTGGCGCTTGGCTGGGCGTTTAGCTTGGCGCTTGGCTTGGCGCATGGCTTGGCGCCTTCCTTGGCGCGTGGCTTGGCGCTTGGCTGGGCACTTGGCTTGGCGCTTGGCTTGGTGCGTGGCTTGGCGCTTTTCTTGGAGCGTGGCTTGGCGCGTGGCTTGGCGCTTGGCTGGGCGCTTGGCTTGGCGCTTAGCTTGACGCTTGGCTTGGCTCTTGCCTTAACGCATGGCTTGACGCTCTCCTTGGCGCGTAGCTTGGCGCTTTCCTTGGCGCGTGGCTTGGCGCTTGGCTTGGCGCTTGGCTTGGCGCTTGGCTTGGCGCTTGGCTTGGCGCTTGGTTTGGCGCATGGCTTGGCGCTTCTTTTGGCGCTTGTCTTGGCGAATGGCTTAGCGCTCCCCTTGGCGCGTGGCTTGGCGCTTGGCTGGGCGCTTGGATTGGCGTGTGGCTTGGCGCTTGGTTTGGCGTGTGGCTTGGTGTTTAGGTTAGCGCCTATTTTGACGCTTGGCTTGGCGCTTGGTTTGGCGCTTGGTTTGGCGCTTGACTTGGCGCTTGGCTTGACGCTTGGCATGCTGCTTGCTTTGGCGCTTGGCTTGGCGCGTGGTTTGGCGTTTGGCTTGGCGCTTGGTTGGGGGCTTGGCTTGGAGCTTGCCCTGGCGCTTGACTCGGCGCTTGGCTTGGCGCTTGGCATGGTGCTTGCTTTGGCGCTTGGCTTGGCGCTTGACTTGGCGCTTGGTTTGGCGCTTGGTTTGGCGCTTGGCTTGGCGCTTGATTTGGCGCTTGGCTTGGCGCTTGGTTTGGCGCTTGGCTTGGCGCTTGGCTTAGCGCTTGCCCTGGGGCTTGGCTTGGTAATTTTTTTGGCGCTTGGCTTGGCGCTTGGTTTGGTGCTTCGCTTGTCGCTTGGCTTAGCGCTTGACCTGGCGCTTGGCTTGGTGATTTCTTTGGCGCTTGGCTTGGTGCTCGATTTGGCGCTTGGCTTGGCGCTTTGCTTGGCGCTTGGTTTGGTGCTTCGCTTGTCGCTTGGCTTAGCGCTTGCCCTGGCGCTTGGTTTGGCGCTTGGTTTAGCGCTTGACTTGGCGCTTGGCTTGACGCTTGGCATGCTGCTTGCTTTGGCGCTTGGCTTGGCGCGTGGTTTGGCGTTTGGCTTGGCGCTTGGTTGGGGGCTTGGCTTGGAGCTTGCCCTGGCGCTTGACTTGGCGCTTGGCTTGGCGCTTGGCATGGTGCTTGCTTTGGCGCTTGGCTTGGCGCTTGACTTGGCGATTGGTTTGGCGCTTGGTTTGGCGCTTGGCTTGGCGCTTGATTTGGCGCTTGGCTTGGCGCTTGGTTTGGCGCTTGGCTTGGCGCTTGGCTTAGCGCTTGCCCTGGGGCTTGGCTTGGTAATTTTTTTGGCGCTTGGCATGGTGCTTGCTTTGGCGCTTGGCTTGGCGCTTGACTTGGCGCTTGGTTTGGCGCTTGGTTTGGCGCTTGGCTTGGCGCTTGGTTTGGTGCTTCGCTTGTCGCTTGGCTTAGCGCTTGACCTGGCGCTTGGCTTGGTGATTTTTTTGGCGCTTGGCTTGGTGCTCAATTTGGCGCTTGGCTTGACGCTTTGCTTGGCGCTTGGTTTGGTGCTTCGCTTGTCGCTTGGCTTAGCGCTTGCCCTGGCGCTTGGCTTGGTGATTTCTTTGGCACTTGGCTTGGTGCTCGATTTGGCGATTGGCTTGGCGCTTGGCTTATCGCTTGGCTTGACGCTTTTTTTGGAGCGTGGCTTATCGCGTGGTTTGGCGCTTGGCTTAGCGCTTTTCTTGGCGCGTGGTTTGGCGTTTGGCTTGCTGCTTAGCTTGGGGCTTAGCTTGGCGCTTGGCTAGACGCTTGGCTTGGCGCTTTCTTGGCGCGTGGCTTGTCGTTTAACTTGGCGCATTCTTGAAGCGTGGCTTGGCACTTTTGTTAGCGCGTTGCTTGGCGCTTGGCTGAGCGCTTGGCTCGGCATTTGGATTGGCGCTTGGTTTGGCGATCTCCTTGGAGCGTGGCTCGGCGATTAGTTTTGCCCTTGGCTTGGCGTGTGGCTTGGAGCTTTGGTTAGCGCCTATCTTAGCGCTTGAGTTGGCGTTTGGCTTAGCGCCTGGCTTGGCGCTTGCCTTGACGTTTGGCTTGGCGCATGTCTTGGCGCTTGATTTAGCGCTTATCTTGGCGCTTGGTTTGGCGATTGGCTTGGCGCTTGGCTTGGCGCTTGGCTTGGCGCTTGGCTTGGCGCTTGGCTTGGCGCTTGGCTTGGCGCTTGGCTTGGCGCTTGCCCTGGCGCTTGGCTTGGTGATTTCTTTGGCGCTTGGCTTGGCGCTTAGTTTGACGCTTGGTTTGGCGCTTGGTTTGGCGCTTGGTTTGACGCTTGGCTTGGCGCTTGCCCTGGCGCTTGGCTTGGTGATTTGTTTGGCGCTTGGGTTGGCGCTTGGTTTGGCGCTTGGCTTGGCCTTGGTTTGGCGCTTGACTTGGCGCTTGGTTTGGCGCTTGCCCTGGCGCTTGGCTTGGTAATTTCTTTAACGCTTGGCTTGGCGCTTGGTTTGGCGCTTGAATTGGCGCTTGGTTTGACGCTTGGCTTGGTGATTGGCTTTGCCCTTGGCTAGGCGTGTGGCCTGGTGCTTTGGTTAGCGCCTATCTTGGCGCTTGACTTGGCGCTTGGCTTGGGGCTTAGCTAGGCGCTTGGCTTGGGGCTTGGCTTGGCGCTTGGCTAGGCGCTTGGCTTGGCGCTTGGCTTGGCGCTTGGCTTGGCGCTTGGTTTGGCGCATGGCTTAGGGCTTGGCTTGGCGCTTGGCTTGGCGCCTGGCTTAACGCTTGGCTTGGCGCTTGGCTTTGTGTTAGGCATGGCGCTTGGCTTGGCGCGTGGCTTGGCGCTTGGTTTGGCGCTTGGCTTGGCGCTTAGTTTGGCGCTTGACCTAGAGCTTAGCTTGGCGCTTGGATTAGCGCCTGGCTTGGCGCTTGCCGTGGCGCTTGGCTTTGCGCATAGTTTAGAGCTTGACTTGGCGCTTTGCTTGGCGCTTGTCTTGGCGAATGGCTTAGCGCTCCCCTTGGCGCGTGGCTTGGCGCTTGGCTGGGCGCTTGCCTTGGCGTGTGGCTTGGCGCTTGGTTTGGCGTGTGGCTTGGTGTTTAGGTTAGCGCCTATTTTGACGCTTGGCTTGGCGCTTGGATTAGCGCCTGGCTTGGCGCTTGCCTTGGCGCTTGGCTTTGTGGTTAGTTTAGAGCTTGACTTGGCGCATTGCTTGGCGCTTGGCTGGCCGTTTGGTTTGGCTCTTGGCGATTGGCTTTGACCTTGGTTTGGCGTGTGGCTTAGAGCTTTGGTTAGAGCCTATCTTGGCGCTTGAGTTGGCGCTTGGCTTAGCGCCTGGCTTGTCGCTTGCCTTGACGTTTGGCTTGGCGCATGTTTTGGCGCTTCATTTGGCGCTTATCTTGGCGCTTGGTTTGGCGTGTGGCTTGGTGCTTGGGTTAGCGCCTATCTTGGCGCTTGAGTTGGCGCTTGGCTTAGCGCGTAGCTTGGCGCTTGGGTTGGCGCTTGGCTTGGCGCTTGGCTTGGCGCATAGCTTGGCGCTCTCCTTGACGCGTGGCTTGGCGCTTGGCTGGACGCTTGGCTTGGCGCTTTCTTCGCTCGTGGCTTGTCGCTTGGCTTGGTTCTTGGCTTGGCGCTTGGCTAGACGCTTGGCTTGCCGCTTTCTTGGCGCGTGTCTTGTCGCTTGGCTTGGCGCTTTCTTATCGCGTGGCTTGTCGCTTGGCTTAGTGCTTTTCCTGGCGCGTGACTTGGTGCGTGTTTTGGCGCTTGGCTGGGCGTTTAGCTTGGCGCTTGGCTTGGCGCATGGCTTGGCGCTTACCTTGGCGCGTGGCTTGGCGCCTGTCCGGGCGCTTGGCTTGGCGCTTGGCTTGGCGCGTGGCTTGGCGCTTTTCTTGGCGTTTTTTTTAGGTGCGCAGCTTAGCGCTTGGCTTGGCGCTTGCCTTAACGTATGGCTTGACGCTCTCCTTGGCGCGTGGCTTGGCGCTTGGCTTGGCGCTTGGCTTGGCGCTTGGCTTGGCGCATGGCTTGGCGCTTTTTTTGGCGCTTGGCTTGGCGAATGGCTTAGCGCTCCCCTTGGCGCGTGGCTTGGCGCTTGGCTGGGCGCTTGGCTTGGCGTGTGGCTTGACGCTTGGTTTGGCGTGTGGCTTGGTGCTTAGGTTAGCGCCTATTTTGACGCTTGGCTTGGCGCTTGGTTTGGCGCTTGGTTTGGCGCTTGACTTGGCGCTTGGCTTGACGCTTGGCATGGTGCTTGCTTTGGTGTTTGGCTTGGCGCGTGGTTTGGCGCTTGACTTGGCGCTTGGCTTGACGCTTGGCATGGTGCTTGCTTTGGTGTTTGGCTTGGCGAGTGGTTTGGCGTTTGGCTTGGCGCTTGGTTGGGTGCTTGGCTTGGCGCTTGCCCTGGCGCTTGACTTGGCGCTTGGCTTGGCGCTTGGCTTGACGCTTGGTATAGTGCTTGCTTTGGTGTTTGGCTTGGCGCGTGGTTTGGCGTTTGGCTTGGCGCTTGGTTTGGGGCTTGGCTTGGCGCGTGGCTTGGCGCTTGGCTGGGCGCTTGGCTTGGAGCGTGGCTTGGCGCTTTTCTTGGAGCGTGGCTTAGCGCGTGGCTTGGCGCTTGGCTGGGCGCTTGGCTTGGCGCTTAGCTTGACGCATGGCTTGGCGCTTTCCTTGGCGTTTTTTTTTTTGGCGCGCAGTTTAGTGCTTGGCTTGGGGCTTGCCTTAACGCATGGCTTGACGCTCTCCTTGGCGAGTAGCTTGGCGCTCTCCTTGGCGCGTGGCTTGGCGCTTGGTTTGGCGTTTGGCTTGGCGCTTGGTTGGGGGCTTGGCTTGGCGCTTGGCTTGGCGCTTGCCCTGGCGCTTGGCTTGGCACTTGGTTTGGCGCTTGACTTAGCCCTTGGCTTGGCGCTTGGCATGGTGCTTGCTTTGGCGCTTGGCTTGGCACTTGACTTGGCGCTTGGTTTGGCGCTTGATTTGGCGCTTGGCCTGGCGCTTGGTTTGGCGCTTGGCTTGGCGCGTGGCTTAGCGCTTGCCCTGGCGCTTGGCTTGGTGATTTCTTTGGAGCTTGGCTTGGCGCTTGGTTTGGCGCTTCGCTTGGCGCTTGGCTTAGCGCTTGCCCTGGCGCTTGGCTTGGTGATTTCTTTTGCGCTTGGCTTGGTGCTCGATTTGGCGCCTGGCTTGGCGCTTGGTTTGGCGCTTGGCTTGGCGCTTGGCTTGGCGCTTGGCTTGGCGCTTGCCCTGGCGCTTGGCTTGGTGATTTTTTTGGCGCTTGGCTTGGTGCTTAGTTTGACGCCTGGTTTGGCGCTTGGCTTGGCGCTTGGCTTGGCGCTTGGCTTGGCGCTTGGCTTGGCGCTTGGTTTGGCGCTTGACTTAGCCCTTGGCTTGGCGCTAGGAATAGTGCTTGCTTTGGCGCTTGGCTTGGCGCTTGACTTGGCGCTTGGTGTGGCGCTTGATTTGGCGTTTGGCTTGGCGCTTGGTTTGGCGCTTGGCTTGGCGCTTGGCTTAACGCTTGCCCTGGCGCTTGGCTTGGTGATTTCTTTGGCGCTTGGTTTGGCGCTTGGTTTGGCGCTTCGCTTGGCGTTTGGATTAGCGCTTGGCTTGGCGCTTGGCTTGGCGCTTGGCTTGGCGCTTGGCTTAACGCTTGCCCTATCGCTTGGCTTGGTGATTTTTTTGGCGCTTGGCTTGGTGCTTAGTTTGACGCTTGGTTTGGCGCTTGGCTTGGCGCTTGGCTTGGCGCTTGGCTTGGCGCTTGGCTTGGCGCTTGGCTTGGCGCTTGGCTTGGCGCTTGGTTTGGCGCTTGACTTAGCCCTTGGCTTGGCGCTTGGAATGGTGCTTGCTTTGGCGCTTGGCTTGGCGCTTGACTTGGCGCTTGGTTTCGCGCTTGATTTGGCGTTTGGCTTGGCGCTTGGTTTGGCGCTTGGCTTGGCGCTTGGCTTGGTGGTTTCTTTGGCGCTTGGCTTGGTGCTCGATTTGGCGCTTTTCTTGGCACTTGGTTTGGTGCTTGGCTTGGCGCTTGGCTTGGCGCTTGGTTTGGCGCTTGCCCTGGCGCTTGGCTTGGTGATTTTTTTGGCGCTTGGCGTGGTGCTTAGTTTGACGCTTGGTTTGGCGCTTGGCTTGGCGCTTGGCTTGGCGCTTGGCTTGGCGCTTGCCCTGGCGCTTGGCTTGGTGATTTCTTTGGCGCTTGGCTTGGTGCTCGATTTGGCGCTTGGCTTGGCGCTTGGTTTGGCGCTTGGCTTGGCGCTTGGCTTGGCGCTTGGCTTGGCGATTGATTTGGCGCTTGGCTTAGTGATTTCTTTGGCGCTTGGATTGGCGCTTGGTTTGGCGCTTGGCTTGGCCTTGGTTTGGCGCTTGGCTTGGCGCTTGGCTTGACGCTTGCCCTGGCGCTTGGCTTGGTAATTTCTTTAACGCTTGGCTTGGCGCTTTTCTTGGCGAGTGGCTAGTCGCTTGGCTTGGCGCATGGCGTGGCGCTTTTTTTGGCGCGTGGCTTGGCGCTTGGCTTGGCGCTTGGCATGGCGCTGGGCTTGGCGCTTTTCTTGGCGCGTGGCTTGGCGCGTGGTTTGTCGATTGGTTTGGCGCTCTTTTTGGCGCGTGGCTTGGCGCTTGACTTGGCGCGTGGCTTGGCGCTTGGCTTGGCGCTTTTCTTGGCGCATGGCTTGTCGCTTGGCTTGGCGCTTTTCTTGGCGCGTGGCTTGGCGTTTGGCTTGGCGCTTAGCTTGGCGCTTTCTTGGCGCGTGTTTTGGCGCTTGGCTTGGCGCTTGGCTGGGCGCTTGGCTTGGCGCTTAGCTTGACGCATGGCTTGGCGCTCTCCTTGGCGTTTTTTTTTTGGCGCGCAGTTTAGCGCTTGGCTTGACGCTTGACTTAACGCATGGCTTGACGCTCTCATTGGCGCGTAGCTTGGCGCTTTCCTTGGCGCGTGGCTTGGCGCTTGGCTTGGCGCTTGGCTTGGCGCTTGGCTTGGCGCTTCTCTTGGCGCTTGGCTTGGCGAATGGCTTAGCGCTCCCCTTGGCGTGTGGCTTGGCGCTTGGCTGGGCGCTTGGCTTGGCGTGCGGCTTGGCGCTTGGTTTGGCGTGAGGCTTGGTGATTAGGTTAGCGATTATTTTGACGCTTGGCTTGGCGCTTGGTTTGGCGCTTGGTTTGGCGCTTGACTTGGCGCTTGGCTTGACGCTTGGCATGGTGCTTGCTTTGGCGCTTGGCTTGGCGCTTGGTTTGGCGTTTGGCTTGGCGCTTGGTTGTTGGCTTGGCTTGGCGTTGGCTTGGCGCTTGCTTTGGCGCTTGGCTTGGCGCTTGACTTGGCGCTTGGTTTTGCGCTTGATTTGGCGCTTGGCTTGGCGCTTGGCTTGGCGCTTGGCTTGGCGCTTGGTTTGGCGCTTGACTCAGCCCTTGGCTTGGCGCTTGGCATGGTGCTTGCTTTGGCGCTTGGCTTGGCGCTTGACTTGGCGCTTGGTTTGGCGCTTGATTTGGCGCTTGGCTTAGCGCTTGGCTTGGCGCTTGGCTAAGCGCTTGCCCTGGCGCTTGGCTTGGTGATTTCTTTGGCGCTTGGCTTGGCGCTTGGTTTGGCGCTTCGCTTGGCGCTTGGCTTGGCGCTTGGCTTAGCGCTTGCCCTGGCGCTTGGCTTGGTGATTTATTTAGCGCTTGGCTTGGTGCTCGATTTGGCGCTTGGCTTGGCGCTTGGTTTGGCGCTTGGCTTGGCGCTTGGTTTGGCGCTTGGCTTGGCGCTTGCCCTGGCGCTTGGCTTGGTGATTTTTTTGGCGCTTGGCTTGGTGCTTAGTTTGACGCTTGGTTTGGCGCTTGGCTTGGCGCTTGGTTCGGCGCTTGGCTTGGCGCTTGGCTTGGCGCTTGGCTTGGCGCTTGGCTTGGCGTTTGGCTTGGCGCTTGGCTTGGTGATTTCTTTGGCGCTTGGCTTGGTGCTCGATTTGGCGCTTGGCTTGGCGCTTGGCTAGGCGCTTGGCTTGGCGCTTGCCCTGGCGCTTGGCTTGGCGCTTGCTTTGGCGCTTGGCTTGGCGCTTGACTTGGCGCTTGGTTTGGCGCTTGATTTGGCGCTTGGCTTGGCTCTTGGTTTGGCGCTTGGCTTGGCGCTTGGTTTGGCGCTTCGCTTGGCGCTTGGCTTAGCGCTTGCCCTGGCGCTTGGCGTGGTGATTTTTTTGGCGCTTGGCTTGGTGCTCGATTTGGCCCTTGGTTTGGAGCTTGGTTTGGCGCTTGGCTTGGCGCTTGGCTTGGCGCTTGCCCTGGCGCTTGGCTTGGTAATTTTTTTGGCGCTTGGCTTGGTGCTTAGTTTGACGCTTGGTTTGGCGCTTGGCTTGGCGCTTGGCTTGGCGCTTGGCTTAGCGCTTGGCTTGGCGCTTGGCATAGCGCTTGGCTTAGCGCTTAGCTTGGCGCTTGCCCTGGCGCTTGGCTTGGTGATTTCTTTGGCGCTTGGCTTGGTGCTCGATTTGGCGCTTGGCTTGGCGCTTGGTTTGGCGCTTGGCCTGGCGCTTGGCTTGGCGCTTGGCTTGGCGCTTGCTTTGGCGCTTGGCTTAGTGATTTCTTTGGCGCTTGGATTGGCGCTTGGTTTGGCGCTTGGCTTGGCCTTGGTTTGGCGCTTGGCTTGGCGCTTGGCTTGGCGCTTGCCCTGGCGCTTGGCTTGGTGATTTTTATAACGCTTTTCTTGGCGCTTGGCTTGGCGCTTTTCTTGGCGAGTGTCTAGTCGCTTGTCTTGGCGCATGGCGGTGCGCTTTTTTTGGCGCGTGGCTTGGCGGTTGGCTTGGCGCTTGGCTTGGCGCTAAGCTTGGCGCTTTTCTTGGCGCGTGGTTTGGCGCGTGGTTTGTCGAATGGTTTGGCGCTCTTTTTGGCGAGTGGCTTGGCGCATGACTTGGCGCGTGGCTTGGCGCTTGGCTTGGCGCTTTTCTTGGCGCGTGGCTTGGCACTTGACTTGGCGCTTGGCTTGGTGCTTGTCTTAGCGCATGGCTTAACGCTCTCCTTGGCCCGTGGCTTGGCGCTTGGCTGGGCGCTTGGCTTGACGCTTGGTTTGGCGCTTGACTTAGCCCTTGGCTTGGCGCTTGGCATGGTGCTTGCTTTGGCGCTTGGCTTGGCGCTTGACTTGGCGCTTGGTTTGACGCTTGATTTGGCGTTTGGCTTGGCGCTTGGTTTAGCGCTTGCTCTGGCGCTTGGCTTAGTGATTTCTTTGGCGCTTGGCTTGGCGCTTGGTTTGGCGTTTCGCTTGGCGCTTGGCTTAGCGCTTGCCCTTGCGCTTGTCTTGGTGATTTCTTTGGCGCTTGGCTTGGTGCTCGATTTGGCGCTTGGCTTGGCGCTTGGCTTGGCGCATGGCTTGGCGCTTCTTTTGGCGCTTGTCTTGGCGAATGGCTTAGCGCTCCCCTTGGTGCGTGGCTTGGCGCTTGGCTGGGCGCTTGGATTGGCGTGTGGCTTGGCGCTTGGTTTGGCGTGTGGCTTGGTGTTTAGGTTAGCGCCTATTTTGACGCTTGGTTTGGCGCTTGGTTTGGCGCTTGGTTTGGCGCTTAACTTGGCGCTTGGCTTGACGCTTGGCATGCTGCTTGCTTTGGCGCTTGGCTTGGCGCGTGGTTTGGCGTTTGGCTTGGCGCTTGGTAGGGGGCTTGGCTTGGAGCTTGCCCTGGCGCTTGACTTGGCGCTTGGCTTGGCGCTTGGCATGGTGCTTGCTTTGGCGCTTGGCTTGGCGCTTGACTTGGCGCTTGGTTTGGCGCTTGGTTTGGCGCTTGGCTTGGCGCTTGATTTGGCGCTTGGCTTGGCGCTTGGTTTGGCGCTTGGCTTGGCGCTTGGCTTAGCGCTTGCCCTGGGGCTTGGCTTGGTAATTTTTTTGGCGCTTGGCTTGGCGCTTGGTTTGGTGCTTCGCTTGTCGCTTGGCTTAGCGCTTGACCTGGCGCTTGGCTTGGTGATTTCTTTGGCGCTTGGCTTGGTGCTCGATTTGGCGCTTGGCTTGGCGCTTTGCTTGGCGCTTGGTTTGGTGCTTCGCTTGTCGCTTGGCTTAGCGCTTGCCCTGGCGCTTGGTTTGGCGCTTGGTTTAGCGCTTGACTTGGCGCTTGGCTTGACGCTTGGCATGCTGCTTGCTTTGGCGCTTGGCTTGGCGCGTGGTTTGGCGTTTGGATTGGCGCTTGGTTGGGGGCTTGGCTTGGAGCTTGCCCTGGCGCTTGACTTGGCGCTTGGCTTGGCGCTTGGCATGGTGCTTGCTTTGGCGCTTGGCTTGGCGCTTGACTTGGCGCTTGGTTTGGCGCTTGGTTTGGCGCTTGGCTTGGCGCTTGATTTGGCGCTTGGCTTGGCGCTTGGTTTGGCGCTTGGCTTGGCGCTTGGCTTAGCGCTTGCCCTGGGGCTTGGCTTGGTAATTTTTTTGGCGCTTGGCATGGTGCTTGCTTTGGCGCTTGGCTTGGCGCTTGACTTGGCGCTTGGTTTGGCGCTTGGTTTGGCGCTTGGCTTGGCGCTTGGTTTGGTGCTTCGCTTGTCGCTTGGCTTAGCGCTTGACCTGGCGCTTGGCTTGGTGATTTCTTTGGCGCTTGGCTTGGTGCTCAATTTGGCGCTTGGCTTGGCGCTTTGCTTGGCGCTTGGTTTGGTGCTTCGCTTGTCGCTTGGCTTAGCGCTTGCCCTGGCGCTTGGCTTGGTGATTTCTTTGGCGCTTGGCTTGGTGCTCGATTTGGCGCTTGGCTTGGCGCTTGGCTTTGCGCTTGGCGTAACGCTTGGCGTAGCGCTTGGTTTGGCGCATGGCTTGGCGCTCTCCTTGGCGCTTGGGTGGGCGATTGGCTTGGCGCTTGGCTTATCGCTTGGCTTGACGCTTTTTTTGGAGCGTGGCTTGGCGCGTGGTTTGGCGCTTGGCTTAGCGCTTTTCTTGGCGCGTGGCTTGGCGTTTGGCTTGCTGCTTAGCTTGGGTGAACAGATTCGCCTGGAGGCTGTGGAAATCAGGCGTCCGTTACGTTATTTTGCTGGTTCCATCCCTTATGTTAAGCGCAGAACTGAGACAGCAGTTTCCGCTTTAAGACAGCTTAGTCATGCCACTTAACGGGATGATAATTCGTCACTGTGTGAGATGCAGCCTCACATCCCTTAATTATTTATAGGCTTGGACCCACAGCGACGCAGTAAGTGAATCTAACAAGTAAATGCAGACTGGTTTATTACAAAAATAATTGTTCTATATATACAAACAAATTTGCTTAGATCATAGTAATATACAAAGTTCATTTCTAATAACAGGTGCAATGTATTATATTCAGTAGGTTAATTTACTAGTATTGCAAAACAATACTCAGCGGTTTTGCTTCCGTGATATGATATGGACTCCATGAACTCGAGCGTCTTTTATGCTGAGCTGCGATTGTAGGCATTTAAACCTTGTCACGGCCTTGCGTAATTGTGTACGCGAAGCCGTGTAAAAATGCTGAGCGGCGACTGCGAGGTGTTTAAACTTGACTGTGAGTAGGTCGCCGCGCTTGCATAATGCAATATTGCGTTTTTGGTGGCTTTTAATTTTTAGAATGTTTCGTAAAATTTAAATGAATAATTATAAATTTATATCTAGTTAATCTGTTAAAGACAAGATTAAACATATTGCCAATTTTAAGCCACAAAAAAGCAAACCGATAAATTATATTGTTTCTTCGAGATTGAGCGTTTTGAGAGGATATTCTTCTGCCTGGGGTTGTGCGGGTGGTGGCTTCCTTCGTGTTATTCGTTGCCGAATGTAGTAGATAGCTCCTAGTAGGGCAGCGGTTCCCAAAAGGCTGCCTGTGACCCCAATAGACAGGTGAGAATGGTGTCGGATGGCTTTCCAGGTGAAGTTTTTTATATGCTCCTGGAAATCTAACTGCGATGCTTGTAGGTCTTCGAAGTGGTCTGACTGAGTTAGTACAGGTTCCTCTGCGATTTCTGAAAATGAGTTTGTTGTGATTGGGTTGGTAATATTGATACTGATAGCCTTGGAGTATCCAGCCAGGATCTTGTATTTTCTGTTGTGCCTTGGGGTTAATGTATTCCTCGCAGTTTGGATGATGCAATCCGATGAAATTTGAATGACACCTGTAGTGTTGACGGTGACTTCTTCCCTGTTTCCACTACAAGTGATTGCTATGCGGGTTGGCTTACTGACTACAAATAGCCAGGTGTTTTCCATGTACAATTGTTTCCAAATAATGGACTGGATGCGATGTCTTCGTAGGAGACATTGACTGGTTTCTACTCGGTGATATATATCGTCAATGATGCAGTTTGGGTTGTTTTCAATTCCTTTAACTACCGTTGGACTGCAAACATAGGTAGTGGGAGAAATTTGTAGCTCTTCTTTGAATTCTTCATCTGTTTCGTGGAAGTACATTTGTAGGTTGTAATCCACAGCGAAGATTCCTTTCGGCACATCGATCATCCAGTAGGATCCATTGCTGATTTGGAGAGGAATTGGTGTCACTTTAATTAAGGAGTATTCCGTTTTTTCCACTATGATGAAATACCCTTGGACGTTGATGTAGATGTCGTCATGCCCAATGTCAACCTTTAGAATTGGCGTTGGTAATATCTCCAAATTTGGTGAAAGTTTACTGGTTGCATTAGCGAGGATCTGTTTAATTTGAGCAGGTGTTATTAGCTCGTACAGATTACCTTGCTGGAAGTGAACGTTTAAGATGTGAATATGGTAGTTGCACAGTTCACTAATTACATTTGTGGCGACTTGGTACACACTGATGATGTGAATATTTAGTCGGTTGGAGTCGGTTGCTTTATACCATTTGTCCATGTTGTTAATGGCCCGGATTCCTTGGTTTAATTTTTCTTGGAAATGTTCCAGCTTCTTGTCGATTCGTTCTTCGGTTTCATTAAACCTGGAAAGTGCTGATAGCAAGAATTTGGATTGTTGACTGTCCATTTTTATTAGTTCCTGTTGATTCTTGTCTAGCCTGTCTATATCTTGATAGACTTCATCGTTGACTCCAAAAATTGATGTTAATACTGTGCCAAGGACTCCTCTTTTTTCTCGTCTTGTTATTATTTCTTCCATACCATCTCTAATCCATTCCATATGCTTTTTCTGTTCCAGAAGATGATGCACCAGTGTCTTGCATAATGTGTCTTCGGACAGTTCTTTTGCAGAGTCGCAGAGATTGTCGAATTTGTCTACCATGTCTGTGACTGTTTCGAAGTCTTCTTCGATCTTCCCCCTCTCGAACTGGATTTCGATCCGGAATGTTCCTCTCTCCATCTTCCCGTGTCCAATGTGTTCTACATAGTACCCGCTGTCTGGTTTTTGGATATTAAATTCTGCTTTACTTAATGTATTGGTGGTAAGAAGGGTAAAGATGAGTAACAGCAATTTCCATTTGGACGCAACAGATTTCCTTGGTGCTGGGGATGATCGTGTCTGGATAATGTTAGTTGAAATTTTATCTTCTGCCTCTGGTTCCTGCGATTCCTCGGTAGTTGCTGGTAATGGAATGATGCTGCCTATGGATCGTTTTAGCTGATGTCCTCCTGATTTCTGGAGCGTCACTACTCGTACTGATCCATCGGCTGCTGGATGAGTTGCAGTGACTCTTGCTAAAGGCCACTTACTAGGATTGATACTATCTTCTTTGATTAACACTAAATCTCCAACTTTAGTGTTCTCCAATGGTTTCTTCCATTTGTTTCGTTGCTGTAGTCCATGAAGGTAGTCCGAGCTCCATGATTTCCAAAAATCTTGCTTGATCTTTTGGATTATCCTCCAACGATTCGATAGATTTGAAGATATTGGAGTGTTGATTGGGTCTGGTGGCGATATGATTTCCCTCCCTATTAGGAAATGGCCTGGCGTCAGAGCAGTTGTGTCCTCAATATCGTTGCCTTGTGGACATAGAGGACGTGAGTTTAGGCAGGCCTCAATTTGGCAGAGAAGAGTTGTTAACTCTTCAAAGGTGAGAGTAGCGTGGCCAATAGTTCTCTTCAGATAATGCTTCATTGATTTTACCCCTGCTTCCCATATCCCTCCGAAGTGAGGGGCTATTGGAGGGATGAAGTGCCATTGGGTACCACCGGTTGCTAAGGTTTCTTGGACAACTGGGCCTTCAATTGTTTGGCGGGTCTCCTTGTCCAACACTTTTCTTGCGCCAACGAAGTTTGTTCCGTTGTCGCTGTATAGGTGTGCACAGCGTCCTCTTCGGGCAGTAAACCTCCTGAAGACTGCTAGGAAGCTGTTGGTTGTCATGTCGCTGACGGCCTCTAGGTGGATTGCCTTGGTTGATAGACAGACAAAAACAGCAATGTACCCTTTGTGCGAAGAATGCCCTCTTCCCTTGGATGTTCGGATCTGTATTGGGCCGGCGTAGTCCACTCCGGAATGGAAGAATGGAGGAGTTGAATTCACTCTGGTTGATGGAAGATTTCCCATCAGTTGCTGTGCTGCCTCTGCTTTGTATCGTAGACATCGGAAACACTTCTGGATGCTGGAGCTGACTGCTTTCTTCGCGTTGATGATCCAATATTTTCTTCGGATATATGAGAGAGTGAGTTGGGTGCCACCGTGCAGCGTGCGTAGATGCGCCTCTTGGATTATTAGTTTGGAAATATGACTGGAGTACGGGAGTATGATTGGGTGTTTTTCATTGAAGGACAAGGTGGAATTTTCTAATCTTCCTCCAACACGGATTATTCCATGCTGATCGATGAAGGGATTGAGGTTGGCAAGCTTGTTACTGGAACTCACATATTTGTTCTGCCGGAGTTGAGATCCTGTTGCCCTCAAAATAGGATCACTTCCTTGGATGACCTTAACGAGTAGGAGGATGGTGTCGTCCATTTCCTTCACTGATAGGCATCCTGATTGGGTGGGAAGTCGCTTACACTTGTTGATGAATCTTCGGCAATGTGACATGACTCGTACCATTCTTGTTAGAGAAGAAAAACGATGAACGACTTCGTTCTCGTCTTGATGAATGGTAGTTTGATGCACAGTGTAACTTCTTGCTTCTTCCTCGGTGGTTGCGGTGTCTGGTTGACACGGCCATGAACTCTTGTTAACTAGCCAGCTCGGTCCGTCCCACCATAGGAGATGATTCTTTAGTTTTTCTGGACTAATGCCTCGGGAGATGACGTCTGCAGGATTCTCTTCGGATTTGACGTGGTTCCAATGTTGAGCCGGAATTAGATTGTTGATTTCGGCTACTCGATTCGCGACGAACGTCTTCCATCGTACCGGGTCTCCTTTTATCCATCCTAATGTAACCATGGAGTCGGTCCAGGCGAAGATAGACACCTTAGGAAGGTCTAATGCTGCAATTACCCTTTGAAGTAGATTGGAAAGGAGTACTGCTGCGCAGAGTTCCAGTCTTGGTAATGTCGTCTTGGCTCGGGCTGGTGCCACCTTGGATTTGGCTATTAATAAGGATACCTTGACTTGGCCGGATGATGTGGTGACTCTGGTATAAATCGCGGCCCCGAAAGCTCTTTCGGAAGCGTCACAGAATCCATGCAGCTCTACTAGAGATTCCCTTTTGATAAACAACCACCTTGGTAAAGTAATTTCTTCCACTGCCTTGAGTTGAGACCTGGGCGTCTCCCATTTGCCTTGGATATTTTCAGACACTGGGTCATCCCATTTGATATTTTCGAGCCATAGTTCTTGGATGAGTAGCTTGGCAGTGATGATGACGGGTGCTAACCATCCCAATGGGTCGAAAATTTTGGCAACTTCGGATAGTATGGTGCGTTTGGTGGATTCCTGTTGCTTAACGTCTACCTTAAAACAGAAAACATCTTCATATGGAGACCAGTGAATGCCCAAGGACTTTTTTACGCCGTCTTCACTTATTTCGAGGTATGTTTGTTCCTTTAACTCTTCTGGGAGTTCTTGAATGATGGCTGACTCATTACTGCACCATTTATGTAGAGTAAAGCCTCCACGCTTTAGTAAGGAAATGAGCTGGCCTTGTTGTTGGATCGCTTCTTCCACAGTGTCGGCCCCAGAAAGCACGTCGTCCACGTAGAAATCTTTCTTCACTGCTTCTGAAGCTAATAGAAATGAGACCTTTTCGTCCTCTGCGAGTTGATGCAAGGTTCGAATGGCAAGATAGGGAGCTGATGCGGTTCCATAAGTGACGGTGCACAGCTTATATTCCCTGATTGGCTGTGATTTGTCGAATCTCCATAGGACTCTTTGGTACTCCTGGTCTTGGTTGTTCATTCTGATTTGTCGGTACATTTTTTCAATGTCTGCAGAAAAAACAATCCTGTGTGTTCTCCATCGAAGTAGAATGTCGACCAGTTCTTGCTGAAGTTTAGGTCCAGCGTACATCATCTCATTTAAGGATTTTCCGTGAGAGGCCTTGCTAGAGGCATCGAAAACGACACGAAGCCTGGTTGATGAACTTGCTTCTCGGATGACGCCATGGTGGGGAATGTAATACTTGCCGTTATTCTCATCTTCCTTTGCCACCTTTTCCATATGTCCTAAATCCAAGTATTCTTGCATGAATTTCTTGTATTGGACTGCTAGATCTTGATCTTGTCCTAATTTCTTCTCCAGATGTATGAATCGTGCCAATGCTGAGGGTTTGGACCTTCCCATGTGTACTGGAGTTTGTTTGAATGGAATCCTTACTACGTATCTTCCATCTACGTCTCGCTGGACTGTGTCTGTGAATTTATTTTCACATACCTGATCATCTGGGGAAAGTTTCCTTTGAGGAGAAGCCTCTTCAATGTTCCAGAATTTCTGCAACTGCTCATCCTCTTCAATTTTGGCAACCATGGTGTTGACCTTAAGGCTGGTGGGAGGTCGTCTTCCAATGGTTCCTGATAAGATCCATCCCAATTCGGTATTCTGTCCTAGGATGCCATCTTTGGATTTCTTGATTCCCTCGAGAATTATTTGGGAATATTCTTCAGCGCCTAGAAGTATATCTATGGGGCCAGGTCGGTTGAAGGTTGGATCGGCGATGAAGACATGTTTCCAGGCATCCATTTTTATGTTCGGAATGGGTGATGAAGGCATGGTTTTTGTAAGTTTGGGAAGTACCAGTAAAGTAACAGGTAAGGAAAATTTACTTGGAAATCTTGGCGTAATCAAACCTGTGATTTTCCATTTTGCGACTTTTGTTTCGCTGTTCCCAATTCCGGAGATTTCTGCTCGAACCTTGGTCCTGGGTAGCGCTAATAATTCGGCTGCGGCTTCGGTGATGAAGGAACCTTGAGACCCTGGATCTATCAAGACCCTCAAGAGATGAGTCATCCCGGATGCTGCCTTAACTTGAACCGTTGCTGTGGCCAGTAGCACTTGGCTCTTCTTTGCGCCTAGGTTGGCGGCAATGATTGTGGGTTTTGGCTTCTTCTCTGGAGCGTTGGAGGTCTGCATGGCTGCTGCGTGAGAAAACGTCTTCATCTTCGGAGCAGGTATCGGCTTTGATGGCGGCTGTGCCTTGTGAAGCAGAGTATGGTGTGGAAAGCGGCAGATTTTGCAGTTATAATACGAACGACATTGTATATTAGAATCGTGTCGCAAACATCGAAAGCACAATCGGTAGGTTCTTACCACTTCTTGCTTTTCGTGGGTGGAGAGCCTCTGGAATTGACCACAGTTATCGATGTAATGATCCCCATTGCACATCTTGCAGTTGAGATATCCGGCAGCGTAATTTTTCTGTGGCTTGTCCTGAGTTGGTTTTCGAGCTCCATCAATGGATTCCAAGAATTGGAACCGCATTTGTAAGAAGGCCATTAGAGTTTGGTGATCCTGAACTTCATTTGGGCACTGAAGCGACTGCTCATATAATTTGTTAGTTTTAGGATCCCATTTTCGAGTAATAACTTGGTTAATCCACGGACCCCAGCTGTCGGTGGAAATGCCCAAATTTTTTATTGCTTCCACACATTCCTTAGTGGAGTCATGCAATCTTTTCAACCCTTGGGCTGATTCCTTGGAGAGGACCGGCTGATCGAAGATGGTGTCTAGCAATTTGGTTAGAATAAGGCGATTATTTTGATACCTTTGTTGCAGCAAATTCCAAGCGGTGTTGTAGTTGGCTTGAGTCACTGCGAGATGCTGGATTAGTCGGCTGGGCTCTCCCTTGACATGCGTTTTTAAATACTGCATTTTGATGACATCATCCATGTTTTGGTTGTCATCTACTAATTTGGTGAATAGGTCCTTAAAAGTGGCCCATTCCTCATAATTTCCCTCGTATATGGGGATTTTAACTTGAGGAAGCGAGATGGCTGATGCTTGCTCGTTCCTTGTTGGTGCTTGTAACAAATTAATTAAATTTCGGTACCTGTCTTTCAACGTAGTAAATTCAGGACTGAAGTGCGTCTGGTTTGAATCCATCTCGTTAGACATGACTTCTTCGTCCATCTCGATCACCCGGTCCCATTCTTCCTTTAATTCCCTCTTTGTGATGGCGGGCCTTCCGAGTGCTTGTTCCAGTTCGGCGTCGTCCAAAGATTGCTTAAAATTCTGCATCCGAATCTGCAGTTTTCGGATACGAACCTTTTGCTCGGGATTTACAACTGTTTCCTCTCGCCTCCTAGTTTCAGAGGGGTCGGGATTTTCAGTTGCCTTTAAACAGCTCTGCAAATAACTTTTTGCTTCGCAGTAGATGGCTTTAATTTGTTCGTAATACCCTGTGGTAAAATAATTATGTGTAGGAATACTTAGCTGCACCATTTTGGCGTGATTTTTGGTCACGGCGTTCCAAGTTTCGTCCAGCGTCTTGTTTCGGCTGGCGATGTAAGCTTCTGTTTTTCGGCTGGCAGGGTCCTTTTTGCTGTTGGAAAATACCTGCGTGATCTTCTGGCCGAGTCCTTCTTGGGCGACAGCTAGCTGATTGAATTCCTCCATATTGTTTGCCATTTTCGGGGAACCGGGTGGGTTGGTAGATGTTGTTTTCTTCTCGGGATGTACCTCTTCTTAGTTGTAGACAGATCCGGCTCGAAGGACCATGAACAGATTCGCCTGGAGGCTGTGGAAATCAGGCGTCCGTTACGTTATTTTGCTGGTTCCATCCCTTATGTTAAGCGCAGAACTGAGACAGCAGTTTCCGCTTTAAGACAGCTTAGTCATGCCACTTAACGGGATGATAATTCGTCACTGTGTGAGATGCAGCCTCACATCCCTTAATTATTTATAGGCTTGGACCCACAGCGACGCAGTAAGTGAATCTAACAAGTAAATGCAGACTGGTTTATTACAAAAATAATTGTTCTATATATACAAACAAATTTGCTTAGATCATAGTAATATACAAAGTTCATTTCTAATAACAGGTGCAATGTATTATATTCAGTAGGTTAATTTACTAGTATTGCAAAACAATACTCAGCGGTTTTGCTTCCGTGATATGATATGGACTCCATGAACTCGAGCGTCTTTTATGCTGAGCTGCGATTGTAGGCATTTAAACCTTGTCACGGCCTTGCGTAATTGTGTACGCGAAGCCGTGTAAAAATGCTGAGCGGCGACTGCGAGGTGTTTAAACTTGACTGTGAGTAGGTCGCCGCGCTTGCATAATGCAATCTTGCGTTTTTGGTGGCTTTTAATTTTTAGAATGTTTCGTAAAATTTAAATGAATAATTATAAATTTATATCTGGTTAATCTGTTAAAGACAAGATTAAACATTGGGGCTTAGCTTGGCGCTTGGCTAGACGCTTGGCTTGGCGCTTTCTTGGCGCGTGGCTTGTCGTTTAACTTGGCGCATTCTTGGAGCGTGGCTTGGCACTTGGTTTGGCGCTTGGCTTGGCGCTTGGCTTGGCGCTTTTGTTGGCGCGTTGCTTGGCGCTTGGCTGAGCGCTTGGCTCGGCATTTGGATTGGCGCTTGGTTTGGCGATCTCCTTGGAGCGTGGCTTGGCGATTAGTTTTGCCCTTGGCTTGGTGTGTGGCTTGGAGCTTTGGTTAGCGCCTATCTTAGCGCTTGAGTTGGCGTTTGGCTTAGCGCCTGGCTTGGCGCTTGCCTTGACGTTTGGCTTGGCGCATGTCTTGGCGCTTGATTTAGCGCTTATCTTGGCGCTTGGTTTGGCGATTGGCTTGGCGCTTGGCTTGGCGCTTGGCTTGGCGCTTGGCTTGGCGCTTGGCTTGGCGCTTGCCCTGGCGCTTGGCTTGGTGATTTCTTTGGCGCTTGGCTTGGCGCTTAGTTTGACGCTTGGTTTGGCGCTTGGTTTGGCGCTTGGTTTGGCGCTTGGCTTGGCGCTTGCCCTGGCGCTTAGTTTGGTGATTTGTTTGGCGCTTGGGTTGGCGCTTGGTTTGGCGCTTGGCTTGGCCTTGGTTTGGCGCTTGACTTGGCGCTTGGTTTGGCGCTTGCCCTGGCGCTTGGCTTGGTAATTTCTTTAACGCTTGGCTTGGCGCTTGGTTTGGCGCTTGAATTGGCGCTTGGTTTGACGCTTGGCTTGGTGATTGGCTTTGCCCTTGGCTAGGCGTGTGGCCTGGTGCTTTGGTTAGCGCCTATCTTGGCGCTTGACTTGGCGCTTGGCTTGGTGCTTGGCTAGGCGCTTGGCTTGGGGCTTGGCTTGGCGCTTGGCTAGGCGCTTGGCTTGGCGCTTGGCTTGGCGCTTGGCTTGCCGCTTGGCTTGGCGCATGGCTTGGTGATTTGTTTGGCGCTTGGGTTGGTTATTGGCTTTACCCTTGGCTAGGCGTGTGGCTTGGTGCTTTGGTTAGCGACTATCTTGGCGCTTGACTTGGCGCTTGGCTTGGTAATTTCTTTAACGCTTGGCTTGGCGCTGGGTTTGGCGCTCGGATTGGCGCTTGGTTTCACGCTTGGCTTGGTTATTGGCTTTGCCCTTGGCTAGGCGTGTGGCTTGGTGCTTTGGTTAGCGACTATCTTGGCGCTTGACTTGGCGCTTGGCTTGGTGCTTGGCTAGGCGCTTGGCTTGGGGATTGGCTTGGCGCTTGGCTAGGCGCATGGCTTGGCGCTTGGCTTGGTGCTTGGCTTGCCGCTTGGCTTGGCGCATGGCTTGGGGCTTGGCTTGGCGCTTGGCTTGGCGCTTGGCTTAACGCTTGGCTTGGCGCTTGGCTTTGTGTTAGGCATGGCGCTTGGCTTGGCGCGTGGCTTGGCGCTTGGTTTGGCGCTTGGCTTGGCGCTTAGTTTGGCGCTTGACCTAGAGCTTAGCTTGGCGCTTGGATTAGCGCCTGGCTTGGCGCTTGCCGTGGCGCTTGGCTTTGCGCATAGTTTAGAGCTTGACTTGGCGCTTTGCTTGGCGCTTGTCTTGGCGAATGGCTTAGCGCTCCCCTTGGCGCGTGGCTTGGCGCTTGGCTGGGCGCTTGCCTTGGCGTGTGGCTTGGCGCTTGGTTTGGCGTGTGGCTTGGTGTTTAGGTTAGCGCCTATTTTGACGCTTGGCTTGGCGCTTGGATAAGCGCCTGGCTTGGCGCTTGCCTTGGCGCTTGGCTTTGTGGTTAGTTTAGAGCTTGACTTGGCGCTTTGCTTGGCGCTTGGCTGGCCGTTTGGTTTGGCTCTTGGCGATTGGCTTTGCCCTTGGTTTGGCGTGTGGCTTGGAGTTTTGGTTAGCGCCTATCTTGGCGCTTGAGTTGGCGCTTGGCTTAGCGCCTGGCTTGTCGCTTGCCTTGACGTTTGGCTTGGCGCATGTTTTGACGCTTCATTTGGCGCTTATCTTGGCGCTTGGTTTGGCGTGTGGCTTGGTGCTTGGGTTAGCGCCTATCTTGGCGCTTGGGTTGGCGCTTGGCTTAGCGCGTAGCTTGGCGCTTGGGTTGGCGCTTGGCTTGGCGCTTGGCTTGGCGCATGGCTTGGCGCTCTCCTTGACGCGTGGCTTGGCGCTTGGCTGGACGCTTGGCTTGGCGCTTTCTTCGCTCGTGGCGTCGCTTGGCTTGGTAATTTCTTTAACGCTTGGCTTGGCGCTTGGTTTGGCGCTTGAATTGGCGCTTGGTTTGACGCTTGGCTTGGTGATTGGCTTTGCCCTTGGCTAGGCGTGTGGTCTGGTGCTTTGGTTAGCGCCTATCTTGGCGCTTGACTTGGCGCTTGGCTTGGTGCTTGGCTAGGCGCTTGGCTTGGGGCTTGGCTTGGCGCTTGGCTAGGCGCTTGGCTTGGCGCTTGGCTTGGCGCTTGGCTTGCCGCTTGGCTTGGCGCATGGCTTGGTGATTTGTTTGGCGCTTGGGTTGGTTATTGGCTTTGCCCTTGGCTAGGCGTGTGGCTTGGTGCTTTGGTTAGCGACTATCTTGGCGCTTGACTTGGCGCTTGGCTTGGTAATTTCTTTAACGCTTGGCTTGGCGCTGGGTTTGGCGCTTGGATTGGCGCTTGGTTTGACGCTTGGCTTGGTTATTGGCTTTGCCCTTGGCTAGGCGTGTGGCTTGCTGCTTTGGTTAGCGACTATCTTGGCGCTTGACTTGGCGCTTGGCTTGGTGCTTGGCTAGGCGCTTGGCTTGGGGATTGGCTTGGCGCTTGGCTAGGCGCATGGCTTGGCGCTTGGCTTGGTGCTTGGCTTGCCGCTTGGCTTGGCGCATGGCTTGGGTCTTGGCTTGGCGCTTGGCTTGGCGCTTGGCTTTGTGTTAGGCATGGCGCTTGGCTTGGCGCGTGGCTTGGCGCTTGGTTTGGCGCTTGGCTTGGCGCTTAGTTTGGCGCTTGACCTAGAGCTTAGCTTGGCGCTTGGATTAGCGCCTGGCTTGGCGCTTGCCGTGGCGCTTGGCTTTGCGCATAGTTTAGAGCTTGACTTGGCGCTTTGCTTGGCCCTTGTCTTGGCGAATGGCTTAGCGCTCCCCTTGGCGCGTGGCTTGGCGCTTGGCTGGGCGCTTGCTTTGGCGTGTGGCTTGGCGCTTGGTTTGGCGTGTGGCTTGGTGTTTAGGTTAGCGCCTATTTTGACGCTTGGCTTGGCGCTTGGATTAGCGCCTGGCTTGGCGCTTGCCTTGGCGCTTGGCTTTGTGGTTAGTTTAGAGCTTGACTTGGCGCTTTGCTTGGCGCTTGGCTGGCCGTTTGGTTTGGCGCTTGGCGATTGGCTTTGCCCTTGGTTTGGCGTGTGGCTTGGAGCTTTGGTTAGCGCCTATCTTGGCGCTTGAGTTGGCGCTTGGCTTAGCGCCTGGCTTGTCGCTTGCCTTGACGTTTGGCTTGGCGCATGTTTTGGCGCTTCATTTGGCGCTTATCTTGGCGCTTGGTTTGGCGTGTGGCTTGGTGCTTGGGTTAGCGCTTGCCCTGGCGCTTGGCTTGGTGATTTCTTTTGCGCTTGGCTTGGTGCTCGATTTGGCGCCTGGCTTGGCGCTTGGTTTGGCGCTTGGCTTGGTGCTCGATTTGGCGCCTGGCTTGGCGCTTGGTTTGGCGCTTGGCTTAACGCTTGGCTTGGCGCTTGGCTTGGCGCTTGCCCTGGCGCTTGGTTTGGTGATTTTTTTGGCGCTTGGCTTGTTGCTTAGTTTGACGCTTGGTTTGGCGCTTGGCTTGGCGCTTATCTTGGCGCTTGGTTTGGCGTGTGGCTTGGTGCTTGGGTTAGCGCTTGCCCTGGCGCTTGGCTTGGTGATTTCTTTGGAGCTTGGCTTGGCGCTTGGTTTGGCGCTTCGCTTGGCGCTTGGCTTAGCGCTTGCCCTGGCGCTTGGCTTGGTGATTTCTTTTGCGCTTGGCTTGGTGCTCGATTTGGCGCCTGGCTTGGCGCTTGGTTTGGCGCTTGGCTTGGCGCTTGGATTGGCGCTTGGCTTGGCGCTTGCCCTGGCGCTTGGCTTGGTGATTTTTTTGGCGCTTGGCTTGGTGCTTAGTTTGACGCTTGGTTTGGCGCTTGGCTTGGCGCTTGGCTTGGCGCTTGGCTTGGCGCTTGGCTTGGCGCTTGGCTTGGCGCTTGGTTTGGCGCTTGACTTAGCCCTTGGCTTGGCGCTTGGAATAGTGCTTGCTTTGGCGCTTGGCTTGGCGCTTGACTTGGCGCTTGGTGTGGCGCTTGATTTGGCGTTTGGCTTGGCGCTTGGTTTGGCGCTTGGCTTGGCGCTTGGCTTAACGCTTGCCCTGGCGCTTGGCTTGGTGATTTCTTTTGCGCTTGGCTTGGTGCTCGATTTGGCGCCTGGCTTGGCGCTTGGTTTGGCGCTTGGCTTGGCGCTTGGCTTGGCGCTTGGCTTGGCGCTTGCCCTGGCGCTTGGCTTGGTGATTTTTTTGGCGCTTGGCTTGGTGCTTAGTTTGACGCTTGGTTTGGCGCTTGGCTTGGCGCTTGGCTTGGCGCTTGGCTTGGCGCTTGGCTTGGCGCTTGGTTTGGCGCTTGACTTAGCCCTTGGCTTGGCGCTTGGAATAGTGCTTGCTTTGGCGCTTGGCTTGGCGCTTGACTTGGCGCTTGGTGTGGCGCTTGATTTGGCGTTTGGCTTGGCGCTTGGTTTGGCGCTTGGCTTGGCGCTTGGCTTAACGCTTGCCCTGGCGCTTGGCTTGGTGATTTCTTTGGCGCTTGGTTTGGCGCTTGGTTTGGCGCTTCGCTTGGCGCTTGGATTAGCGCTTGGCTTGGCGCTTGGCTTGGCGCTTGGCTTGGCGCTTGGCTTAAAGCTTGCCCTGGCGCTTGGCTTGGTGATTTTTTTGGCGCTTGGCTTGGTGCTTAGTTTGACGCTTGGTTTGGCGCTTGGCTTGGCGCTTGGCTTGGCGCTTGGCTTGGCGCTTGGTTTGGCGCTTGACTTAGCCCTTGGCTTGGCGCTTGGAATGGTGCTTGCTTTGGCGCTTGGCTTGGCGCTTGACTTGGCGCTTGGTTTCGCGCTTGATTTGGCGTTTGGCTTGGCGCTTGGTTTGGCGCTTGGCTTGGCGCTTGACTTGGTGATTTCTTTGGCGCTTGGCTTGGTGCTCGATTTGGCGCTTGGCTTGGCACTTGGTTTGGTGCTTGGCTTGGCGCTTGGCTTGGCGCTTGGTTTGGCGCTTGCCCTGGCGCTTGGCTTGGTGATTTTTTTGGCGCTTGGCGTGGTGCTTAGTTTGACGCTTGGTTTGGCGCTTGGCTTGGCGCTTGGTTTGGCGCTTGGCTTGGCGCTTGCCCTGGCGCTTGGCTTGGTGATTTCTTTGGCGCTTGGCTTGGTGCTCGATTTGGCGCTTGGCTTGGCACTTGGTTTGGTGCTTGGCTTGGCGCTTGGCTTGGCGATTGGTTTGGCGCTCTTTTTGGCGCGTGGCTTGGCGCTTGACTTGGCGCGTGGCTCGGCGCTTGGCTTGGCGCTTTTCTTGGCGCGTGGCTTGTCGCTTGGCTTGGCGCTTTTCTTGGCGCGTGGCTTGGCGTTTGGCTTGGCGCTTAGCTTGGCGCTTTCTTGGCGCGTGTTTTGGCGCTTGGCTTGGCGCTTGGCTGGGCGCTTGGCTTGGCGCTTAGCTTGACGCATGGCTTGGCGCTCTCCTTGGCGTTTTTTTTTTGGCGCGCAGTTTAGCGCTTGGCTTGGCGCTTGACTTAACGCATGGCTTGACGCTCTCATTGGCGCGTAGCTTGGCGCTTTCCTTGGCGCGTGGCTTGGCGCTTGGCTTGGCGCTTGGCTTGGTGATTTCTTTGGCGCTTGGCTTGGTGCTCGATTTGGCGCTTGGCTTGGCGCTTGGTTTGGCGCTTGGCTTGGCGCTTGGCTTGGCGCTTGGCTTGGCGATTGATTTGGCGCTTGGCTTAGTGATTTCTTTGGCGCTTGGATTGGCGCTTGGTTTGGCGCTTGGCTTGGCCTTGGTTTGGCGCTTGGCTTGGCGCTTGGCTTGGCGCTTGCCCTGGCGCTTGGCTTGGTAATTTCTTTAACGCTTGGCTTGGCGCTTTTCTTGGCGAGTGGCTAGTCGCTTGGCTTGGCGCATGGCGTGGCGCTTTTTTTGGCGCGTGGCTTGGCACTTGGCTTGGCGCTTGGCTTGGCGCTGGGCTTGGCGCTTTTCTTGGCGCGTGGCTTGGCGCGTGGTTTGTCGATTGGTTTGGCGCTCTTTTTGGCGCGTGGCTTGGCGCTTGACTTGGCGCGTGGCTTGGCGCTTGGCTTGGCGCTTTTCTTGGCGCGTGGCTTGTCGCTTGGCTTGGCGCTTTTCTTGGCGCGTGGCTTGGCGTTTGGCTTGGCGCTTAGCTTGGCGCTTTCTTGGCGCGTGTTTTGGCGCTTGGCTTGGCGCTTGGCTGGGCGCTTGGCTTGGCGCTTAGCTTGACGCATGGCTTGGCGCTCTCCTTGGCGTTTTTTTTTTGGCGCGCAGTTTAGCGCTTGGCTTGGCGCTTGACTTAACGCATGGCTTGACGCTCTCATTAGCGCGTAGCTTGGCGCTTTCCTTGGCGCGTGGCTTGGCGCTTGGCTTGGCGCTTGGCTTGGCGCTTGGCTTGGCGCTTCTCTTGGCGCTTGGCTTGGCGAATGGCTTAGCGCTCCCCTTGGCGCGTGGCTTGGCGCTTGGCTGGGCGCTTGGCTTGGCGTGCGGCTTGGCGCTTGGTTTGGCGTGTGGCTTGGTGCTTAGGTTAGCGATTATTTTGACGCTTGGCTTGACGCTTGGTTTGGCGCTTGGTTTGGCGCTTGACTTGGCGCTTGGCTTGACGCTTGGCATGGTGCTTGCTTTGGCGCTTGGCTTGGCGCTTGGTTTGGCGTTTGGCTTGGCGCTTGGTTGTTGGCTTGGCTTGGCGCTTGGCTTGGCGCTTGCTTTGGCGCTTGGCTTGGCGCTTGACTTGGCCCTTGGTTTTGCGCTTGATTTGGCGCTTGGCTTGGCGCTTGGCATGGCGCTTGGCTTGGCGCTTGGTTTGGCGCTTGACTCAGCCCTTGGCTTGGCGCTTGGCATGGTGCTTGCTTTGGCGCTTGGCTTGGCGCTTGACCTGGCGCTTGGTTTGGCGCTTGATTTGGCGCTTGGCTTGGCGCTTGGCTTGGCGCTTGGCTAAGCGCTTGCCCTGGCGCTTGGCTTGGTGATTTCTTTGGCGCTTGGCTTGGCGCTTGGTTTAGCGCTTCGCTTGGCGCTTGGCTTGGCGCTTGGCTTAGCGCTTGCCCTGGCGCTTGGCTTGGTGATTTCTTTGGCGCTTGGCTTGGTGCTCGATTTGGCGCTTGGCTTGGCGCTTGGTTTGGCGCTTGGCTTGGCGCTTGGTTTGGCGCTTGGCTTGGCGCTTGCCCTGGCGCTTGGCTTGGTGATTTTTTTGGCGCTTGGCTTGGTGCTTAGTTTGACGCTTGGTTTGGCGCTTGGCTTGGCGCTTGGTTCGGCGCTTGGCTTGGCGCTTGGCTTGGCGCTTGGCTTGGCGCTTGGCTTGGCGCTTGGCTTGGCGCTTGGCTTGGCGCTTGGCTTGGTGATTTCTTTGGCGCTTGGCTTGGTGCTCGATTTGGCGCTTGGCTTGACGCTTGGTTTGGCGCTTGGCTTGGCGCTTGGCTAGGCGCTTGGCTTGGCGCTTGCCCTGGCGCTTGGCTTGGCGCTTGCTTTGGCGCTTGGCTTGGCGCTTAACTTGGCGCTTGGTTTGGCGCTTGATTTGGCGCTTGGCTTGGCTCTTGGTTTGGCGCTTGGCTTGGCGCTTGGTTTGGCGCTTCGCTTGGCGCTTGGCTTAGCGCTTGCCCTGGCGCTTGGCGTGGTGATTTCTTTGGCGCTTGGCTTGGTGCTCGATTTGGCCCTTGGTTTGGAGCTTGGTTTGGCGCTTGGCTTGGCGCTTGGCTTGGCGCTTGCCCTGGCGCTTGGCTTGGTAATTTTTTTGGCGCTTGGCTTGGTGCTTAGTTTGACGCTTGGTTTGGCGCTTGGCTTGGCGCTTGGCTTGGCGCTTGGCTTAGCGCTTGGCTTGGCGCTTGGCATAGCGCTTGGCTTAGCGCTTAGCTTGGCGCTTGCCCTGGCGCTTGGCTTGGTGATTTCTTTGGCGCTTGGCTTGGTGCTCGATTTGGCGCTTGGCTTGGCGCTTGGTTTGGCGCTTGGCCTGGCGCTTGGCTTGGCGCTTGGCTTGGCGCTTGCTTTGGCGCTTGGCTTAGTGATTTCTTTGGCGCTTGGATTGGCGCTTGGTTTGGCGCTTGGCTTGGCCTTGGTTTGGCGCTTGGCTTGGCGCTTGGCTTGGCGCTTGCCCTGGCGCTTGGCTTGGTGATTTTTATAACGCTTTTCTTGGCGCTTGGCTTGGCGCTTTTCGTGGCGAGTGTCTAGTCGCTTGTCTTGGCGCATGGCGGTGCGCTTTTATTGGCGCGTGGCTTGGTTGTTGGCTTGGCGCTTGGCTTGGCGCTAAGCTTGGCGCTTTTCTTGGCGCGTGGCTTGGCGCGTGGTTTGTCGAATGGTTTGGCGCTCTTTTTGGCGAGTGGCTTGGCGCTTGACTTGGCGCGTGGCTTGGCGCTTGGCTTGGCGCTTTTCTTGGCGCGTGGCTTGGCACTTGACTTGGCGCTTGGCTTGGTGCTTGTCTTAGCGCATGGCTTAATGCTCTCCTTGGCCCGTGGCTTGGCGCTTGGCTGGGCGCTTGGCTTGACGCTTGGTTTGGCGCTTGACTTAGCCCTTGGCTTGGCGCTTGGCATGGTGCTTGCTTTGGCGCTTGGCTTGGCGCTTGACTTGGCGCTTGGTTTGACGCTTGATTTGGCGTTTGGCTTGGCGCTTGGTTTGGCGCTTGGCTTGGCGATTGGTTTAGCGCTTGCTCTGGCGCTTGGCTTAGTGATTTCTTTGGCGCTTGGCTTGGCGCTTGGTTTGGCGCTTGGCTTGGTGCTCGATTTGGCGCTTGGCTTGGCGCTTGGCTTGGCGCTTGGCTTGGCGCTTGCTTTGGCGCTTGACTTGGTGATTTTTTTGGCGCTTGGCTTGGCGCTTAGTTTGACGCTTGGTTTGGCGCTTGGCTTGGCGTTTGCCCTGGCGCTTTTCTTAGTGATTTCTTTGGCGCTTGGGTTGGCGCTTGGTTTGGCGCTTGGCTTGGCGCTTGGTTTGACGCATGGCTTGGCGCTTCTTTTGGCGCTTGTCTTGGCGAATGGCTTAGCGCTCCCCTTGGCGCGTGGCTTGGCGCTTGGCTGGGCGCTTGGATTGGCGTGTGGCTTGGCGCTTGGTTTGGCGTGTGGCTTGGTGTTTAGGTTAGCGCCTATTTTGACGCTTGGCTTGGCGCTTGGTTTGGCGCTTGGTTTGGCGCTTGACTTGGCGCTTGGCTTGACGCTTGGCATGCTGCTTGCTTTGGCGCTTGGCTTGGCGCGTGGTTTGGCGTTTGGCTTGGCGCTTGGTAGGGGGCTTGGCTTGGAGCTTGCCCTGGCGCTTGACTTGGCGCTTGGCTTGGCGCTTGGCATGGTGCTTGCTTTGGCGCTTGGCTTGGCGCTTGACTTGGCGCTTGGTTTGGCGCTTGGTTTGGCGCTTGGCTTGGCGCTTGATTTGGCGCTTGGCTTGGCGCTTGGTTTGGCGCTTGGCTTGGCGCTTGGCTTAGCGCTTGCCCTGGGGCTTGGCTTGGTAATTTTTTTGGCGCTTGGCTTGGCGCTTGGTTTGGTGCTTCGCTTGTCGCTTGGCTTAGCGCTTGACCTGGCGCTTGGCTTGGTGATTTCTTTGGCGCTTGGCTTGGTGCTCGATTTGGCGCTTGGCTTGGCGCTTTGCTTGGCGCTTGGTTTGGTGCTTCGCTTGTCGCTTGGCTTAGCGCTTGCCCTGGCGCTTGGTTTGGCGCTTGGTTTAGCGCTTGACTTGGCGCTTGGCTTGACGCTTGGCATGCTGCTTGCTTTGGCGCTTGGCTTGGCGCGTGGTTTGGCGTTTGGCTTGGCGCTTGGTTGGGGGCTTGGCTTGGAGCTTGCCCTGGCGCTTGACTTGGCGCTTGGCTTGGCGCTTGGCATGGTGCTTGCTTTGGCGCTTGGCTTGGCGCTTGACTTGGCGCTTGGTTTGGCGCTTGGTTTGGCGCTTGGCTTGGCGCTTGATTTGGCGCTTGGCTTGGCGCTTGGTTTGGCGCTTGGCTTGGCGCTTGGCTTAGCGCTTGCCCTGGGGCTTGGCTTGGTAATTTTTTTGGCGCTTGGCATGGTGCTTGCTTTGGCGCTTGGCTTGGCGCTTGACTTGGCGCTTGACCTGGCGCTTGGCTTGGTGATTTCTTTGGCCCTTGGCTTGGTGCTCGATTTGGCGCTTGGCTTGGCGCTTTGCTTGGCGCTTGGTTTGGTGCTTCGCTTGTCGCTTGGCTTAGCGCTTGCCCTGGCGCTTGGTTTGGCGCTTGGTTTAGCGCTTGACTTGGCGCTTGGCTTGACGCTTGGCATGCTGCTTGCTTTGGCGCTTGGCTTGGCGCGTGGTTTGGCGTTTGGCTTGGCGCTTGGTTGGGGGCTTGGCTTGGAGCTTGCCCTGGCGCTTGACTTGGCGCTTGGCTTGGCGCTTGGCATGGTGCTTGCTTTGGCGCTTGGCTTGGCGCTTGACTTGGCGCTTGGTTTGGCGCTTCGTTTGGCGCTTGGCTTGGCGCTTGATTTGGCGCTTGGCTTGGCGCTTGGTTTGGCGCTTGGCTTGGCGCTTGGCTTAGCGCTTGCCCTGGGGCTTGGCTTGGTAATTTTTTTGGCGCTTGGCATGGTGCTTGCTTTGGCGCTTGGCTTGGCGCTTGACTTGGCGCTTGGTTTGGCGCTTGGTTTGGCGCTTGGCTTGGCGCTTGGTTTGTTGCTTCGCTTGTCGCTTGGCTTAGCGCTTGACCTGGCGCTTGGCTTGGTGATTTCTTTGGCGCTTGGCTTGGTGCTCAATTTGGCGCTTGGCTTGGCGCTTTGCTTGGCGCTTGGTTTGGTGCTTCGCTTGTCGCTTGGCTTAGCGCTTGCCCTGGCGCTTGGCTTGGTGATTTCTTTGGCGCTTGGCTTGGTGCTCGATTTGGCGCTTGGCTTGGCGCTTAGCTTTGCGCTTGGCGTAGCGCTTGGCGTAGCGCTTGGTTTGGCGCATGGCTTGGCGCTCTCCTTGGCGCTTGGGTGGGCGATTGGCTTGGCGCTTGGCTTATCGCTTGGCTTGACGCTTTTTTTGGAGCGTGGCTTGGCGCGTGGTTTGGCGCTTGGCTTAGCGCTTTTCTTGGCGCGTGGCTTGGCGTTTGGCTTGCTGCTTAGCTTGGGGCTTAGCTTGGCGCTTGGCTAGACGCTTGGCTTGGCGCTTTCTTGGCGCGTGTCTTATCGTTTAACTTGGCGCATTCTTGGAGCGTGGCTTGGCACTTGGTTTGGCGCTTGGCTTGGCGCTTAGCTTGGCGCTTTTGTTGGCGCGTTGCTTGGCGCTTGGCTGAGCGCTTGGCTCGGCATTTGGATTGGCGCTTGGTTTGGCGATCTCCTTGGAGCGTGGCTTGGCGATTAGTTTTGCCCTTGGCTTGGTGTGTGGCTTAGAGCTTTGGTTAGCGCCTATCTTAGCGCTTGAGTTGGCGTTTGGCTTAGCGCCTGGCTTGGCGCTTGCCTTGACGTTTGGCTTGGCGCATGTCTTGGCGCTTGATTTAGCGCTTATCTTGGCGCTTGGTTTGGCGATTGGCTTGGCGCTTGGCTTGGCGCTTGGCTTGGCGCTTGGCTTGGCGCTTGGCTTGGCGCTTGGCTTGGCGCTTGGCTTGGCGCTTGCCCTGGCGCTTGGCTTGGTGATTTCTTTGGCGCTTGGCTTGGCGCTTAGTTTGACGCTTGGTTTGGCGCTTGGTTTGGCGCATGGTTTGGCGCTTGGCTTGGCGCTTGCCCTGGCGCTTGGCTTGGTGATTTGTTTGGCGCTTGGGTTGGCGCTTGGTTTGGCGCTTGGCTTGGCCTTGGTTTGGCGCTTGACTTGGCGCTTGGTTTGCCGCTTGCCCTGGCGCTTGGCTTGGTAATTTCTTTAACGCTTGGCTTGGCGCTTGGTTTGGCGCTTGAATTGGCGCTTGGTTTGACGCTTGGCTTGGTGATTGGCTTTGCCCTTGGCTAGGCGTGTGGCCTGGTGCTTTGGTTAGCGCCTATCTTGGCGCTTGACTTGGCGCTTGGCTTGGTGCTTGGCTAGGCGCTTGGCTTGGGGCTTGGCTTGGCGCTTGGCTAGGCGCTTGGCTTGGCGCTTGGCTTGGCGCTTGGCTTGCCGCTTGGCTTGGCGCATGGCTTGGTGATTTGTTTGGCGCTTGGGTTGGTTATTGGCTTTGCCCTTGGCTAGGCGTGTGGCTTGGTGCTTTGGTTAGCGACTATCTTGGCGCTTGACTTGGCGCTTGGCTTGGTAATTTCTTTAACGCTTGGCTTGGCGCTGGGTTTGGCGCTTGGATTGGCGCTTGGTTTGACGCTTGGCTTGGTTATTGGCTTTGCCCTTGGCTAGGCGTGTGGCTTGGTGCTTTGGTTAGCGACTATCTTGGCGCTTGACTTGGCGCTTGGCTTGGTGCTTGGCTAGGCGCTTGGCTTGGGGATTGGCTTGGCGCTTGGCTAGGCGCATGGCTTGGCGCTTGGCTTGGTGCTTGGCTTGCCGCTTGGCTTGGCGCATGGCTTGGGTCTTGGCTTGGCGCTTGGCTTGGCGCTTGGCTTAACGCTTGGCTTGGCGCTTGGCTTTGTGTTAGGCATGGCGCTTGGCTTGGCGCGTGGCTTGGCGCTTGGTTTGGCGCTTGGCTTGGCGCTTAGTTTGGCGCTTGACCTAGAGCTTAGCTTGGCGCTTGGATTAGCGCCTGGCTTGGCGCTTGCCGTGGCGCTTGGCTTTGCGCATAGTTTAGAGCTTGACTTGGCGCTTTGCTTGGCGCTTGTCTTGGCGAATGGCTTAGCGCTCTCCTTGGCGCGTGGCTTGGCGCTTGGCTGGGCGCTTGCTTTGGCGTGTGGCTTGGCGCTTGGTTTGGCGTGTGGCTTGGTGTTTAGGTTAGCGCCTATTTTGACGCTTGGCTTGGCGCTTGGATTAGCGCCTGGCTTGGCGCTTGCCTTGGCGCTTGGCTTTGTGGTTAGTTTAGAGCTTGACTTGGCGCTTTGCTTGGCGCTTGGCTGGCCGTTTCGTTTGGCTCTTGGCGATTGGCTTTGCCCTTGGTTTGGCGTGTGGCTTGGAGCTTTGGTTAGCGCCTATCTTGGCGCTTGAGTTGGCGCTTGGCTTAGCGCCTGGCTTGTCGCTTGCCTTGACGTTTGGCTTGGCGCATGTTTTGGCGCTTCATTTGGCGCTTATCTTGGCGCTTGGTTTGGCGTGTGGCTTGGTGCTTGGGTTAGCGCCTATCTTGGCGCTTGAGTTGGCGCTTGGCTTAGCGCGTAGCTTGGCGCTTGGGTTGGCGCTTGGCTTGGCGCTTGGCTTGGCGCATGGCTTGGCGCTCTCCTTGACGCGTGGCTTGGCGCTTGGCTTGACGCTTGGCTTAGCGCTTTCTTCGCTCGTGGCTTGTCGCTTGGCTTGGTTCTTGGCTTGGCGCTTGGCTAGACGCTTGGCTTGCCGCTTTCTTGGCGCGTGTCTTGTCGCTTGGCTTGGCGCTTTCTTATCGCGTGGCTTGTCGCTTGGCTTAGTGCTTTTCCTGGCGCGTGACTTGGTGCGTGGCTTGGCGCTTGGCTGGGCGTTTAGCTTGGCGCTTGGCTTGGCGCATGGCTTGGCGCTTACCTTGGCGCGTGGCTTGGCGCCTGGCCGGGCGCTTGGCTTGGCGCTTGGCTTGGCGCGTGGCTTGGCGCTTTTCTTGGAGCGTGGCATGGCGCTTGGCTGGGCGCTTGGCTTGGCGCTTAGCTTGACGCTTGGCTTGGCGCTTTCCTTGGCGTTTTTTTTGGCGCGCAGCTTAGCGCTTGGCTTGGCGCTTGCCTTAACGTATGGCTTGACGCTCTCCTTGGCGCGTGGCTTGGCGGTTGGCTTGGCGCTTGGCTTGGCGCTTGGCTTGGCGCTTGGCTTGGCGCATGGCTTGGCGCTTCTTTTGGCGCTTGGCTTGGCGAATGGCTTAGCGCTCCCCTTGGCGCGTGGCTTGGCGCTTGGCTGGGCGCTTGGCTTAACGTGTGGCTTGACGCTTGGTTTGGCGTGTGGCTTGGTGCTTAGGTTAGCGCCTATTTTGACGCTTGGCTTGGCGCTTGGTTTGGCGCTTGGTTTGGCGCTTGACTTGGCGCTTGGCTTGACGCTTGGCATGGTGCTTGCTTTGGTGTTTGGCTTGGCGCGTGGTTTTCCGCTTGACTTGGCGCTTGGCTTGACGCTTGGCATGGTGCTTGCTTTGGTGTTTGGCTTGGCGAGTGGTTTGGCGTTTGGCTTGGCGCTTGGTTGGGGGCTTGGCTTGGCGCTTGCCCTGGCGCTTGACTTGGCGCTTGGCTTGGCGCTTGGCTTGACGCTTGGCATGGTGCTTGCTTTGGTGTTTGGCTTGGCGCGTGGTTTGGCGTTTGGCTTGGCGCTTGGTTGGGCGCTTGGCTTGGAGCGTGGCTTGGCGCTTTTCTTGGAGCGTGGCTTACCGCGTGGCTTGGCGCTTGGCTGGGCGCTTGGCTTGGCGCTTAGCTTGACGCATGGCTTGGCGTTTTCCTTGGCGTTTTTTTTTTGGCGCGCAGTTTAGTGCTTGGCTTGGGGCTTGCCTTAACGCATGGCTTGACGCTCTCCTTGGCGAGTAGCTTGGCGCTCTCCTTTACGCGTGGCTTGGCGCTTGGTTTGGCGTTTGGCTTGGCGCTTGGTTGGGGGCTTGGCTTGGCGCTTGGCTTGGCGCTTGCCCTGGCGCTTGGCTTGGCACTTGGTTTGGCGCTTGACTTAGCCCTTGGCTTGGCGCTTGGCATGGTGCTTGCTTTGGCGCTTGGCTTGGCACTTGACTTGGCGCTTGGTTTGGCGCTTGATTTGGCGCTTGGCCTGGCGCTTGGTTTGGCGCTTGGCTTGGCGCGTGGCTTAGCGCTTGCCCTGGCGCTTGGCTTGGTGATTTCTTTGGAGCTTGGCTTGGCGCTTGGTTTGGCGCTTCGCTTGGCGCTTGGCTTAGCGCTTGCCCTGGCGCTTGGCTTGGTGATTTCTTTTGCGCTTGGCTTGGTGCTCGATGTGGCGCCTGGCTTGGCGCTTGGTTTGGCGCTTGGTTTGGCGCTTGGCTTGGCGCTTGGCTTGGCGCTTGCCCTGGCGCTTGGCTTGGTGATTTTTTTGGCGCTTGGCTTGGTGCTTAGTTTGACGCTTGGTTTGGCGCTTGGATTGGCGCTTGGCTTGGCGCTTGGCTTGGCGCTTGGCTTGGCGCTTGGCTTGGCGCTTGGTTTGGCGTTTGACTTAGCCCTTGGCTTAGCGCTTGGAATAGTGCTTGCTTTGGCGCTTGGCTTGGCGCTTGACTTGGCGCTTGGTGTGGCGCTTGATTTGGCGTTTGGCTTGGCGCTTGGTTTGGTGCTTGGCTTGGCGCTTGGCTTAACGCTTGCCCTGGCGCTTGGCTTGGTGATTTCTTTGGCGCTTGGTTTGGCGCTTGGTTTGGTGCTTGGCTTGGCGCTTGGCTTAACGCTTGCCCTGGCGCTTGGCTTGGTGATTTCTTTGGCGCTTGGCTTGGTGCTCGATTTGGCGCTTGGCTTGGCGCTTGGTTTGGCGCTTGGCTTGGCGCTTGGCTTGGCGCTTGGCTTGGCGATTGATTTGGCGCTTGGCTTAGTGATTTCTTTGGCGCTTGGATTGGCGCTTGGTTTGGCGCTTGGCTTGGCGCTTAGCTTGACGCTTGGCTTGGCGCTTGTCAAGTCAAGCGCCAAGCCACGCGCCAAAAAGAACGCTAAACCAATCGACAAACCACGCGCCAAGCCACGTACCAAGAAAAGCGCCAAGCCCAGCGCCAAGCCAAGCGCCAAGCCAAGCGCCAAGCCAAGCGCCAAGCCAAGCGCCAAGCCAAGCGCCAAGCCACGCGCCAAAAAAAGCGCCACGCCATGCGCCAAGCCAAGCGACTAGCCACTCGCCAAGAAAAGCGCCAAGCCAAGCGTTAAAGAAATTACCAAGCCAAGCGCCAGGGCAAGCGCCAAACCAAGGCCAAGCCAAGCGCCAAACCAAGCGCCAATCCAAGCGCCAAAGAAATCACTAAGCCAAGCGCCAAATCAATCGCCAAGCCAAGCGCCAAGCCAAGCGCCAAGCCAAGCGCCAAACCAAGCGCCAAGCCAAGCGCCAAATCGAGCACCAAGCCAAGCGCCAAAGAAATCACCAAGCCAAGCGCCAGGGCAAGCGTTAAGCCAAGCGCCAAGCCAAGCACCAAACCAAGCGCCAAACCAAGCGCCAAAGAAATCACCAAGCCAAGCGCCAGGGCAAGCGTTAAGCCAAGCGCCAAGCCAAGCACCAAACCAAGCGCCAAGCCAAACGCCAAATCAAGCGCCACACCAAGCGCCAAGTCAAGCGCCAAGCCAAGCGCCAAAGCAAGCACTATTCCAAGCGCTAAGCCAAGGGCTAAGTCAAACGCCAAACCAAGCGCCAAGCCAAGCGCCAAGCCAAGCGCCAAGCCAAGCGCCAAGCCAAGCGCCAAGCCAAGCGCCAATCCAAGCGCCAAACCAAGCGTCAAACTAAGCACCAAGCCAAGCGCCAAAAAAATCACCAAGCCAAGCGCCAGGGCAAGCGCCAAGCCAAGCGCCAAGCCAAGCGCCAAACCAAGCGCCAAACCAAGCGCCAAGCCAGGCGCCACATCGAGCACCAAGCCAAGCGCAAAAGAAATCACCAAGCCAAGCGCCAGGGCAAGCGCTAAGCCAAGCGCCAAGCGAAGCGCCAAACCAAGCGCCAAGCCAAGCTCCAAAGAAATCACCAAGCCAAGCGCCAGGGCAAGCGCTAAGCCACGCGCCAAGCCAAGCGCCAAACCAAGCGCCAGGCCAAGCGCCAAATCAAGCGCCAAACCAAGCGCCAAGTCAAGTGCCAAGCCAAGCGCCAAAGCAAGCACCATGCCAAGCGCCAAGCCAAGGGCTAAGTCAAGCGCCAAACCAAGTGCCAAGCCAAGCGCCAGGGCAAGCGCCAAGCCAAGCGCCAAGCCAAGCCCCCAACCAAGCGCCAAGCCAAACGCCAAACCAAGCGCCAAGCCACGCGTAAAGGAGAGCGCCAAGCTACTCGCCAAGGAGAGCGTCAAGCCATGCGTTAAGGCAAGCCCCAAGCCAAGCACTAAACTGCGCGCCAAAAAAAAAACGCCAAGGAAAACGCCAAGCCATGCGTCAAGCTAAGCGCCAAGCCAAGCGCCCAGCCAAGCGCCAAGCCACGCGCTAAGCCACGCTCCAAGAAAAGCGCCAAGCCACGCTCCAAGCCAAGCGCCCAACCAAGCGCCAAGCCAAACGCCAAACCACGCGCCAAGCCAAACACCAAAGCAAGCACCATGCCAAGCGTCAAGCCAAGCGCCAAGCCAAGCGCCAAGTCAAGCGCCAGGGCAAGCGCCAAGCCAAGCCCCCAACCAAGCGCCAAGCCAAACGCCAAACCACTCGCCAAGCCAAACACCAAAGCAAGCACCATGCCAAGCGTCAAGCCAAGCGCCAAGTCAAGCGGAAAACCACGCGCCAAGCCAAACACCAAAGCAAGCACCATGCCAAGCGTCAAGCCAAGCGCCAAGTCAAGCGCCAAACCAAGCGCCAAACCAAGCGCCAAGCCAAGCGTCAAAATAGGCGCTAACCTAAGCACCAAGCCACACGCCAAACCAAGCGTCAAGCCACACGTTAAGCCAAGCGCCCAGCCAAGCGCCAAGCCACGCGCCAAGGGGAGCGCTAAGCCATTCGCCAAGCCAAGCGCCAAAAGAAGCGCCAAGCCATGCGCCAAGCCAAGCGCCAAGCCAAGCGCCAAGCCAACCGCCAAGCCACGCGCCAAGGAGAGCGTCAAGCCATACGTTAAGGCAAGCGCCAAGCCAAGCGCTAAGCTGCGCGCCAAAAAAAACGCCAAGGAAAGCGCCAAGCCAAGCGTCAAGCTAAGCGCCAAGCCAAGCGCCCAGCCAAGCGCCATGCCACGCTCCAAGAAAAGCGCCAAGCCACGCGCCAAGCCAAGCGCCAAGCCAAGCGCCCGGCCAGGCGCCAAGCCACGCGCCAAGGTAAGCGCCAAGCCATGCGCCAAGCCAAGCGCCAAGCTAAACGCCCAGCCAAGCGCCAAGCCACGCACCAAGTCACGCGCCAGGAAAAGCACTAAGCCAAGCGACAAGCCACGCGATAAGAAAGCGCCAAGCCAAGCGACAAGACACGCGCCAAGAAAGCGGCAAGCCAAGCGTCTAGCCAAGCGCCAAGCCAAGAACCAAGCCAAGCGACAAGCCACGAGCGAAGAAAGCGCTAAGCCAAGCGTCAAGCCAAGCGCCAAGCCACGCGTCAAGGAGAGCGCCAAGCCATGCGCCAAGCCAAGCGCCAAGCCAAGCGCCAACCCAAGCGCCAAGCTACGCGCTAAGCCAAGCGCCAACTCAAGCGCCAAGATAGGCGCTAACCCAAGCACCAAGCCACACGCCAAACCAAGCGCCAAGATAAGCGCCAAATGAAGCGCCAAAACATGCGCCAAGCCAAACGTCAAGGCAAGCGACAAGCCAGGCGCTAAGCCAAGCGCCAACTCAAGCGCCAAGATAGGCGCTAACCAAAGCTCCAAGCCACACGCCAAACCAAGGGCAAAGCCAATCGCCAAGAGCCAAACGAAACGGCCAGCCAAGCGCCAAGCAAAGCGCCAAGTCAAGCTCTAAACTAACCACAAAGCCAAGCGCCAAGGCAAGCGCCAAGCCAGGCGCTAATCCAAGCGCCAAGCCAAGCGTCAAAATAGGCGCTAACCTAAACACCAAGCCACACGCCAAACCAAGCGCCAAGCCACACGCCAAAGCAAGCGCCCAGCCAAGCGCCAAGCCACGCGCCAAGGGGAGCGCTAAGCCATTCGCCAAGACAAGCGCCAAGCAAAGCGCCAAGTCAAGCTCTAAACTATGCGCAAAGCCAAGCGCCACGGCAAGCGCCAAGCCAGGCGCTAATCCAAGCGCCAAGCTAAGCTCTAGGTCAAGCGCCAAACTAAGCGCCAAGCCAAGCGCCAAACCAAGCGACAAATCACGCGCCAAGCCACGCGCCAAGACAAGCGACAAGTTAAGCGCCAAGCCAAGCGCCAAGCCACGCGATAAGTAAAGCGCCACCCCATGCACCAAGAAGAGCGCTAAGCCAAGCGACAAACCACGCGCCATAAAAAACGCCAAGCCAAGCGCCAAGCCACGCGCCAAGCCAAGCGCTAGGCCACGCGCCAAGGAGAGCGCCAAGCTAAGCGACAAACCAAACGCCAAGCGAAGCACCAAGCCAGGCGCCAAGCCAAGCGCCGAACTACGCGCCAAGAAAAGCTCCAAGAAAAGCGCCAAGCCAAACGCCAAGCCACGCGCCAAGAAAAGCGCCAAACTAAGCGCCAAGACAAACGCCAAGCCAAGCGCCAAGCCAAGCGCCAAGCCAAGCGCCAAGCCAAGCGCCAAGCCAAGCGCCCAGCAAAGCGCCAAACCACGCGCCAAACCACGCGCCAAGAAAAACGCCAAGCCAAGCGCCAAGCCAAGCGCCCAGCAAAGCGCCAAGCCAAGCAACAAGCCACGAGCCAAGAAAAACGCCAAGCCAAGCGCCAAACCACCCGCCAAGAAAAGCGCCAGGCCAAGCGACAAGCCACGCGTTAAGAAAAACGCCAAGCCAAGCGCCAAGCCACGCGCCAAGCCAAGCGCCAAGCCACGCCCAAAGGAGAGCGCTAGGCCAAGCGACAAACCACGCGCCAAGCCACGCGCTAAGCCACGCGCCAAGAAAAGCGCCAATCCCAGCGCCAAACCAAGCCCCAAACCACGCGCCAAGAAAAAGCGCCACACCAAGCTCCAAGCCAAGCCCCAAGGATAGCGCCAAGCCGTGCGCCAAGCCAAGCGCCCAGACAAGCGCTAAGCCACGAACCAAATAGAGCGCCACGCCAACCGCCAAGCCAAGCGCCAAGCCACACGCCAAGGAGAACGCCAAGGCATGCTTCAAGTCAAGCGTCAAGCCAAGCGCCAAGCCAAGTGCCAAGCCAAGCGTTAAGCCCAGCGATAACCCAAACGCCCAGCCAAAAGCCAAGCCACGCGCCAAGCTACGCGCCAAGCCACTCGCCAATAAAAGCGCCAAGCCAAGCGCCGAGACAAGCACCAAGCCAAACGCCCAGCCAAACGCCAAGCCAAGCGCCAAGCCAAGTGCCAAGCCAAGCGTTAAGCCCAGCGATAACCCAAACGCCCAGCCAAAAGCCAAGCCACGCGCCAAGCTACGCGCCAAGCCACTCGCCAATAAAAGCGCCAAGCCAAGCGCCGAGACAAGCACCAAGCCAAACGCCAAGCCAAGCGCCAAGCCACGCCCAAAGGAGAGCGCTAGGCCAAGCGACAAACTACGCGCCAAGCCACGCGCTAAGCCACGCGCCAAGAAAAGCGCCAATCCCAGTGCCAAACCAAGCCCCAAACCACGCGCCAAGAAAAAGCGCCAAACCAAGCTCCAAGCCAAGCCCCAAGGATAGCGCCAAGCCGTGCGCCAAGCCAAGCGCCCAGACAAGCGCTAAGCCACGAACCAAATAGAGCGCCACGCCAACCGCCAAGCCACACGCCAAGGAGAACGCCAAGGCATGCTTCAAGTCAAGCGTCAAGCCAAGCGCCAAGCCAAGTGCCAAGCCAAGCGTTAAGCCCAGCGATAACCCAAACGCCCAGCCAAAAGCCAAGCCAAGCGCCGAGACAAGCACCAAGCCAAACGCCCAGCCAAACGCCAAGCCACACGCCAAGGAGAGCGCCAAGGCATGCGCCAAGCCAAACGTCATGCCAAGCGCAGAGCCAAGTAACTGCTGAGTCGCTGAGTTGGCCGGACGTGTCTTTAACAAGCTCTTAAATAAAGTTTACGTTTGTGTGTAGCTACTGCTAATAAAATGAGTACCTGTGTTAAATGTGATGAACCTCTGCCAGAAGATAATGATTTTGTGGTATGTCAAGGTTGTGAGGCAAAAATGCACTATCTATGTGCAGGCGTACGGGAATCTAAGTGGCGTACGAACACTGTTGAAAGTAAAGCATCATGGAGATGTATTACATGCAAAAGTCAACCAGATCAAGTGAAAGTAACCGAAAAAAATGAGCACGAAAAGTCTTCTAAGATTCTAAACGCCAATCTACCAGGTGTATCTATTAATGCTTTGGGAAATATGATTAGACAAATAATACAGGAAGAAAATGGTCAACTTGCATCTAAAATGGAGGAATACCAAAAATCCGTTGAATTTTGTAGTAGTAAAATTGATGATTTCACAAAGCTAATAAAAACCTTTACAGAAGAGAACAAAATTTTAACCAAAAAGTATAATGCGCTGGAAGATAAATACAAACAGCTGGAAAAGGAAAATGATGGCCTTAAAGTACTGTTTGAAGAAAATCAGCAATATAATAGAAATCACAATCTCATTATCAGCGGAATCCCTGATGTGAAAAATGAAAATTTGTTAGATCTTGCCATAACATTAGGTAACAGTGTCGAAGCTCCTCTTGCAATCAGTGATATACAAGCTATCCATCGCATGAATACTAAAATTAAAACTGAAACTGCTGGACCCGTGATTATACAATTTTCAAATAGAATAGTGCGCGACAAATTTTTACAAAAATGTAAGTCCCGGCGTCCAACCACTACAAATATATACCCGGATTTACGTCCTAATCCCATTTACGTAAATGAACACCTCACGCCGTATTTTAAAAATTTAATGTACGAGGCAAAGACAAAAGTGAGTGACAACAAAAAAGTATATAAATTTGTGTGGTTTAAAAACTCAAAGTTGCTGGCAAGAAAGAGCGAAAATGGACCAGTGATTCGTATTAAATCAATCAAGGAAATATAATAAATACACGGCTTAAAAATGTATTTCTTCCATATTGTGCAATGGCTAATTTAATAGAAAATGATGAATTTCATACTGTAAGTAGTATCCGTATAACAAACATTAAAGAATGTAATCTTAAACTAAAAACTAATCCAGGTCTGAAAATATATCATACGAATATTAGAAGCATCGCTAAAAATTTTCTAAATTTAGAGGTATGGTTATCTCAATTTGACATGCAATTCGACGTGATTGCCTTATCGGAAACGTGGAAGGTGGAGAACTGTGATAATTTCATACTTCCGGGTTACGCTGTTGTTTACAATCAAGGTGAAATCAATCAAAATGACGGAGTTATTGTTTTAATAAAGAATACGTTAAATTTTCAGCACTTTATAATACAAATAGGCGAAATAAAATGTTTACGACTCAACGTTAAAATAAACAACCGACAAATTTTTCTAAGTATTATCTACAGACCGCCTTCCACGAATCTTGATAGCTTTTTGGATAACTTTGATTTATTTTTAAAACAAGTCTGTATAAACGGGGAGGAAATAATTGCCGGCGACATGAATATAAATATTTTAAATGATTCTTTAAAAACAAATATTTATTTGAATTCTTTGTATGAACAGGGATTTACGTCATGTGTAAACGATTACACCAGGGATGAAAATGGCTGTAAATCATGTATTGACCATATCTTTATCAAAACCAAACATCCATTACACAACATTAATTCAATAATACTAGAATCTAAAATAACTGACCACTTTCCTATAATTCTTTGTCTAAATTTTTTAGAAATTCCAAACTCGGTAATTAGACACAAAATCAAAAAAACTGTTAATTTGACAAAATTAAAACAAATGTTGAGTAAGGAAACCTGGTGTGAGACGTTTGAGCATGACGATTTGAATAGAATTGTAGATAATTTTGTTGGAAAATTCTTATGTTACCTAAAAGACAGCACAATGGAGTACCGACAAAATAGGAAAGAGGTTCATAGAAAGCCGTGGATTACCAATGGTTTGGTCAAATCAATACAAATACGAGATAATCTTTTCCAAACATACAAAAAAACTCAAGATGTTGAGGTACACCAGCAATATAAAATCTATCGCAACAGGCTTAATAATCTAGTGTCAAAGGCTAAAACTAGTTACTATGAAAAACGATTTTTTGAAACTCAGGGAGACAACAAAGCCGTTTGGAATATTGTAAAAAGCTCATTAAGTAAGACTAATAAAAATGATAACATAAAAAATATAAAAATAAAAGGTCATATGGTATCTGACAAAAAAGTGCTAGCTAATGAATTTAACAATTTCTTTATAAATATTGCAGAAAAGATGGCAAGTAAAATTAAAAATCCGCAAACACAAACAAAATACCTGCCGACGTGCAATAATACTATCTTTTTCTCTCCTGTAGATATTTTTGAAATAAAAAAAATATATACAACAACTTAAAGGTAATAAATCACCAGGTCTAGATGGTATTACTGCAAACGTATTAAAAGAAATTGCAGATCAAATAGTGCATCCGTTAGTTCGAATAATTAATTTATCTTTCGAAAAAGCAGAATGCCCGAATCACTTTAAAACTGCTGTTATCAAACCACTATACAAAAACGGTGACCAAGAAATACTAGAAAATTATCGTCCAATATCATTAATATCAAATTTGGCAAAAATATTTGAAAAAGCGGTTAAACATAGACTTGATAATTTCATTGCTAAAAATAAAATCTTATCCGACAATCAGTTTGGTTTTCGTGAAAAAAGAAGTACACAAGATGCGATAGCAAAATTAACTAGCATTATATATAATAATTTAGATGACAGTAGTCCTACAGTAGCAGTTTTTATAGATCTAGCTAAGGCCTTTGACACTGTCAGCCACTTAAGATTGTTAGAAAAACTTGAACATATGGGAATTAGAGGCAAGGTAAATAAATTACTTAAAAGTTATTTATCTAACCGAAAGCAATATGTACAAGTTGAAGATATAATAAGTGATTGTTTGATAATCAAATCTGGTGTACCTCAAGGAACAATCCTCGGTCCAATCTTATTTACTCTATATATTAACGATCTACTTTTAGCTAACCGTTCTGGTGAAATTTTGGCATACGCTGACGATACTGTAGTTGTATATAAAGCGGAAGATTGGGAAACAGTAAAAGAACTTGTAGAAAAAGACTTGACGCAAATAAAACTTTGGTTAGATTTGAATCTATTGTCAATGAACATTAAAAAAACAAATTTTATAACTTTTGCTTCATACAAAAAAAATCTTCCAAATTATTCTCAAATAATCCTTCATGATGAAGGATGTGTGAGCCAAAACTGTAATTGTTCTACATTCATTAACAAAACTACTACAGTTAAGTATCTAGGTATAACAATAGACTCATGTTTTAAATGGGATATCGTAAATGGGATTAGTAAAAAAAATACGTGGTTTTTGTTATGTTTTTAAAAATTTAAAAGAATTTTTACCGTTCCCAGTCTTAAAAAGGATTTATCAAGCCTTGGTTGAGTCCCATCTTACCTATGGCATTATAGGTTGGGGTGGAGCATATAAAACATATTTGCATAATCTCGAAGTTGCTCAAAAACTTATATTAAAAATAATATTAAAAAAACCAATGTTGACTCATTCAGATGAAGTTTTTAAGTTATCCCAAGTACTCGACGTCAAAACACTATTTGTCAAGTCTGTTTTATTGCGAGCCTTTTATAATGAATCAGTTGCTAATTATTATGAGGATAAAAACTGTTATAGGACAAGAAGTCACAAAAACAAAATTTTGAATTTTCCTATTGTTAACAAGTCCCACGGTCAAAGAAGTTACAAATATCTGTTAATCAAAATTTATAATTCAGTTCCCTTTCAAATTAAACATGAAACAATTTATAAAATTTATGTACAAAAAATTAAGAAATGGCTGCTGGACTGTACAAGCAATAAATATTTTCATGAAATTTTTTAACCTAATTCTTAACGTAATTCTAACTCTTATTAACTCTTACTCAATCCTGTGTTGTTGGTGCTACATAGTAACTGTTAACCTATATGGGTTTTTTCAATACATAGTCTTAAGTTAAAATATGTTGATTACAATACTGTCCATCTCGGGCGACTATACAATAATTATTTATTTTAGACTCACGTACAAGTTTTATAAACTTAAGTGAGTAGTTCCTGTTTATTTTATTTTGAAGTACTATATTTTCTTTTGTATAAACGTTTAATTTGTTTCTGATATAAAATAAATAAAAAAAAAAAAAAAAAAAAAGTGCCAAGCCAAGCGTCAAACCAAGCGCAAAGCCAACCGCTCAGCCAAGCGCCAAGCCACGCGCCAAGGAGGGCGCCAAGCTAAGCCACAAACCACGCGCCAAGAAAAGCGCCAAGAAAAGCGCCAAGCCAAGCGCCAAGTCAAGCACCGAGCCACGCGCCTATATAAGCGCTAAGCCAAGCGCCAAGCCACGCGCTTAGCCAAGCGCCAAGCTATGCTCCAAGGAAAGCGCCAAACCAAGCGACAAATCACGCGCCAAGCCACGCGCCAAGACAAGCGCCAAGTTAAGCGCCAAGCCAAGCGCCAAGCCACGCGATAAGTAAAGCGCCACCCCATGCACCAAGAAAAACGCCAAGCCAAACGCCAAGCCACGCGCCAATCCAAGCGCTAGGCCACGCGCCAAGGAGAGCGCCAAGCTAAGCGACAAACCACGCGCCAAACCACGCTACAAGAAAAGCGCCAAGCCCAGCGCCAAGCCAAGCGCCAAGCCAAGCGCCAAGCCAAGCGCCAAGCCACGCGCCAAGCCAAGCGCCGAACTACGCGCCAAGAAAAGCTCCAAGAAAAGCGCCAAGCCAAGCGCCAAGCCAAGCAGCAAGCCAAACGCCGAGCCACGCGCCAAGAAAAGCGCCAAGCTAAGCGCCAAGCCAAACGCCAAGCCAAGCGCCAAGCCAAGCGTCAAGCCAAGCGCCAAGCCAAGCGCCCAGCAAAGCGCCAAACCACGCCCCAAACCACGCGCCAAGAAAAGCGTCAAGCCAAGCGCCAAGCCAAGCGCAAAATCACGTGCCACGAAAAGTGTTAAGAAAAACGCCAAGCCAAGCGCCAAGTCAAGCACCAAGCCACGCGCCAAGCCAAGCGCCAAACCACGCGCCAAAAAAAGCGCTAAGAAAAGCGCCAAGCCAAGCGCCAAGCCAAGCGCCAAGCCAAGCGCCAAGCCAAGCAGCAAACCAAACGCCAAACCACGCGCCAAGAAAAGCGCCAAGCCACGCGCCAAGGAAAGCGCCAAGCCATGCGCCAAGCCAATCTTCAAGCAAAGCGTGAAGCCAAGCCCCCAGCCAAGCGCCAAGTCAAGCGCCAAGCCGTGCGCCAAGCCAAGCGCCAAGTTAAGCGCCAAGGCAAGTGCCAAGTTACACGCCAAGAAATGCGCCAAGCCAAGCAACACACCACGCGACAAGGAGAGCGCCAAGCCAACCGGCAAGCCAAGCGCCAAGCCACACGCCAAGAAAAGCGCCAAGAAAAAAGCCAAGCCAAGCGTCAAGCAAAGCACCAAGCCAGGCGCCAAGCCAAGCGCCGAACTACGCGCCAAGAAAAGCTCCAAGAAAAGCGCCAAGCCAAGCGCCAAGCTAAGCGCCAAGCCAAACGCCAAGCCAAGCGCCAAGCAAAGCGTCAAGCCAAGCGCCAAGCCAAGCGCCCAGCAAAGCGCCAAACCACGCGCCAAACCACGCGCCAAGAAAAGCGCCAAGCCACGCGCCAAGGAAAGCGCCAAGCCATGCACCAAGCCAAGCGCAAAATCACGTGCCACGAAAAGTGTTAAGAAAAACGCCAAGCCAAGCGCCAAGTCAAGCACCAAGCCACGCGCCAAGCCAAGCGCCAAACCACGCGCCAAAAAAAGCGCTAAGAAAAGCGCCAAGCCAAGCGCCAAGCCAAGCGCTAAGCCAAGCGCCAAGCCAAGCAGCAAACCAAACGCCAAGCCACGCGCCAAGAAAAGCGCCAAGCCACGCGCCAAGGAAAGCGCCAAGCCATGCACCAAGCCAATCTTCAAGCAAAGCGTGAAGCCAAGCCCCCAGCCAAGCGCCAAGTCAAGCGCCAAGCCGTGCGCCAAGCCAAGCGCCAAGTTAAGCGCCAAGGCAAGTGCCAAGTTACACGCCAAGAAATGCGCCAAGCCAAGCAACACACCACGCGACAAGGAGAGCGCCAAGCCAACCGGCAAGCCAAGCGCCAAGCCACGCGCCAAGAAAAGCGCCAAGAAAATAGCCAAGCCAAGCCCCAAGCCAAGC